>VXBC01005897.1:4261145-4305326 GCA_013399945.1 Ploceus nigricollis | reverse complement strand
AAAATTATTTATTATAATTATTTCTTATTTGTAATTATGTTTATTTATTAACTAAAACTGAAATTAGGTAACAGGTTAAAAATCAAGGAGAACATGTAGGCAGAATGAAGCACACATGCACAGAAATTTTTGAGTCTTCAGTCATGAAGAATTCATTAGAGAAATGGAGAAAATATTGTCTTCCAGGGATTATTAATCTTGAAATAATCTCCTTAAAATTGTAATAATAATAAACTCTTGAAAAAATTAAATTGTGATAGAATATAATTTAGTGATTTTCTTGCTTTGAATTATTTGGGAATTTATGGTGATATGCAGCTCACTCGTGGCTTTTCAGAATAAGACTAGAAGAATTCCTGAATTTGTTTAATGCTGCTTTGCCATACTGAGTTACTCAGACACCCAAGGTCTATTTCTATCTGGGATACTTCATCACANATGTTATGTCCCAGGACACAAAGGAGTGCCATGGTGAATATGAAGATACTTTAAAACCGCCAGAGCTCTCTCTTTCTGTATTAGCTGACTGAATACATCAGGTGAGTTTTAACACACTGTGTGTATTTTGTGTCCTTCAATTTGATTGCATATTTTAATAAGACTTCACTGTCACAATAATAAAATGTTCCCATTGAAAATGCAGTTGGTTTTCCAAAGCTGTTGGAAAACAGCATTGAGGCATGATATTCTTAGTCAATGGAAGTTGATTGGTTCAGCTGAATTTATGAGAAGCATTCATTTCTAAGTAAACAGCTGGACTCTCCAGAAGCTGATCTGCACCTGTACTGCCTTCAACATGCCTTGTTGGTAAATTAATTTCATTGGTTTTGGACCCTAGAGGAAAACTAAACCTGAAACCAAAATGGCATAGAGGTACTTGATTTTGCAAGGACTGCCCAGAAAGGATGCAGGTCCATTCTACTACCATCACCTTGGCATAATGAAATCACTGATAAGATAAAAATGAATCCTATAAAATGTTGGCAAAGCCATCAGCTGATGTCATCCCCTCCTAGAACTTTTCCCACTCTTTCTTGGAAGCATGTTTGCTCTTATCTTCAGATTCTATGACAACTTGTGGAAAGGAGCAGGGCCTAATCATGACTGAGAACTTCCTCATTTAATTAGTTTTGAAATCCCAAATGGACCAGCAATTTCCCTGAGATTTCATTAGGAAAGTTTTGTACAGATTTTAGTGGCTGTATTATATATATATTTTTTCATGGGGAGCAGTGGAGGCATTGGAAGGGAGGAAGGAGGCATCTAATGGTTCCACCTGTTAGCGTACACGAGATTGCATGATTATCCATTTACAACAGCCAAAATGGAAACAGCTGCCCTAGAACAATTTAGAACTTTATCCTCCACTTAACTGCACAGATAAATAAAATTCCATTTCCAAAGCAAATTATTCTGGATACCGGCTAAAGGTATTTAACAAGTAATTTACATTTGTACTAAGGCTTTTGAAGCATTCAGATTCATTCATATGTTTTATCTTAAAAAAAATTGCATGAGATTTGATGTATACAAAAGCTATGAGACACATACTGTGCAGGAAGGCATCTCCAGCACAACTGGGTGCAACTCCCTAAATGCAGCTCAGCAATCAGCTTCCCTTGTTACTGCTTTTCTAAGAGTCTGGATAAGAGACTGCCTGTGGTTGATGCCGTGGTGCTTTGTAATGTGTCTCTGTCTGAGTATCTTTAAAGACATTGCAAAAAATATTATTTGGAATGCCTTGAGCTAGTACAGCCTGTCTACAGACTGAAACAACAGCTGTCTCATGTATTTTAAAAGTGCTGTCTCTACTGGTTTCCTCCCAGCATGAAAAGAAAATTACAAACATTAAAAGCCTTTTGGTACACCCAGATTTTGTACTCTTTTTTTTTGCCTGCAGTGCAATGCATTATGCTTTGAATTTAATCCCAAAGATCCTGCTGTCTAAAGCAACAATGTGCATTTGCGGAGAAGTACTTTTCTGAAGATGCAGATTGACACAGTGACCCATGTCTTTTATTAGAGTGTCACAGGGCTTTTGAAACCAGCATGGATAATCCAAATATTTTAGCAATAAGAAATCTGCGACAGCTTTCTTTTCTTAAAAACCACGTGCTGCTCAAATGCTTCAGTAGCACTTCTGTGGCAAGATGGGTGAATTCTCTTACCCCAAGCTATTAAGGAACAGCTGCTTCAATAAAAGATTTGAGGAACTCCCCAGTTCTCCATTCTCTCTACTGCTCCCCACAGAGTGAGAAGGCAAAGAGGATTTATTTGAAGTTGTGCTGTGTCTTTAGACTTCTTGAAAAGCCAAGGGAATTCTGTATAGGCATTCTACTTCCATATGCACTAATTATTTTGTTTGACTGACTTTTGTCTCCAGACACTTTTTCATTAGTTCTACTTGATATGGTCATTCAGTTCTCTATATCGTATTTTCAGTACCTCCCCTTCATCATGTTCCATGATCTATTTTATTCACTTTGAAAGATCTTCATCTCCTAGGGAGATCCCGTGTAGTTTAGAAAGGTTAGAACTCATTTATCAGCTCTTTCCTCAGCAAGGATGTTTACAGAGCCATCTTCCTGCCCACAAGTTTCCATGAANTGGGAATTTATGGTGACATGCAGCTCACTCGTGGCTTTTCAGAATAAGACTAGAAGAATTCCTGAATTTGTTTAATGCTGCTTTGCCATACTGAGTTACTCAGACACCCAAGGTCTATTTCTATCTGGGATACTTCATCACATTGCAGAGTGATAATATAAAAGCAAACAAAAAAACCTCATCCTTGTTTTGTAATGCAGCACAAAAATAATATGAAGCAAGGTTTAGCTCAGGTAGATGATATTAAATATGATGTCTCTTAAAAGCCTAGGGGGTTTACATCACAGTAATAGTGCACATTGTAATGGCTTATGATGCTGTGTGAGAAATTATCAGTGTTTCTCCTGCCTGTAATGCAGAAGGAAAATTTCCACACTGGTGATGTGTCATGAACATAGTGAGCCCATAATTTCTCACATTCATTGTGGACATTCAGCTTAATTCTTAGCCAGAGTGTAGGAAGCACAAAGCACACACAAGTGGTGAAAAGGACATCGGAAGGTTTTCTAGTGGGACTTGTTTATTTTCTCTGCTCTTATCTAATCCTCCTTTTGACTAGCAGGTACTTTGCAAGTCCATCATTATGCTAAAACGTGTTGTTAAATGTTAATTAAGTAGAGAATGACTTGAACTTTTAAACCAGTCCAGTGATCAGGATCTTTCAGCTAACATATGTACTTATTTCTTCATCCTAGACCAGCCTGAGGTTGCAATATCTCCCCACATAAGATTTTTTCCCCATATTTTCTTGAAAACTAACTTTTATCTATAGTTCACTTGATTATAGTTCTGTATTTCTAGCCATCTTACGAGTTTGTTCAGCCATAATAAAGAAAAGCAGCTCGAGTTCTCCATCAACTACCACAGGGCAATTGGACTGTAGCTGAGCTGTGATCATTGTTGCAGTGCCAAATCCATCTCGTTGGCCCAGATAAATAAATAAATAAATAAATAAATACATAAATAAATAAAACTTAAGACTCAACAATTGAGAGCCATGCTAAAAAAAATTCCTGTCTGATTCAAGAAATCCTTTGACACTAGTTTGTTGAATGAACTGTATTTACTGCAGGTTGCATGTTGCATGATCACAAACTACAGAACTGTCACTAAAAAATACATAAGGGCTGGACATAAAAGCAATAAGGATTAAGCAATAACAGAAGAGAGGAGGTATAGATCTGCCCTGCCACTGCCATATCACACAACCTACCATGCTTTGTCAGATGATGTGAAAATGATGTTCTTTGAAGAGGTCAATAAAAGCCTTATGAATGTTCTGCTTGAATAAGTCTTTTCTAGAGTCCACAGCAGAACTATGTTGCATCTTTTGAAGATATTTGCAGAGTATATCTAAATGAAAGTACTTCAATCTTCCAAATAGGAGGTAGAAAATATATATTAGCTGTATTTATTTACTCCTGAATGTTTGTTGAATAAAAGAGACTGCCAGAAGTGTACTGTGAACTGCTCATTAATTCTTGCCCAGTTTCCTCATAGTTGCAGAAGTTTGGCTTTTTTGAGAGAAAACTGTATTTCCCTGTAATATGAAGAACTTTAAATTATGTACTTTGATGTTTTTCAAAATATGAAGTGTTGCCAAATATTTGATATGAGATGTAACTGGAAATAGAGGGTAGTGTGCAATTATGCTGTGCCGTGTATTTTCCTGAAATAAATAACAGGTGGCCTTATCCTATTATCTGATCTTATTTTCTGTGAAAAAATTACTTCATGACATATTTACCGCTGACTATCTTAGAAGGCCAAGGTTCTCTTATTCTCTGACAAACCACCACTGAAGCTGAAAACACAAATGAGAACTTGTTTTTCGAAGAAATATAATATAATGAGGAAAGAAAATTATCTTAGGTTTGATTGAAAGCTTACTGGCTCAAGGAAAATGTTGCTATAAGTAATTCTAAAGCTATAGAAGATCAATCTGTTTGGATCATTGAACCTGGACTGAAAATAAATTGCTCAGTTCCATACCCAAAGGAAGAAGAGCAATATGGTCTCTTCTGTGGGCATTTATGCTCTGCTATTGCCATTTAATGAGCTATAGGAATTTTAGAAAATGGAGCTGTGTCTTGTAAGTCATCAAAAGTCAGTGATGGGTATTGAGGGGTACTTTTCTTAGAAAGTTAATCGAGCTTACAATCCTATTAATAATTGTTAATTAATATTGTTTTCTAGGCTTACAGACCAATCAGCACTGTATCTGTATTGCAGCCATGGTACTGACTTTTCTGGGCAGAATTTTTTTTTACAAATTCTAGTTAAGATAAAAATTGTGTTTCCTTTTGTGTATAAGCATACATGTGAACCATGATACAGAACTAAAACTTCAGAAGATAAGTCCAATGCAGTGAAGGACAAATCTGTGCAAGTTTACTTTGCCTGACTATATTATTGCATTTAAATCTTTTCTTGGAATTTGTGTTTCTATTATTAGTTATTTCCAAATGAACTTCCATAAAACAGCATTACAGTGAAGTACTGGGCTTTTGCTCCACTTGCTTTGGCTTTGAACACTCAATCTAACACCGTATCTGTCTGACAGAGACTGTGAAACCAGCAGCATAACTTCTGTAACTTCTGATCATTATTCATCTGGTGTACATGTCTAAAAAACTAAGATATCTTTGCTACTTTTATGAACTGCTGAAGTTTACAGTATTTTTACGACGCTTCATCAAATTTATTTGCAGTTGTTCTCTGATGGAAATTTCTGATTCAAATTGTCTTCAAACAACTTCAAAGGTTTAGGTTTTTTTTTTTAATTCTCCCCCCAAAATGCCCATCTGTATGATTGGTAGTGACACAGTGCAATGCTGATAAGGTTACTTCCTATCCAGTCAAGAGCATCACCATGTGTATGGATGTGTCATATTACTCCACCTACTCAGAATTCTTTCTTTCTCTTCCATGCTAATGGATGACTTGTGAAACATACAGAAATAAGTAATGTACACAGAACCAAACATAAAAACAGTAACGCAGGACATTAGATTTAGAAGGAGGTGAGAGACAGGAAAAAGGCACAGATTAATGAACTAAATTATATGTGCACAGTCTGTGCCTTGCAAAGGTTTGAGGCTCCTAACTTTAAAATACAACTTTTATGTGTTGTGATTTTATAAATTTTAGGAGTCTTAACAGAATTTTCTCTGGTTTGGAGGTGGAATTTTTTTCCCCGTGGAAGACTGCTCTGCACATCAGAAGGGAATTTGGTATCTCGGACTGCAGATGGAACTTCAGTTTCTTAACTGAACTGAATGAAGCAAAAATCATTTGCATCATAGATCTTCTACAGCTCCTATTCAAAGTGAGTCATGCTGGACTCAGCCTTCAGGCTATCCACAGGTGATACACAACAAATACTTCACCAGTACTACTAGTACACAATTAAAATCTTACTGTTACTGCTAGTACACCAATAGCCAGTTTCTAGCAAAATTTCTTATGCTAGAAGAGTACATTCTTCCACCAGGTTATGTCCAGATGTTACTGAAACCACTTATGGGAGGGAAATCAGTAAGGGTAAAATAAGGGTAAAAAAATCATGACTGTATCTTGCATATAAATTCAACCTTCATATAATAATTTGTTTGAAGTTATGTAAAACTTGGCAATGAGCCAGGCTTGTTCCAATGGCTGATAATTTCTTTCTCTGATTATTAGATTTCTATATTTACAATCATTTCTCATTCTCCTAATGTAATGCTATTTCTTGACAGACCGCTGACCATCATTTCATTTTCTCCACTGAGAAAACTGTACCAGTCTATTCCTCTTCAATGAAGCAGCCATATATCACAAGTTTTTTTAATCCTGACATGCAATTAGATTTGATTATCCTGTAGTTCTTAACATACACTGCTATAAAAAATTAAGCAGATTTTTTAAAAGCTACTACCTTTTATTTAATAATTTTTTGATTTTCCTTATAATTTTTCCAGGCAGCTGAACAATATTGCTTTAAATACCATGTGCAGAATTTGAGTGGACAAAATAAATTCAGAGACAATTTAAAATCTTGATAACCTACTCCTGACAAGTTATCTTGCAATACTTATTATTGAGAAATACAATTCAACCAGTAATCCAAAGAGGTTTTGAAGTTTCCCTGATTGGAGATATTCACAATTTATTTAGATAATGTCCCCTGCCTAGCATTGAATTTAGTCCTTTACTGGAGTGGTGCATGGGGAAGATGATCTTTTGAGCTGCTCCCCAACATGAGCTATTCTATGGAACTCTAATTTTTTTAACCTTGTTATATGAAGAAGTTTTAGTCAAATTGCATAGCCAGATGAAACTTAATTGTTCAGACAGTTTTCAAACAAGGAATTCAGCATTCAGCTCATCTGTTCAGAATACATCAGATTTTAATGAAAGCACTCCAATCATAAGGACATATTCTTCATATCTATAGATGACTTCTATAGTGAAAGGCCACAGAAGTAATTTTAACTGACAATTCAGCTATTTTTAATGAACTTTTTAAGTCCTTAACTTTTCCCTAAAATTTAAATCTCAAGCTCTACCATAATATGTTCTTCATCTGATAAAGGCAAATTAGATTTTTCTTTATAAAGTAACAAAATATTTAGAATCAAAATAATTTTAGTTTCTTGTATATTAAATTTTTTTATATCTTTCAGACTCATGAATACTTTTCGATCTTCCTATATCCCACTGCTTTGAGAGGGAGACCAATTGAAAAAGATAACCCTATTTTAGTTTTCATATTGTTCCTTGCCAAGTTGCTTCCACTTGCTGACACATTCTATTTTTTGTCAAGCTCCTTTTGACACTTCATTGAGGCAAGCTTGACTTTTTCACTTAAGGCAAGGAGTGCAGCTAAAACTTACTGAAGAACACAAGTCTGTGTGACAGGTGTTTTTAATACCGTGTCTTCCATGCTTAGTTGACATGCCTGTGACATTCCCAAATTCTTCAGGCCTGTGTTCTGTTATCATCAGTAAAATGAAGAAGAAAAAGGAAAACAATCGCCAAGAACACTTAAAGAAACCCTTTTCTAGGCAAAGGTGTATAAAAGGGAATGTGTGGTGGGAAAATTAACCTAGTAAATAGATAACCATTAGTAAATATAATACCCATATGATCTTAATGTCAAAGGTTTTGTTGATACATGGGTAACTGGGGAGTTAAAATCCTAAATTGAATGAGTGTCTCCTGGCATGTACAAGGAAAAGCTAATTTATTCTTTCATCTCAATGTTATAGTTGTATTGTTTATAATGTACATTGCTGAGATTAATTTTTATAGGAAGTAATACCTGTCAAAAGAGCAACAGTAATGCACTTAAGACATTTTCAAGCACTAAATTCATTAATCATAGTGTTGTTCAAAATCTTGGAACATGCATTACTCCTCATGTTCACGTTCTTCCTTTTTTATTTTGATTTGTGATTGCTAAATCAGACTGACTGCTTGATGTCCTTGCTGTCTCTGGAACTGAACTGATGAGAATCAGAACATGTCAATAAAGGAGAATTTATGTCCCATCAGAAAAATTCAGAAATGTTACCAACTCCAAGTGAAGCTTATTTCTATGGGTTTAACCTACTTGTTTCATGTATTTTTATAAACATGCTTTCAGGCTTTTAAATTCATCTGCAAATGTAAAAATGCGTAGTAAGAGATAAAAGAAAATGAATTATTGTAGATGCCTCCATAACTTTTAAGAATATAACTAATTTATTTTATATCAGAGAAAGCAATTATTAAGATTTTAACATAAGAAGTCTTTAAAGAACGGCTAGGTTTTGGGTTTGGTGTTTTTTGTGTGTTTTGGTTTGTTAGGGGCTTTTTTGGGAGGGGGAAGAATTTAAGGATCTACTGAAACATATATTTAATTGGATTTAAATTCTACTTGATAAGTTGTAGCATATTTAAATTGAACTGCATCATCTTCATATCAAGTAGGGACCAAAAGGGTAAGATTTATTGCAATTTGCATTTTCCTTAAAAGCGAACTCAGATGAGAAAGTCTACCAGAATATAAAATAAGATATCATGGAAACCTGCAAACATTTTGCATTAAACCAGCGTAAGTTATAAGATAGTCTGTTTCCATCCCAGGTTCAAATCAGGCTCAGTCTATTGCTTCTAATACTAAATTTCTGTCTTCCCAAGAACTAAAAAAACCAATCAACCAATCAACCAACCAACCAAAAAACAAACAAAAAAAAAATCCCAAAACAACAACAGAAAAAGACCCACACAGAAACCCTCCCCAAAACCCCAGGAACACTAGGACTGGGAGTATTATACTTACCCTTCACTTATGTTATCTTCTTTATCTTATGTTCACTAGTCTCAGGAGACCTCAGCTTAATATGAGGACTCTGTATTGATGGGTGCCTGGCAGGAAAACCAGGAGAGACAGTCTGTGATTTAAAAAATGCACACCCTGAAAAATCAAAGAAAATAAAGTATGCAGGAGAAGGAATCCCCTTTGGTATGTGACAGACCTTGGAAGATGACACTTCGAGCACAAATCCTTGGAAAAAGAAATCTTGTTCCTGTGTAAACTTCTGCTGAGTTGAGATGCAGATTTTGTTTAACCACACAGGACCTACTGCAGGACCAATAAGTTACTGGTTTTCCTTGAGTACACAGTTTGGCAGTAGCACACTTGTACTTAAAGTCAAGTCTAACACATTTCACAGTAATGATATAAACACCCAACCATTGCTAAACTTTCCATCACGCTTATGAAAGGTAGCTCACTTAGGTATGTCAACTCCTGGAAAATGCCACAAACCCCAAACATTTTTTCTGTGATACACATTTTCTCTGCAATTAAGTCTTGCCTTGAAAAGAAGGACCTATATTACCCTAACTACAGAAAAGTTTGCAAAGAACACAAGGATTTAGGCATAAAATGATGGCAAATGTGGCTAAGGCACCAAATAGCCAGAGAGACTGGATTTAATGCAGATGTTTTCCTTTAGTGCCCCTAGCATTCATCATGTTCCAGCAGTTTTCTGTTCTGCCTTCTAGCTTTTGAGAAAGATTTTTTTTTAAGGTAAATAATTTTCCTGCTGATCTGCTCAAGGAGACAGTCCTTTTTTACACGATCAAGTGGCATATTCTCAGTGCCTGGATACAGAGGAAGGCAAGCTTCCTGTACTTGCAGACAGGAACATTTACACAGCATCTACACAGCACACTGGGTTTGCAATTGCAGGAAGCTTTCTTGCAGCAGACAGTGAATTAGGCATAAGAATTATCTTAATATGATATCCCCCCAGTACTACTGTTTCAGAGAGATTAAAAAAAGAAGTGAGGTACCAGGAGAACAATACTTTCCTGTGGAAAACCCTGACAGCTGATACAGTGTCATCTTCAAAGCTGCCTCAAATCAAGTATTCCATAAGGTTTTATCTGTCAAGTAGATGTTCACATTGCAACAATGAAAGAGAAATAATAATTCATTTAAATATCAGGAAAGTGCATCTGTCAGAGCTGTAGATGGAAGTACCATATTCTATATCAGAGGACCTTGTAGAAAAGGTCTGATTTGTCAAGATATAAACTTACTTTATTTATTCACAGCTTGTTGATCTAAGACTTTTTCTTATTTCCTACTGTGAAAAAAACATAGTCTCTAAAAATTAGGAAGGTTTCAAATTCAGAGAAGTAAAGAAATAATCTGATAATACAGATAATATGTCAAATTGTTGGCATATAACACTTCATAGGTTTCAAAGGACATTTTATGTTTTATACAAAGAAACATCTGTGGATTTCTAGAACAAGGCTACTTGCTGAACATAGGTACCAATCTAGAGTGAATATTTATAGTACACCTTGTAATTTCACTGGATTGTCTTCAGGGAAAGAGTTTTTATATTGCTGTTAATAGCCATTGTTAGAATCACCTCCCTACTCCTTGGTGCCTGCCAGCAATTGCTATATTTGCATTTACAACCAGCATCAGAAAATATAACTAATACTTTTTAATGGCATTATACATTGCTGAACATGATTTGATGTGTCCTTTGACTACTCTCAGTCAACGTCAGTCTAAGCAGTGGATCAATCAGGTGTTGATAATAATTTTAAAGAGAATATTTTTTTCAGTTTTCAATGCCATAACTGGCACTAATATAATTCCCAGCTTTATTAAACAAACAAATAATAAACCCCATTCTGATGGGGGTTTTACTTTTTTTTTCTATACCATTTTCAGCTTAAATCCCCCTCCTCCTTTTACATACAAGAAATTCGGGCCTTTACTAGTATTGCCTTAGCAGTACAAGTTGAATAGCTGATCGAGAATACCTGGGTTTTGACCACACAATAGAACTGTGCCAAAGCACTTAAAGGATTTTGATCTGAAACTTTTCTAGTTGTCCTGGACATCTCTTTTAAACCCAGTGAAGCAGTCAAGCAGATAAAAGGAGCTAACTGGAAGTTTTGTGTGAATGATCTAGTTATGAATGCAGCGTTTTTCATATAGCATAACTTATTCCAGCTGCATTCCCTACAGGATACCACATGATTCACGGATAAAAGTTTTAATGTAGATTTGATCAATTTTAGTTGTTGCTTGGAGGAAAAGCTGTCAAACTGCCATTAAACTAAGTCCCTTTTTATTCTAAAGTATAAAAAAGTAACGCTTCAAATAAATATGAGTATCAGGCAAAGTGAACTTATATCGTAATAGGGAGTGGTGTAAGTTAAGAACCCCAGAGTACAGGTAATTGTGGTGAGAAAAAATAACAAATACAGATGAATCCTGTCTTTCAGAAAAGCATTCATTTAAGTAGGCAATAAAAAAAACCCCACAGCGGCAAAAATCAAAACAATTCACTTTCTTAGCAAATTCATTTTCTAGCATTCTGCAAATTGCTCTCCAGTGCTTTGGTGTTTCTTCACCAAATATTTCACCATGATTTTTTAAAATAATTTCAAGCACTCTTTTGTAAGAATTACTCACACTGTTGCAGAGCCCAAGGAAGGTGAGGGTGCAGGAAGAGATGGGATAGCTCTTAGATAAGGGAATGATAAAACAATTTGGCAATGTAAGTATTACAGAGAAATAGGACACTGGGGATTTCAGCTGTTCCACTTTTAAGACAAATTTTTGTTCCACATCTTACTCCACCTTACTGGTGCATTCTTGGATATCATAGTTAATATACATTTAAAAAGTAAAATATGGAAGTCCAACTGGTAGCCAGTGATTAGCAGAGCTTCTCAGGGGTCAGTCCTGCCTTGTGTCAGTGTTAATGGCATGGGTGATGGGACAGATGATCAGAACATTTGAGGATGTCACCAGATTGTAGGACAGGGCTCATATTCAGAAGGAACTGGTCAAACTGTAAAAAATGGAGTGAATTGAACCTCAGGAAATTTAGCAAGGAAAAGTTCTGCCACTGGGATCCAGTGCAGCAAAACAGTCCAGCTAGAAAGTGATTTTACAACAAAAGAATAGCACATCTAATTGACAAAAATTACACATGATTAGCAGAGCAGTCTTGCATCTGGAAAAAAAAAATAATCTTATAGTGGTCTACAATCACCTGATGAAAGACATACAGACTGAGATTCTCCCAGAGGTGCACAATGGAAGGGCAAGAGGCAATGGGCACAAACTGAAATATGGGAAACTTTGACTTGAAAGAAGGGAAAAAAACATTGTGGCCATGTTCAAACAGTGGAACAAGTTGCCCAGAGTGGTTACAAGATTTCCTGTCCTGCAGAGTTTTAAAAGTCAACTGGAAGGTGCCCTGAATAATCTAATCTAGCTAGACATGTTCTGAGCAGAGAGGTGTCACGAGATGAAAAGAGAACCTTCCCATGGATTCATGATTGATCTTAATTGACCCCCTGCACTGACAGGACATAGAGATCTGTGAGATAATGTAGGGTTTGGAGGATTTATTTTTAATGTATTGCCATTAACAGAAATATCAGTGACTGACTGATTCATTAGGTGGCCCAGCTGACGAGGTGAGCGGTGTCCATGTTGGCACAATCTGCAGAGGATCTCAAGTTTGCTCTCCTCTGTGCTTTCAGTTGCAGGGAACAATGAAGGAAGAAACAGAAAGGTTCATCAGATTGATAACTTGACTCCAAGTCATGTGTCACCAGTAGAAGTCTGGGGGGTTTGATCATGAACTATTCTACAGACCTGATGGTGACAAATAGGGAACGCCTGTCTCAAAGGTGGAAAAGGATCTTTGTGCAGAAGTCAGCAGGGCTCATGGAAAGAACTCTAAACTTGGTTGGAAGGGGGAAAGGGGTAAAACCAGGCTCACTAGAGATAAGATTGATTTGCAGCATGACAATATTTTAGGGACTGTGTGAAAGCAAGGTCCTTCAGTCTGTTGTCTCAGTGGAGGTGAGGGATGAAGATCCAAAGGGACACCAAGACATGAGAGTTATTGGTCTGTTAGAAACCACAGAAGCATCTGAGAACAGTCACGTAGGAATCAGGGCTTCTCCTCCCGAAACTGTGGCAGGTTCAGCAGCCCTACTGAAGTACTTTTACACCAGTGCACACAGGACGGCAACAGACAGAAGGAGCTGGAAGCCATCGTGCAAGTGGGATAATGTTGCCATCGTGGAAACTTGGTGGGATGACCTGCACAACTGAAGTGCTGCAATGGATGACTATAAATTCTTCAGAAGGATAGGCAAGGAAGGAGGAGTCATGGGTTAGCCCCGTATGTCAGGGAGTATTTTGGCTGTCTAGAGATTAACAATGGTGATGGCAGAGTTGAGTGTTTATGGGTAGGAATCAGGGGGAAGTCCAACAAGGCAGGTGGGAGTCTTTTATGGACCACTCAACCAGGATGAAGAGGGGGATGAAATCTTCTGTAACAGCTGAGAGAAATCTCAAAATCACCAGCTCTTGTTTTCATGGACTTCAACTTGCCAGGTGACTGCTGATAATACATTACAGTAAAGAGGAAATAGTCTAGGAGGTTTGGCTGAAACTCAGGAAAAAAAGAGAGCTTATGACCTTTGGAAGATGCCATAAGGTTATGCAGGGAGAAAATTAGTATAAACAAAGCTCAAATAGAACTTAATCTGACTACTAATATAAAAGAAAATGAAAAACTTTTCCATAATAGCAATAATAACAAAAGGAGGGCTAAGGGGTTTCCTCTTCCCTTACTAGATGCAGAAGGAAACATAGCAACAAAGAATGAGGAAAAGACTGAGCTACTTAATGACTTCTTTCCTCTGTTAGCTCTAGTAAGTCTGCCCTTGGCAACTGAGAAGTGGAACAGATTACTTTATTGTATAGTAAAATTGCCCTACAATCACCAGATATCACAAGGAAGAGAGGAAGAGTTCAGGGTCACCAAGCTGACTCTTTTTTTTTTTTTTTTAACAGGAACAAACTCATATAATCCATATCAGAAATTTAAGCTGTTTGAAAATATGTTAATGAAAACCTTTTGAAACTTGACTTCCTCCAACCAGTCTCATAGTTTGACTTAATCATTCTTCAGTGTTTTTCCATGCAGAGGCTGAGATACTGCTGTATAGATTTCTGAGTAAATACACCCTTCAACACTTTATTTTGTATTGTTAAATACTAATCATTAAATATATTTCAATTGTGATCAAAGCTAAATTTCAAATGGTGCTCTGCATATTCATTTATTGAGGCGGTTCATGAGCAGAAAAATTCTCCCTTGCAATGCTTATTCTGTTTTAAATTAAAAAATCCTGATTTTTATTTTAAATTAATAAAAAATTACAAGTAGCAATCTTACAGAGGTACTATTCTTATGACAGTGGTGCTTGAAGGGATTATATCAGGCCTTTAAGTCAATGACTGAATAGTTTCAAGCTGATTTCGAGAAGAGCTTATAAAACAATCTAAAACTTCCTTTTGTTTTGACATGTTAGAGAAAAGTACAGAAACAGTCACAAATCTTTTATTTCTCCTGTGATCTTTATGAATTATGAGTACCTGGGGTCTCGGAATGTGGTGGCAGTTAATAAAGGATGTGAGCCCAAAAAGTGAGACAGTGAGCCCTGTAGACAGGAAAATAAAACCACTGCAGAGCACATTTTCAGCGGAGACCTTCCCCCTCACATTCTACATTTTATTCCACTGAGATCAAAAAACAATTTGACTTCTTCGGTAGGCAATGAAAAGATGTCAAAACCATCAAATGTCCAAAAGGTGTCAAAAACATCTAGTGACTTTTTTCTGTTCTAGGTCCAGGGAATTTTCTTCACCAAGTATTAGAAAAGATGGCTTTTGACTCTATAACAGCTAAACAGCACTTGGCTTGCCTGAATGGTAAAAGAAGTAGTGCAAAAATTTTCTCTTCACCCTATTGAACAAAGAATAAGTCCTTGAAAGTGAATTGCCCAGAGATGCTATTCAGCTAATTCGGATCACGTTTTCTTTCCTGGAAAATAACGGCTGAAGGTCCTCGTTTGCTGTCTCTTTGCATCAATATTTAAAAGTGGTGCATAACTATTGAGGGCATACTACGTTATCCTGTATAGTACCTGTACTTTGCAGATTTCTACTAAGCTACCTGAGAAACCCTGGGATCAATCAGTACTCTCTAACTCATGTGCTACAGGTTGCCCATGAGTTAATTTGTCTGAGAAAGAACACAGACATTTTTTCTTTAATTGTCCATTTTAGCTTGAAAAACAGCTAGTTCAAGAGAAATTCAAAAGTCTTTGGTTGAGTGATGCTTGATCTGATAACTCTTCTTGCTAGAAATATGTATCCTATTCTTTTATATAATATTTTTAGACTGATTTTTTTTTTCCATTTTAGGTAGTGGTTGGATTTTAGGCATTTGTCAATCTGACTAAATAGCCCTTATACATTTCCTGTTTTTCATGCAGCTACTGATATAACCCTTGGTCCTCTTTTTTTAATCAAGCTAAACACCTTTGAATAATAATTTTTGGAGAGAATTATTATTATGTTTATTTCATAAAGTTTAAGTTATTCTATACATCTTCTCTGAATCCTTTAATTTATCAATATGGTTTTGTGACTGTGAATACTGGAAAAAAGTGCATTACTAGGCAATTCATCTGATCTTGCTACCAAGAGCAAAGGGAATGTGAACTTTCTGATCTAATTTATTATATTTATGCAGCAGAAGAATGCATTGTTTATTTTGAAATAGGAGCTAATGTTCATTATGCACCTCTAATACTGTTCAAGATTTTTCCCTTTTTTACAATCTTCGTGGCATCTACAAACAACATTAATTAGAATTTTCTGTTTTCTCCCAAACAGTGACAAAAAATGCTGCACAGAATACAGCCAAGAACTCAGCCTTGCAGAACCCAGCAGGATGTTCATTCTTTAAGATTTCCCTTTATCCTTGCATCTGGAAACCTATCCGTCAATCAAGTTTTAATCTAGTTTATATCTACAATGCTCATTTGCTGTTGATTGAGCATCACGTTTTAATAACCCATATCCACAGAAGAACTCAGAAATTACTTCAGCAATGAACACTTCTATCAATCTTACATTCTTAAGCTGCTTTCAGGTTAAGAGAAGCCTCCTAGAAAATATTGGGATATCTTAAAGAATAACTACTCATTTTGGAAACTGTTATTAAACCAGTATACTCAGGAAAAAAAGAAACCAAATTGGTTTGTCAAAGTCTATTTTCTAGAGAAGTGTGATGAACACTGGTGTTTCCATTATTAATACCATTCTCTAGTAGCAATTATATTATTGCTTTGAACTCCTAGCAAACAATAGCCAAACAATTACCAAAAACTAGGTCTGAGAATTTACCACATTTTCCTAATATTTATGGAAATTCAACAGAGTTGACTGAAGAATAGCACACATACTTTAAAATTCTAGGAGCTAAACTATATAGAACTACTGATGAACTTCTTGTCCAATAAGATATTTCTCCTTGGAAAGCATTGCATTTTGAAAGCATTACTGTATTATGAAAAGATTTTATTGTTTACTAAAACCTGTAATATTTATTGGAAGAAAGCACCTTTTGGACAATTTCTGTTGTTTATTTTTATTAGTTCTACCACTTTAATCTGTGAAAGCACAGAGCATTCACACCTGAAGTCATGGCCTGAACCTCTGGAGGGCAGTGCAGTTTGATGCTGATGGTGTACATTCAGAGTGAGTTTGAGAAAGCAAAACCACACGTTTGCCTCCAACAGTGCAGCTGTGTTCTCTTATTGCTACAGGCAGATTGATACACCTCTGAGCCCCCTGCTTAGAGCTGATTTTCCTGCGGTGATATCATCATGGTCCTGTCATCAGCAGTGGAGCTTTTCCTCAAGACTCCCTGAGGCCTCCATAGAAGGTCATGCTCCTACTCATACTTCAGAGTTTACTAATGAGCTTGACTTGGTGTGCTGGTGCAGTGACATCAGTGCAGAAGTTGAAGGCTATCAGTGGGAAGGGCACGTGTGCAGGATATCAGAGTGGCCTGTGCTGTGCGCTTGAAGTTATTAGATTGGGATGATTTCACTGGGATAGTCCTCAGGAGTATACTAAAGGCACTGGGGCTGTAATTCTCAGTTGTAATTAGCAGCCTAAATCCATCCTCCTGTGTTCTTCTTTATCCATTGCACTTGGCTCACCTGTGTTTACCTTCCTTAGTCCAGTGTTCTTGTGAGATTGCTGGCAATGGCCATTTCACATCCATTTTCAATGGTCAGGGACTGGATTTTCCAGGAGTAGTTTTAGTCAAAACAAGGATTTTTTTTACCCTGATTAGCTGTATGCTGTTGACAAATGTCAATTTATCCCTAAGGGACTAAGATGAGACACACTATCCACTTCTGAGCTTCACAATGATTGACTGCAGCCCCAATTAGGCCAAAACCTTCAGTTGCATTTAGTGTACTGTCTTCAAGGGCAGCCTGAATTATCTTGCACTCTTAATTCTATTGAGTATATGGTTTATGGTTTAATTTCTTTAATGCAGTACCATCCTTCTATCACAGAAAGGCAAATATTTTTCAGAATGACTTTATGTAGTGGTTAAATCTACCTCAGACATTTCATTTTGAAGTGACCTTGTTTATGCTGGGTGGGAAAAAAAGCCATTTATTATGTGTTTGTTAAACTGCAGCTGCGTGTTCAGCATAATAGGAGTCTGGACCTCTGCCTCCAAAGATTAATATAGATTTGATTTGAAACCAGAGAAAATCTTAAAATGTTTTTCATTTTATATTATTAAATTCAGCATAAAATTTGGCCTGTTGAAAAAAGGAGTCTCATTTCACAAAAAAACATGCAGATTCTTCTCCTACCCATATTTTGGTAAACTAGATAGTGTAGTAATCAACTTAGAACGCAGAAAGAAATGCCTGAGTTAAATAAATAAACAATAAAAATATTGTATTTAAATAAAGAAACAAAAAAGAGCAATTAAGTATTTTAAGGGCATTGCTGAGTAGTTTGAGCATTAGATGTGAGTGTGATTAATGCTTTTTGAAATAATTGTACATAAGGTACACAATTGAGGACACGCATATCTTTGGCTCTTATGTTTTATTTTTGTTGATGTAACTGAGTCTTTTCTATCAAATTTCTGTTTATGAACTACTGGGCATATTTTCTGGTGATTTAGTGTCACTGGTGCAGTCACTATGGCAGTTTGATTTTTAGCAAGTTTTAAACGGGGATTGCCAGTCTGAAGGTGAACTCCAAGGGTTATGATTTAGAGTTATCAGATTTACTCTGTATTATACCATGAAAGAAAAACAAGACATGGCCCCAAACCATGACATTTAGATGGAGTCTTCAGAAACACCACGAAGTGGAGTTTGGCAATCTGATATTGGGTTTTAATTTTGCCTGGTTTAATCAAAAGGTCACTTTGCAAAGTTTAAAATCTGAATTCACAGTCCTATTTCAAGAAGGTTTTTTAGACTCAGGAGTTTAGTAAAAAATACATTGCAGGTTAAAATATAGTCTTTCAATTCTCAAATAATTTTACAGTCCCAGGACACTTTTAGGGGCACAAATAAAAAGGGTTTTAATGTTGTCAAAGCCAAAATTACAATTGTTCAGGAATATTTGTTTCCTAAGTTGAAAGAAAGGAAGAGAATGACTTCTGCCAAGTGAAAGGCAGGCATCAACATAAATTACTTAGGTTCAAATCCTGTGATTTAAGTGAAGGCAATAAATAGGTATAAAACAACATAAACTAACTACAAGCTATTTCTTATATTGAACCTTGCCTCCAAGCTATGCTTTCAGATCCCTATATCTAATAAAGTATTTCTTTGTTTTGTAGTGCAAGAGTCAGTGTCAATATTCAAAACCATTATGATTTGTATTTATGACCTCATAAAGACAAACTCACTACATATTAGTACTGTTCCTGATTGGATTTCTTTAAGGTGAGCTTATGGAGCAATTATTCCTTCTGAGTGCACACACTGTAGTCAGATGTCAGTGTTAACTTTGCCACTGATAAAAGAGCAAAGAGAATTTCTCATCAATGCCTTGCAGCCCTCTTTTAGCTGTCTGTTGATACCTGGCTTCTGTCATTTATCAGTTCTTCAAACAACCTTTACTGCTTACCCATCTGACCACCTTACCTGACTGATTTTGAAGAGCTAATGATCTCTGTCAGACCTTACAGGTCTGTACTTCTGAGAAGCAAAAAAGATTATTTTCTGAAGGATCACATTGATGAGCTAGTTTGTAAATTATTTTATTGTCTCCTTCCTGAGCAACCCAGTTATTAAATGATATTGTATGCTACATTTTTTTCTGTAATGACCTTCCTGCAGTTTCAGGCTCTAGACTCCAGAGCCCCAGATGCTGTAACAACATTCTTTCCATATTGTTGATAAACATGCCAGCTAGCTCATTATGACACATCATTCAATCCCCGATGCCTATACTTAAACTTTTCTGTTCCTGGTGCCAGGAGTTATGTGCAAAGCTAGTCATCACTGCCTTCTTTTTGCTAGCTGTAGTGTCTGACACATCAGAACAAACAAGATATGGATGCATACAGACTGAGGCAAAATGGTTTCACTATAGGACATTTGCACCCTCTGGAGCATTAGGCTTCAAGAGACGACTTCCAGGCAATACATGAAATATTCATTTGTACTTGAGTTGTCATTTTTCTATATCCCCTTATATATTGCTGTGCTGAAGCACTGAGTGTACTGCTCTGTATTTTATCTCTTTGTATTTTATCTAATATAATCACTGCATTTTGAGCTAAAATATTAACTTCTCTAGCTCTTTCCTTTGATCAGTTGTTTTGTGGACATTAGAAACTCATTAAACATTCACATCCCATGCTGATGGGTGTAGTCTACACAATCAAACAGACAGTTTATTGGAAATGTGTACAAGGTGCACATAAAACATATTTCGATAGCAATTGAGTGTAAATATTTCATAGCAGAAAACAAGTGCCAAGTTTCACTGCTTGCATTCAAAAAACTGACTGCATTTGTCAAGTTAATGTCTTTTTAACAGAACATAAACAATTTAAAAATGAAATCAACTTAATGCAGTCCTCCCATATAATTCTCTTTTACATATCTTTTACATATCTACGCAAATTTAGCCCCTTATTAAGACAGATTACTGACTTCAAAGACAACAAAATGCTTATATTTAGGAACTTGGCATATTACAATAATAATAGATTTCAAATTATCTCTTAGGCTAACAAAGGTAAACCTGTTTTTTTGGGTTTTTTTCTTCTGAAATATGAAAACTAAAACGTTTTCTAAGGAAGTCCCACAAAGGACACAGAAAAGTTCATATTCCAATCAAATTATAATTATCTTAAACCAGTGTCTTTTTATTTGACATTGAGAGAATATTTTTACTTGTGAAATAAGGGCACTACAAATATGTATTATTACATCCTTGCATATCAGGGCAATCTAAAGTCATACTGCAACTCTCAACATGATTTCTTTGAAGAAGATATATGATTTCAGTTAATGCAGTTTACTATAAGTATGCCTATAATTTTTTCTGAAGGAGTTAAACAAGTAGCTAATAAAATATAATCCAAAATATACACATTTTATAGTTTTAATTTAGATAATTTATGAAGGACAACCACTCTTAGTAACTTACGCAGTAAAAATATATAGGGTTTTGCTTTATATGCTGTATAGAGCAGGAATAAACATTAATAATAGCATTAATAATTATGTTATCATTGTTGACTATCCAACCATTCTTCCACATTACTTGTGGCCTAGCTTTTAGTGGAAAAAATATTTTTAAATGCTGCATCTTTCTCCCTTCAATGTATGCTCAATATATTTCTATATTTAATAATAATTTTAACCTTCAAACCTCATGCCTCTGAAACATCTCCGGTAGCTTATTTTTTACTGTTTTTTATGTGTCCTGAATGCTACGAGTATGAAGACCCAGATGCGAAGCAGACCATACTGGTAACTTAACTGTTCTGAGAAATGTCTAAACTGGAGTCATCAGTGGTATGAGTACCACACACAGGAAATCAGACTTCTCTTTATCACCTCAAGCAAATGCAAAATATTTCCTAAACACAGATGACAAATATCTCTCTAGCATTAATTTGCACCTGTCAAACTGAAAAATGTAGGTCAGAATTTTCAAGAATGCATGCATGTTTTAGCTCAAGATTTTTAGCTAATGTGTGCTTGTGCTTCAGGATTTGTATATGCAAACTCTGTTAGCTTGGGTGAATTTCCTGTATATTGGTATGATGGGTTGTACCCGAAGGTGTTAGTGCAAGCTATTGCTTGTGTGCAAAAGAGGGTCAAGTCTGAGAATTTTTCAGAATTGATACTGAATAAGTAGGTTCCTTTAAATTTCAATCTGATATTAAATGGCTGTGCAGTTTTTTACAGCACTGGGGTTCCCTATTATTTTATTTATAACAAGGATATTTCAATTGCTGCATAAACTTGTTATCCCATGGGTCATTGCAAATACATGATAGTTTCAGCATCCATGAGCACAATAAAATTTTACAATAAAAGTATGCAAACTAAAATTCCCATACATCTGAAAATCCTGCTCTTCTAAGCAGGAACTTTGAGGAATTTAATTTCATATTAGCTACATTTCTTAGGAAAAGAAATTTTCAAAAACTATTTTGGCCATAAATAAAACAAGATTCTGGTCTGATTTTTGTTTTGATTAGTTTTGGTTTTTGCCCTGGTTTATGCCCACTTAAATTTTTCATACATAAAATCAATACATGAGCAAATCTTGAAAATACTGGTCAGTATATACTAGAGAACACTGAAAATTCCTGTGGAAATGGGACACACATAGATCAGATATTTTATTTTCCCAACTTTTTCCAAATCTAGTGTAATTTAAAAAAGGACAAAACCTGCACATCTAATAGATCAGAGATTTTGCATCCATTTCTTAAATCTCTTCAGATTCAAAGTATCTCTTGGAACAGCTTAAGCCTGACTTACGGAGGCTGCTGCACATCTCTCTGTGTGAGAGGGCAGCAATGATAAATCACTTCTTGCAAAGAAAGTCACGCTCAGACAACGATCACAGTGAGAGTCCAAACAGTGATCAAAAGGCAGCGTGGCTCAGAATCGTACTGCTCAGCTGTTCCAGGCTGTGTTGGGCAGTTAGAAATGGTAATGAGAGGCACAGAGAGTGCCAAACTCTTTACTCACTCACCACAGAATAATAAGCTACTGGTGACCTGGAACTACATAGTCCAATCATGAAACACGTAGACATTAGATCTCTGTAGTACTATAAAAAGACTATATACCCTATTAAAAAAGAAAAAATAGTCAGCAATGAACAGGAAAAATGTGATATCACTGACCACAGCTGAATCCAACTTGATATTGTAAAATATGATCGCCACTGTTCAATTTCTGAAGCTAGCTACACTGGCCATTTTGTCTGCTTTACTCAGCAGGCTAGAATAGTCCTAATATTTTTAATAAAATAAGCTGAAATTGAAGGAGAATATTAATTATATTAGATAAATTAATAAGCCAGTTACATATTGATTGATGGTTCTTTGAAAGAAATACATCTAAGCTGTGCTCTAGAATGTACAAAAAGCTGTGAAGACTGCGAACCATTTCAAGAAATAGACAAAAAGAGGTTATTTTCTTTAGCTAGAATTTTCTGTCACTGCTACCACTGATTTCAGGCTACTTGTGATAACAAAGGTGCTTGTATGGCTGAGACTCTGGGAGGAACTTTTCTGCTTTCTGCTCCAAGCAGATTAACAGAAGTGTGCATCAGACTTCAGGTGACAGGAAGTCATCCACAACATACCCTAACTTGCAGAACTATTGTAGGTGTAAGAGTGAATGAAGAAAAATTTGAAGATATTCATGCCACTGACAGCTGAACTTAGCCATGTAGGTTAACTGACATGTTTTCTCTGATTCTTTTCAAAATCAATGGAAAGTTGTTCACCTCTTTGAAAGGGTCATCTACATTAGACCTCTCCTTTGAATTTTCTTCATGAACATACTTCCCTGCACTGACTAATCAAGTGGGCAGAAGACTAATGGGCTGATTTAGGTGCCTGAAGATATTTGCTACGATCATTTTGGGTAGATGAGATCTCACCTGGGCTGCGTTTCACCGCAAGTGTCTTTTCAGCCACTTCACAGAAGGAGACTTTTTAGGCTTACTTTGTATGTGACAGTGTAGCATCACTAGAAGTTTATCATATGTCAAGAGTACGGCTTTACATGTTAGAAATTCAAATACTTTATCAGAAATACCTTTGACATATGTGTAAACTTCCTCTAATGAAAGATATTAGGTACTTAGAGGCTTCACATTTTAATTTTAATGTTTTTCCATAGACCCTATGGTAATAATTGTCCCATGTTACATGGTGTTTATCAATGACAGACAAGAACCATTTTTGTTGTTGTACAATTAATAACAACTTGTCCTGCTGCTCTTCATTTTGTTACTCTAATAAAGATTTTATAGCTGTTAAAACATTCCATGAAAATCCAAAGTCAATATCAGGTGTTACCCAAGATATTTTCTTTCTGTTTCATTATTCCAACAGAAAAATGGAATAAAGTTCTGTTTTCTGATTTTGCTTCATACATTGTCAATTTCATAATGAAAAATTTGAAGGACTTAAGTGTTTGTGATACACCACTAGGACTAATGTCTTCAGAGTCCCTTCACTTATCCATGGTGAATCACCATTGAGGAAGACACATCAATTTTAAAGCAAGGTTAGCAAACAGGAGAATAAATTTATCTTACAAGCAAAAGACTCAAACCCTTCCCTTGTGAAAAAGGTAGTGTCAAGGAGAAACCCAAACACCTGGGAATTTTGGCTAGAACATAAAATTGTTAGCAAGTACCAGGTCAACATAACACTTTATTTTTTCATTTTCTATAGGTGAGATTTTTTTGTTCAGACTGTTCTGAGGTAGCTAAGAGATGCCTTTTTGCTTTTCATTCTTAACCTGATTTTGTTTTGAACACTTCTCACTCCAACCTATAGTTCTCTTCTGCAGTATCCCTTATTTTAACGGATGAATGTCTTATTCACAGAATCCCTTATTTTAATGGATGAATGTTCATAAGAAAGATCTTCAGACGCTGATCTGGCTTACTGATAGGTTTTCCTTTGAAACCTTAATTCTTGACTTGTGACACAGAAGAGTTTTCAAATTGAAAGCAAACTCTTTTTTACATGTTTAGATAGTTTAAAATGTACATTTAGTATTGTTTTAATAACTGAAACTCATAACTTTTTAATTAACTTATTCAGGATCGGTTTGTTTAATACTATGTAGAAACAACCTTTTTTCTTAGAGTTCTGCATATTTTCCCTAAGGCAAAAATTTAGTCCTGTTGCTTGTGCCTTCTTATTCATACTATAAATAAAATAAGGATTCTCATTATAAAAGGGAGAAGAGGCAATTTTTCATCAATTATAGGATTTTGGTAAATGTGAAACAATTTTAGGTTATTTTATATAAAGACAAAATACACAGGGAAATTCAAGGAATTATAAAAAGATCTGTATTATTTTAGAACAAGTGTTATTTTTATTAAACATTTCAATCTCACTAAGTTTATGAACTACATAATTCCAAAATATTCCCCAGTAAATCATAACTGAGACAGTACCTGCTTTGTGTGACTTCAATTAACGCAGCAATTTGATATGTGTTCTAGAAGACAGTTCCTGACCTAGTGAAATCCAGTCCAGGTGTGTGTCCCTTTTCTTCATGTCTCAACAACAGGGTTTTATCAATTTTAACAGTTGTAGCTTCCCATTTGCTATACAACAAGAAACTTTTACTTGGTTTTCAAATCACGTCATGATTTTTAAAGATTATTAAAAATTTCATAATACAGCCTCTAAGTGCCTTTCTTTTTCTCCAGAAAGATGACCTCAAGAAATTTAGAAATAAACTGTCCTAGCATCATGACAATCTGATTTCCAAACTGAAAATTTGACTCTAATGCTCAGTTCTTCACAGAGTCTTATTGGATTCATGTTATTGAAACATTGTCAGAGAAGTGTATTTGCTTTGATACAAAATTCGTGTCATGCTGAGAAGAACTGTGGTTCTTAATTCTGAGATTCACAGGCTACATATAAGACAATGTAAGATATTTCTTAGTTTTAACACAGTATTTGAGAACTCCCAGTAAAGGTAATGAGACTGTCTGTATAAAGAGAAGAATTACCATGCTTAAGCAGACACATTTCACCAGTAAGTTAATTAAATGCTAGTGTTAAAAATAAGATCTGCAAGTGAATGTGAGAATAGTGTCAGTGCTTAGTGCAACCTTTTTAGACAGTTTGTTTTACTCATTAGCCAAAGAGACATGAATGAATTGGTCAACTGGTAGCCAGAGCTGGACCATCTCTAATCAGTACTACCAAATTCAGCTGTAACTGCCCCACTTTCTGTAAACTGAGATACTTCTAGTGGGACTGTTGAATCCCAGTCAAGCTTCTGCCTTGCACACACTTAGTAAGCAGCAGCATTTTGTGATTATATATTAACATATATTCCTTGGGGGTTTTTCTCGTTACTTACAACTTTACATAGGTTGCTCAATAAACTGGGAGAAAAGCCTAAACAGATACATGATAATGAACCAATGGAGGAAAAAACAATTCATAAGAGGACATTTTCTTTCTGTTTTCATAGCAGCAAAATCATTCATCTACCTTGACCTCTGTTAAATCATTGACATAATCCCATACAGCATCCTTGTCTCTAAATTGGAGAGATATGGGTTTGATGGATAAGCTGTTAGATGATTAAGGAATTGGCTGAATGGCAACATCCAAAGCATTGCAGTCAGTCACTCAATGTCCCAATCAAGATGAATAACAAGGGATGTCCCTCAGAGTTCTGTATTGGGACCAGTATCTTTATTAATGACATAAACTGTGGGATTGAGAAGCAAGTTCTGAAGTTGTCTGAAGACAACATCAAGCTGAGAGGTGCAGTTGAAGATACTATCCAGAGGACATGCTTGAGGAGCTGGACAACATGAACATCATGAAATTCAACAAGGCCTAATGCACGGTCACCTTAAGACTGAGTAAAAGATCATAAAACTAGTTTATTGTATTTGTAACCCAATTCACCAATTCTCTTTATGAGACAAAAGCTACAAAAAAAAGGAAAAAACCAAAAACCCACAAATTATTTGGACTACAACATATAATGAACTTTTGGTGACTAGGTAAATCAATTGAGAATTAAAAAAAACCCCAGCAATGGATAGGCATATTCATAGGCCCATTCATAGGTCTACTTATAACTAAGAAGTCACAGTTCTTGTGCTGAATGTACCATAGAGGCTTTTCAGAGACAGCTGCCGGCTTCTATAAAGATATACATATGGATAGATGTGAATTGCATATGCAGTACATACATATGTAGTATGGTATGAAAACCATATCACTTAAAAAAGTATCACTGAGTTTATACATGCAAGACTCTGAAGCAGGAAAGCTTGTACCCGATTACAGCTATGGCAAGAAACTTCAGGCAAGAGTTAATTTCAAAGATAACTCAAACATAAATATTCACGTACACTAACAGGAATGTTTGAGTGTAGATGAGTAAATATGTACACTTAATTGTATAGTCCATCACCCTCTGATACTATTCAGGAAAAATTCTATAACTAGCTGTCAAGAAGTTATTCTGGCAGATATTCAGACACTTATTATACTTTGGAAACTTTACTGAGAAATGTATTTTCTCTTCCTTTATTGTTGAAACAGAAATAATCAGGATTGACAAGTCATAGCTTTATTTTACTCTGCAGAGATGATATGTATCCACCTGGATTTTGATTGCGCATTAAGTCTGACTTGGGACTGTTCTAAGCTGGTGATATTTCATACCTGGTGGGTAGATAGTGTCCAGAAGAATGAGTATGATCTTTTCTGTATTTTCTCCAGTTTGCTACTTCAGGTGGTCTAGATCAAGGAGTGATTACTGGGTCATCCCACACACCAGTGCTGCATTTCTGAAAGACAGGTATTTGTCACTGAAAAGTTTCAACAGCTACCACCTAAGATTTTTTTTTAGACAAATTTTATATTAGATAGCCATGGATTGAATTTGTCACAGAAGTATTGCTTGGTAAGAGGCAGCCTCCTCCTTCCTCCTCTCCTTCTTGTGCAGGTGTGTTGTGTTTCTTGCTTGCAAAGCAGCTGGTGTTCAGCACACAGGATGAAGAGACAAGGCAGTGGTTGGAAGTGGGATAGGGTTTTGAATGTCCTGAAGGTAAGACAGGAATTGAACAGAGCATTTCCATCCTGTGTCTGACTACTTTAATGAAAACAGCAGCACCATTTCAGGACTGACTCTGTCTGCCTTCGTACATGACTGTTCTTTCGTGTCAGGCGTGCTGCAGATAATGCCTTACAGCTTGCTGTGTTTGCTTGTGCTCAGGCATTGAAGCTGGCTGCCCAGACAAATCTCATGCTGATAGGCAAATGCCTCGGGAGCTTGAAGTGGGTCAGGGAGAAGGTGACTGAATGACTGTGTTTTCCAGGTAG
The DNA here is from genome assembly GCA_013399945.1 of Ploceus nigricollis. Taxonomy (NCBI): domain Eukaryota; kingdom Metazoa; phylum Chordata; class Aves; order Passeriformes; family Ploceidae; genus Ploceus; species Ploceus nigricollis. The sequence goes on along the minus strand of VXBC01005897.1, from coordinate 4,277,688 downwards.
ATTTTTTTTTTTTTTTTGGTACTTATTCACCATAATTTCATCAAAATTTTATTTTAAGCATGAATGAAGGTGCCCTGAATCTCACTTCTCATTTGTCTTAAGGTATGTCCTTGTGCTTTTCCATACACGTGGCTATTCACTTGGGCTTGTCATCTCAGCTCCTGCCTCTGTGTAGTCTGGTTGCAAATAAATCAAAGCACAAAATTCTTACCTTGGCAATGATACAGATTTTTTTGGTTTGGGACAACTTAATCTTAAATAAAGTTAAGGTGACATTTTATTGCTAATCATGGGATGACCCACATAATTCAACATATAATATTTTATCGGATGTACATTTTCTTAATTCAGGAACTATATTCTTATTCTGAGATAAATACAGTTAGACTGCAGGATCTACCAAAGGCAAGGAAATTGTTTTGATAAGATTTTGATAAGAAGATAAAAATTATCAAATGCCATTTAATTGTTTTCAAATGCCATTTACTTTGCCAAAAGAGAGAAGATCAACTCATTCCTATCCTTTGTCTCTCTTCTCTCCACATGCGAACAAAAGATAAACAAAATCACTCCGACACAATGATGAATGGAAGGTTACTAATCTTGTGCCTGGCCTTTGTGAATAAGATCTGTGCTGGCTGTGCTGAGTGAGCCCAGGGTACAGGGCTGCTCTTTGCTGGTGGCATCAGTCCCCACAGAGCCAGCTGGGTTACAATTATGGGGCTGGCATGTGGGAACAAGACAGTGGAAAGAAAAAAGCAAAAAGGGGCATGAACAATTTTCCCCTGACACTAAGAAAGGAGGATAACTGCATCATGATGGATCATAGCTGATGCACCTTTTCCATTTCCCCACCAGGGTGCTCTTGTTCAGGCTGGAGCCAAGCACTGCCCATTACTCATCCCCTCTAGAGGCTCCCCTTGAGAAGCAGTCTCCTGGCACACCACTTGCTGTACTTGAGCTGTGCCTTCGCCTGCCCCGGCCTTTTTGGCTGCCTTGCTCCAGTGGTTGCTGCACTACCATGGAAACTGTAGCAAAGCCCTAAATTGTCACACTCTGACAGGGAAATTGTTTGCATTGTGAAGTCCATCTGTCCCTACTGAGTTGTCTGCTGTCTTTCTTCCTCTGGTCCTAACTACCACTGTGCTTTTGATGTATGACGAGGGGAAAGTGGGAGTTAATTGCCTACTATGGGCACAAACAGTGTTATGTGCTGAACGTGGAATGTTATATCTGGGTAGGAACTGATGCTCTAAAAATAGTCTTACAGTCCTGTGCTGGCTATTAATAAAATACATATCTGATCCAGATATCTGACTGCAAGATCTGTGCTCAATTCAACTGTGTCTTTCTCTCAATGGATAAGACATAAACCAGAGGTTTGACGCTTCAGGAATATTCTATTAAAGAAACTGAGAGATACAAAAAAAAGTTCTTCATACAATAGTCTTCAAGAGTTCCCAGAGTAGAAGTGGGAAATTCTCGAAAGAGATTAAATACACACAGCCAGAAGGAGCTGTGAAAGTTCTCTTCTGCTTTCTTAAAAAAACTATTAACAGTAAAGTTAATGTGGTGACTTCTGCACCATGTGGATTTTTATATTGCTGATACAGGAAATGCAAGGAGAGTCAGGCTGAAGAGAAGTACATCCTCACTGACTCTGTAAGGCCTGGTAATGCTTCATTGCCATCATCCTTTGCTGTTCACCACCATGTCTCTTTCTCTCAGGTTTTAGCACACCGCAAACCAGAGGGATAGGGAAAACAAAAGCGCCCACTCTTGCTCCCAGGGAGTGAATTTCTGTAAACTGGTTGGGTAACTTCTCTTACATGGCCTATCAGATCCTAGGTGTTCCTAGAGAGACCATGGTGCAGCAGTAGGAAACCCATGAGTCATGGATATGTTCCACTTTACTAGCCATATGTTACTAGGATATTATGGTCTTCAGAATTATTAATTTTCCTGTTGAAAACTTGTATATCTAATTAATATTATTTATTTCTTAGTACAGTGCCAGAAACATAGTTAGAGATAGTGGGGGGAAGGTGGATTGTTGTTGTTTGAAAAATTTCCATTAAAATATTTGATTCCTATTTCAGCTGTTCAGTGAGTACCAGACAGGTTTCCTGCAATAAATCATCTTTTCTGGCAGGAATGTGGTTTCTTTTGCTATCCCTAATTCCAGAGTCCTGTTCTGAGCAGCCAAGCAAGCATGCTGCCTCCAAGATATGGTCTTCAGGACTGTGATGATGCTGTGGGCTTCAGGACTCTGACACTACTGTTCGTAGATCTGTGTGCTTTCATGAAGAGTTTTAAATCTGGGGAAATTTTTTCCACCTGAATTTAAATGAAATCATAATTCTGTACATTTTGAGCAGTGAGCAAAACTATCTTTCCCCTTCCACATTGAACTGCTAACTCTTTTTCTATGTTTATCGTATTTTTTTTTTCTTTTTTTAAAATTATTTTTAATATGTTTTCTTCTTTTCATAGCTGTAATGATTCAGGTCTTCTCCTCAGTGAGCATCTCTCACAGGTTCTGATTTTTCCTCTCTGTAGGCAGTATCGGGAAGAATCCAATTAAAGTCTTTTTAAGTCCTCTAAGAAACATTACTTGCCTTCAGTGATTAAGACTGCCTCTGTAAATTTGCCCATTTAATACAGTCCAAGTTTTGATTCTATGAACTTTGTTCTCAAGGTTTTAAAAGATTTCTTAGTCTTTCTTTTTATAGTTACTAATATAAGAAATATTCCAGTGTCCCAGAACTGCCTGTTAAACCAACTTCTTTTCTCTTTGAAAGTGAAGCAGTTAATCCTACCAGTAAAAGAAGGTTAAAAGGTATATTGAAGTCTATAAAGCAATGTGGTGCACAATTTCTTATTGATAATTTCTAGCTGTTGTACATGTAACTTTCTTTTCTGTTTACAGGACCATTGCATTCTGTTTGCAGGAGCATTTTAGTAAAACATAGAAATTCCATGGAAATTACCTGGGAAACACAGTATATGTTCTGTGAGGAAATAGTTAATAAATATTTTAGAATATTTGGCAGTTATCATACTGAGCATCACTAATACAAGTGAATCATCTTGACTCAGAAACATCCTTCAGAAAATACTCTGTAATCTGCCAGTGTGACAGATTAAGGAAGTGGAAAAGAGAAACTGAGGATGCAGTTGCAGCTCATGTTATTCAGGAGACAGAAATTGTATTCTTAGTTTTCCCATAAAGATAGGCTACAACAGGGCAGAAGTCTTAAAACTCCCTGGACATCAAGGGCCCAAGATTGCTGGGTGTTCATGCAGTCAGACCTGGGCTAGGTGGTGATCACTTCTGAGTCTTACTATAAGACGATCCTGATTATTTCTAATTCTAAAGGAATGGAAAGTCTCTTTGTTGGAGGAGACTGACATTGATGAAGAGGTTAAATGGACAATACCATAAAAGCTGTGGCTGAGTTGTGATGGAGGAGATAACTGTTGTGTTCCCGTCATTCAACTTCTAACAGCACTATGTCTCTGACAAGACTGGAGTTTTATGATGGACTTGCCTATGGAAATAGAACTGTGGGGTAAGTCTTTCATTCTGTGTTGTTAATTTCATTTCAAATATTCAAAAAAAGCATATAGTGACAGAAACTCTGCAAATAAAGTACGGGTGTTCAACAGTGGACTAAAAACTACTAAAGAATAGTAACTAAGGGGTTACTATTGTATTGGCACATAACTCAAGTTAATCTATAATGACATGCAGTATAGAGATGTTACTTAAAGGAAACTTTGGGTTTTTTTCTCTGACAAAAAATAACAACTCTTTAGACTTGCTAAATGGACAGACAATCTCATTCAAAGAATAGTACCTTGAGCAGCATAGTGTTCACATATTTTGATATACTTTGGGTTTTCCTGATACTTTGGGCTTTAAATGTTGGACACTCTTTATGAATATTTGGTATTTGTTTAGCACAGGTAACCTATTAGTTCACCTATTAATTAGATTTCATATGGATTAAAGTAATATAGTTTTTTGTTTTGACAATATTCTTATTGTCAAAATATTGATTGATTGGGTGACTTAGATGTAAAGGAAATATGTCTCATACACAACTAAAATAAGTGTTGCTTAGCCACCAATGTGGGGGTCAATGCTCAAGACTAATTGCACCTGGGAAGCAAAGATGCAAGTGAGTCTGAAGTGAACATAAGGACTCAGAAATAGAGATCTTGGATATCAGGGTAAAGGCAGTAGACAGAAAGGAAAGAAATAATGAAAGAAGATTAATTTATTATGCAGGCTGCATCTTTAGACTGGATATTCTCTCATTTTGATTTAAAGCAATCCTAAGATTTTTATAAACCCTTGATGCTGAGGGTGCAAATGCACAATACTGAATATATTAAGAAAACTGAATTCTATATGCAGCAAGTCAGCATACATGGCCCATGTGGTGTTGGTATTCATCAGTCTGAAATATTTGATTTCACACCTGCAAGCACCAGTAATTGTTCCCAGTGCTGCCTTTCAAACCAGGTTTTGTGTAGCCAGTATATAAGATGGCAGAATTTCAAATAAAGGAGATTGCATTCTGCATCCTCTTGTTCCTCCTTAAAAATAAATGTTGATATAATGCTTTGATGACTAGAACCTTCCAGGAGGAGGGTATAGGGGCTAATGAATAGAAAATCCCTTTTCCTGTGAGAGCTGCAATATCATGGGCAGAGATAGGGTTTTGGGTTTTTTTGAGAATGGACTTGAAAATATAAACTATTCAGTGATATAAGATATTTACTATATTTACTAGTTTTCTTTAAATTTCTGAATATTCAAAATTAGACACAACTCTTGGTGGAGAGGTGCTTTGGAGACAGCTGTGTCTTCCTCTGTCTGAAGCTGGAGAAGCCCTCTGCAAGAGTGAAAACATATGGGATGGGATAAATATGAGGGTGCTGTCCTTCTGTAAGTCAGCCACAAAATGAGGCCAGCAGTAGAAGCTGCACTGTGCAGATACCTGTGATCCACCACTCTCTTAAGGGAAAAAAAGAGATTTGGCTGCTGACTAGAACAGGGCTGAGCAGATGATATTTAGTACAACAGTGCAAGGGATATATGTGTAAAAGCAGCTCAGTGCAGAGGTAATATCCTTTAGCCATGAAATGAAAGACACATTTCTGTATTTGCATCATTTAGCAGGCTCATGACAGACAGTTCTGCACACATCACTTCTGAATCCATGTCAACAGAGACACATTTTTGTGAAACATGATCACCCCCTCAGTCCTGCCTCTGACCTGTGTTCACAAGAAACAATATCCAAGGTGTGCTGATGATGGAATTGAAATCTCTTCTTTATCACAGTAAGGATTTCCATTCAAAATAGAAGAACCTCAGTGTGTATATTTCTGTGGTGATCTTTACCCTAACACCTACATATCTGAAATGTATGTTTTGGACAGAGAGTCATAATTTCTATAAATGTGATCGCAAAGGCCTGAAGGTTATAATAGATCATCTTTCTTAGACATCTATCTGCATTACAACCCAGAGGTTGAAATAAACCCAATGGTGCTCAGCACCACTCTGGAACTTCACTGCACAGTGTCTGCAACCTATAACTGCAATTCATGGGCAGGGAAAAACAGGAAAGAAAGAAAATTATATCAAGAGTTAAATTATATTTGCAGGAGAGCCTGTGCAACATAGAAAACAATGAGGCAAATACTGTAGCCTCACTGTTTAGAATACATATTGCTCAGTATTCTCCAGGTAAATATTTTCTGTATAGGACAAATCAAAGTCCTATAGTCTTAAGGAATGAGCATGTCAGAGACTCTTGCCTACTTATAAGGGTGTCTAAAGGAGAGGATAACCTTTCCCAGATATCTGTATAGGAGCATAATCCTGTTGATGGAGAAGGAGGGAGGATGAACATGAATTTTATTCTGCAGTGTTGTATAGGTTGAAATCTTGAACTGACTGTTCTGACCAGATAAGGCATTATGTCACAGTTCAGAAATCTTGGCTTAGGTTCTGTAAAAACCCTGTAGCTGAACTGTCTCATCTGCCCTTGCTTGTCAGGTTCCTCCCTGACAAGCAGCAAAGAGCTGTCACCAGCTCTGGGCTAGCCAACTGCTCCCATTCAGAACTGAGTTGAAATGCCATAAAAGCTGTCACTGGGGTCTTCCCAGGCTCTGTTCCAGGTAAAAGCTTTTATGCCTTGTTCCATCAGTACACATTATGGTAGGAAAATCAGATTACATTCCTCTCTTGTGGAGATGAAGGGAATGACAGTTTAGTTGCTCTGACTGCAAGCCAGATGGCTCAAATGACACATAAATCATGAGACTATAAAAGGTACATCTCCAATGGTCATTTTTAATATTTAGAAAAGTAAGAACATTTTTGCTTTATTAACTTTTTTTTTTCTCTGTAAACTATCAATTAAAGACTATTTGTTCCTATTTTCTTAACATTGTCTCAGTAGAGATGGAAATAATTTTCTTCACTATCAGATCTGGTGTATTACATCCATACCATATTACAAATTACATTGTAATGTAACATTGTAAATTACATATTACATGTATTATACAACAAGTAGATAGCTATTCTGGGTCCCTATTTACTGTATAGTGGGTATTTTGGACCTCTCAACCTCATGTCTACAGGCAAGAAGAAACAAGTTCCCTAGGAACAAGTCCCCTTCAATATTTCAATATTATACCTACTGTATATGGCTACAATAGTTAGAAAAGAAACATAGTACTAAGAGAACAGAATTTTATTTTAAAATATTACACTTCTAAATTGGTTGGGATTGCTTAAAGACAGCATTGAGATTGATTTTAGATCCCAGAACAAGCTTGTTATGCAATGGCATATTTTGAGGCTGAAGGGGAACTGAGGTCCCATATGTCCTAGTCTATTTTTCTCCCTGAAACATATGTAGTACTTATCCACTGTGTCTTAATCCTTGTGGGCTCTATGACACCTTCTTCATCAGAGTCAATTTATATAGCATTTTTCAGTTCAAAAAAAAGTAGAGCTTATTCCTTGCATAGTTAAGAATAGGAATAAAAATAAGGAAAGGGTTGAATTATTTGTATGTGATAGAAAGTAACTTAGTTGCATTTGGACATTACTTTCCTCAGAACTTCTGAACTCTTTCTGAAGGGGAGAGCTTGAGAAGTGAAGGAGTATTTTACTTCAAAGTTGGACAAATAGTCTTTGTGCTTGGCTTGAGCACAAGAGCTTTTGTTGGTAAGGTATTACCACAAGATGTTTTTGTCAAAATACTGCTTTTAATTCCTATGCTGCATTAGTTCTGTTCTAGCAGTGAGCTGGGGGGAACAGAAATCATTCCATTCCCCACTCTTTCTTTTTTTTTCCTCCTCCTACCCACTTAAATCTTCAGCTGTCATTTGAAGTACAGATGATAATAGAAATTTAACTGTTCTTGGCCAGTCTGCTGCATGGCAATGCCAGCTTATAGCTACATATATGTGTGGGGTTTAAATGGAATCCTTCTAGAAAAGAAGAAATACTAGAATTAAGTGCTATACAAATAGTATATGAAAAAGTAATGTCTACTTCTCTTCTGTCAGGGTTCTCTAGCACTTCCACAAACCAAGGGTGAAAAACAGTCCATAAAAGTTGTACAGATTTAAGGAAAATGAGAGGTGGGGAGTGACATCCATCTAAGAAGGGAATAGTAAAGAAAAGATTAAAACTTGCTGATTTAAAGCAGTAATTGGAGTGTGCAACACAATAAAAATAAAAATAAAATAACAATTTCAAAAAACCCTCAAAACTAAAAAATCTCACAGTCTTCTTTTCTTCCACAAGCAAAGATTTTTTTGTGGAGGAAAATGGTCTAAAAAGATTTTTTTGCATTACTTTTATAACCAAATAACATGGAAACATTCAGTGAAACTGAAAGGCATTATGTTTAAAAGGAACTACTTTACATCAGTGCATAATTAAACCATAAAACCCACTGTAATAACATCATTACAGATACAGCTTTATGGAGCTCTGCATATTGTTATCTGTATAAAATATTTTTTAAAAGAGTCTCTCTTTTCAAAAGAAAGATCAGTGATCATGCTTCAGGGCACAAATCAAACTCTAATGAATGGAACTTAGAGGCTCTCCTCCTCTACTAGTAGTGTCAGATAATTTTATTCTTGGGTTTCTGCATTTTCTGCTGTTCCCAGTATGGTTGTTCCAATGCATTTTTGATCAGAACTTCATTAACTTTTCTGATGGACACACTTCATTTTAACAATTCAAGAAATGGATAGGCAGAGCAGGGTAAGTTTACCTGTGGAGTCTTAAACACCACTGAATAGTTGATGAGATCAGGATTGAAATGAGCTTGATATCTTACACTGAAGACCTCAAAACTGTGTTGAATGGGAAAATAGCACAATAACGATTGAATGTCATTTATTATTTGCGATTTTCCAGTCTGTTTCTCTGTGCAGAAACAAAACAAAATCAAACCCTAATCAAAACCTTATGCAGAGACTAGAAGCAATCATTTTTTCATTGCGCACAACTGACTAGCTAAAGAAAACAAATCTTGATTTCTGAATTAATGATGACCCTCAGCATTTGGTTCAGAGTGCACAGTGAAATGATGCATGCTGTGATATTGAAGCAGAAAAATGATTGCTGTATGAGCACCAGTGCAACGCCGTGTGATCACAAGGATGCTGCTTCTGAACCTGCATAATTCTTTCAGAATAAACATACCATGTTACTACCATTTCAGATAGGCCCAGCCTTGGCCAGTGACAGGTCCATCTTGGAGCCGTCTGGCATTGGCTCTGATGGACATGGAGGAAGCTTCTGCCACCTTCACACAGAACCCACCCCTGTAGCCCCCCTGCTACCAAAACCTGGCCATACAGACCTAATGCAAACTTGAGACATCTTTTAGCCATAATGTATGCCCCAAGAAAAATTGCATGTATTGGTTGTAGCAGTGAAACTGAGGCTGACATCAGGTAAAAAGCTTTTCATGTTGTTTTCATCTTTTGTCACTTCATGAAAAAGGTAGAAGCTTTAATCACAAACTGATTTAGAGACTTAGGAGCCTATATGTCCCAAATCTACCTAGCCTAGTAATTATAATGTCTCTTATCACTGAATGATCACTACAGCTTGTTTAAATGCAGGCAATAGCTCTAAGTACCGTATCTTGGAGTTCCTCTCCCAGATCCTAATCCAGTGAACAAGACAAAAACCAATGCCTCCATAGAGGACCTGTGTCTTCACAGAAAAAGTTACAGGGCACAAAGAAACACTTTAGGTGTTTAGGTAGTAGGATGATACTAAAATATAGGAACATAACGTATTACAGTCAGTAAAAATGGCAATGGAGATTGAAGTTTTAAGAATGTAATTATCAGAATAGGAATTTATGGAATTTTCTGTACTGGAATTTAGCCACTGTAGAAACTGAGCTTATGCTCTTCTTTAATTGCAATAGAATGATATTTCTAATATTTGAAGGAGTTCCTATCTCTTATGACGTGTGTGATATTGAAGTGTTTACTTCCAGGCCAACAGTTCTTTCTTGAAACCTGTGTCCTCTTCTCATCTCCTTGATGTTACAAGCTGGCAGAGTGAAAACTTAGAGGGCAGGAATGTGGTGTTTGAACTATTTTTTAATAGTTCAAACTTTATTTATCAATAAAGTGCAATCTTCTTGAGTTTCAGTAGGTGTTCAGGTTTGCCCTGGAGATTTACTGGAGAAATACATTAATATAACTTGTGTAGGTGTTTGAAAGCTTCCAAAGACCAAACAGATTTTTTTTTTATTTATCTGGGGACTCGCACATTTTAAAGATGATAAAACTGTATTAACTACAGTTAAGAAGTTTAGCATGTATAATATCACATTTATCTGGGGAGTCCTTCCAATTGTAAACAAAAAAAACTTTGCAGCACGTATTAATCAGCTCTATACACCTCAAGCATGTTTTGTTCCTCTTGTTGTGTCCTACTAGGTTCATCAAAACTCAGTGCATATTCTGGCGTCTCTTTCTATGTTTTCTGTGCTGTCTCTCTCCACATAATGAAGATAAAATTGTGACAACTCATAATGGGCTTGTACCCGTAATGGAGCTAAGCAGAGAGGAGAGGACTTTTCTCAATGTCTTTCTTACTTTCTTGCAAGAAAAAGACTTTCTTTTGGTCCCTCTAAGCACTGTGGGATTTCCTTTGATACATAAACATCAGTATAGCTTAACTGAAATTAATTTTCTCTAATTTCTTGCCCAAAGACTTGAGAAAGAAAATGAATTAAAAAACCCCAAAAAACAAAAAACAAACAAACAAAACCAAAACAAATAACAAAAATACCCTAATATATAACATATTCAATTCTACACATAGGTTTTATCTCCATCTAGGCTTTAAAGTTCCTTCCCTGAGGACCTTCAGGTCATCCGGAGATCAGTGCAAGCCATTTCAAATGACTGAATGTGTCATTCAGTCAGACACCTGGGGTGAGTTGAGCTGTGCTGCTTCTTGCAGCCTCTGTGTCTTGAAGGAATCCCATATCTCAGGGAGCTGTGTGGGTTGTGACATGCATGCAATGTGATCCAGCATGCAATTGTACTATCAGCTAGGCAGATCTAGTATTTGTCCCATTGGAATGGATGCAATTGGAGATGTTTGGCTTTGTTTTCATGTCTGTAGTTATGAAAACTAGCCTTCCTAGATTTCAACTTTTTCTGGTTCTTTTAAATTTTTTTGTTAATACTTGCATCCCCTCCTCAACTCTTTCTTCTTGATCATGTTCTGCCCTATAATAGAGGAGGATTTTTCTTGCCTTCACCTGCCAAGCACCTGCCACCTCTTCTTGCAGGTCCTTTCAAACAGACTCAATTATTTTCATCTTTAGAAAACTTTGTTCTCGGAATGGCTGCTGTGTGTCTTTGCTCTGCAGAACTCACTGTTCCAGAGGCTGAGTACAGTGACATGTACCATTATCATCATATGCAGCAGTTCACGAGACTGGATTTGAATGAAAATCAGAACTTGAAGGGCACCTGTATACTCAGTGAAAAATCACACCAACAGTGGGTTATATCTGAGGAAAAAAACAAACAAACAATCAAACAAAAAAAAAAAAAAACCAAAAAACCAACCAACCAAACAAAACCCCCAAACAGTCATTTAGGGTGGTTATTGGTATGAGCATGCTTACTTCTGACACTTGGTATTATGACTTGATTAAAGAACCAGCAACTGCTAGGGGAAAAAAATCAGTGGGTATGTATTAAAGTTCACGAACTTCAGCATGCTTTCACCAGCTGTCCTTTGAGTTATTTATTTCAGATTAGATGGCAGTCATAAGGGTCAAAAATATTTGATAATTAACTTCAGCAATTAAAATCTTTGTTTTGATCTTGAGGAAGAAATAAAAATCTGTTCTTATTCTCCCTTGCTCAAAGCAGGACTGCACCTTAAAAGTCCAGGATGGTTTATATAGTGGCTTCCCATCTTATTTGCCACTCAGCTGGGTACAAAACTTTTTTCTTTGATGCAGTGCAATGTAGAAATAAGCCTGACAACTGACATTGCACACCTATAGAACTAATGCACATCTCCTGTTGTGCTGCTTTCAGCATTCTCCTCACAGCAACCTTCTCTTTGTTCTATTCCAGTACCTTGCAGTCTTTCTGCATTTCCAATTCTAAACCCTTTTTGTCCTCAGCTGGAAGCAGGCCTTGTAAAATCTTCACCTGTGAGGAGAGAAGTTGGGAATCTAGATGTAAATCTCTGGACTAAATCCAGATTACAGGATGTAAACTAAATCTAAATAAATATTATGGAATGTTTTTTTTGTTTGTTTGGTTGTTGGTTTTTTTTTCTTTTAAACTGTACAAACTAATATAATTTTAGATTTGTTTTCTTTCCAATGAAAAAAGTTTATATTTGTGTAAATCTACAATAATTTTTAAGCGCCAGCTATACAATCACCTTAACAATGAAAGATCTATTGCTTAGTATATTTAGGGATCGTTTGCCAGCCTCCAAATCAAGCTACCATCCCTCACACTCCCCCCCAGGTGACCTCAGGCTTTGAAGGAACATGTAGAACTGACAAAGAAAGGCTGTAGTGATGAACAATTTTGGTGATGGAGCAAAATGTGTAAATAAACAGTAATTACTATAAAAGTACTTAAATATTTCTTGTAGTATAGCATCCCTTTTCTCTTGGCTACCTCTTCTTTATTACAAGGTAGCAAGGAAGTGTTGGGTGATTGCTGGCAGTAGTGATGTTGTCATGCCTCAGTTAATCTTATTTCTTGCCCTTTTTCTAGTTTAGATCTTAATAAACTGAAATCCCACCAGGAATATTTATTCTGAAGCTTGTGAGCTCCAATATGTGGAGTATGCTCCTTATCGCAAAGGATGAAAACTTTTTACCAATCATTTTCCATGATTTAAACTCTGTAGTCTTCCTCATTTCATTGCTCAAAAGACCAAAAAAACAAAAAAAAAAAAAAAAAAGAAGAGACAAGAGTTTACATTCAGCATGAAGCCCTTTTTATTAAATTTTCATAAATACTTAGATACCTTCGAAAGGTCTGTTGGCATTCAGTCCTAGTTCTCCTTCAGGCTATATTGGATAGTTTAGGTCTAAAGTAGACTAGTTTGAAATGGTAGTTTTTCACCATGCAGGCTTTACACTTTTACTGTAAGTATTTCAGACGCAAAGCTGATAAAATATTTTAGTAAATGTCTGTTTGGAATTCTGCCAGTCTGGTGACACAGTACATTATGATGCAAATACAGCTGCTAATTTGCCTCCACATTCATGCTAGAATAGGTGATATAGAACCAGGTTTAATTGCTGAATGTAATTGACAGCTCTTTCCTGAAGCTGAAGAGGGAATTAATTGTCTCTCATTGTTACTTCTTGCTGTCTAAGCGTATCCTCAGGATTGCAAACAGGTAAAAGGAACTGTGTGTTGTGCATGTGCGTTTCTTCCCTCATTTAACTCCTGTCTAACTGTGTTTCTGCTTCTGGTCCTTGAGATATGGAACACTCTTGGGATGATAAACAGATTTCCCCCAACCTGTACTTCTCTTGAGTCTGTCTTTTGCTGTACTGATATAAAGTGTGTTAAGTATCTGAGGGAGGGAAAGCAGCTTCATTTTTCTCTTGGAATGAATTCATTGACTTGCCTCCAAGAAGGAGACCAGGAGGAATACTGAGAAGCAGCAGAAATGCAACAAACTTGATATACTGCTGAACAGTAGCTATTAGTTAGGAACATGGTGAGATACTTTAGCATTTCCTGTTAGGAGAAGACTTTTGAAATGAAAGTTTTTATCTGCATCATTATGTCTAACAGCCATAGGTGGATTTATTTATTTTTTTCAAGTTCAATACTTCATCAATTGCTTCTTAATAATTTTAATATTTTCTGCCTCAACAATATCTTATATTTGCTGTTTAATCTGCCTACCATTGTGGTTTTCACTGGAGAGCAAAAACCCATGGCTAGAGAGACAATATTTATTTATTAGTCTCAAAATAATTTGCTATACAAACACAGGCTCCTTAGTATTCCAAGATTTAATGATGTCAGTGGACAGCATTGCTCTTTATGAAGTTAAAGCAATCTCCTGTCTCCCTTTTGACCAGTGTGCTATTTCAGGTTATGTTTACGAGCACCTTTGCATTTGCAGCTAAACAGGTCAAGTTTTTTCTGCATTCACAAGGTAGTGACTCTGTAGTGGTCACTGAAAGTGACCATAATTAATATTTGCTATTTGCCTAAGCAAGAAGATTTGAATTTCGTAACAATTCACTATAAACACATGAGAATCTACTCTCTTAAAGTCTTAAAGGTAAGACAGATGGGATGCTGCTTTGTACATTAGTCTTTATATTCAATCTTCCTACCAGTTAGCATGTCATATTGAAAAGAATTTTAGAATTACATGGGGAAACAGAGTATTTGTTTAGATGGAGATCTCACAGCTGGAGATCACAAGACATTTGTAATACTAATAATACTCTCCTGTGGTGACTAGATTGTCAAGTGCGGATATTAAATGTTGATTACCTCAGGGCAATGATGCAATTAATGTCATTCATAAGTGCTCTCCCTGCAAATAGCCCTGAAAGACAGGAGGTAAAAGGAGACATCTGAGAGCCCTCTCTAGAGCACCACTGTCTGTGAGGAGGATGCAGAGATGTACTGCAGCAAAGGGTGTGTGTGGGTATGTATTAAAGCAATTGCTTGTCTTCTTGTATTTTAAGATATCAACTCATGGTACTGCTTTGCTCCAGGCTTTTTAAAAGTGTATTACTCTTGTGAAATTTGTCATTTGGTTTCTTGGGCGGCCTGTGAAGATGCAATTTTTTTATGCATTTCTAGTTCTGGGATGAGGTGGGGCAGGGGAAGAGAAAAAGTATGGGAATGTGAGGGTTTGAAAATGAGTATGGAAAATGAGATCACCATCTCTTTTTTTATATATGAATGAGTGGCAGTTCTTGCATTTTTGTGAGTGAACAATCATTTTAGCTGATTCATGTTTTGAGAGAAAGTTGTAAATTGAGTTTTGTGCCATAAGCTATACCCAGGCACCACTAAGTAGAAGAAACTGGGAAAAGGAAAACTGTAGACAGACTACAAGTTCACAGAATTGAAGAATATCTTGAGTTTGAAGGGACCCAGAAGGATCATTGTGCCCAACTCTTAACCCTGCACTGGCCATCCCCAAGAGTCACACCATGTGCCTCGTCTGTAGCTTCAGAGCTAATAAATGTAATTTGTAATGTTTTGCCTGTTATGCTGTGAGAAAAAAACAAATTAGGCAAAAATAAGACTGAATTAATGATGGTTATCTATAATGCTTAAGTAAATAAGGAATGTTAAGCTGGACTTGTAGCAACCGAAGTCCAAAAAGAAATTGATTGGGAGGGTGTTTAGCTATGGCGAATAAAATATCTTAGAGATTCAAAGTACTCTTCTCTTAGAAGCACAACTGTGAAAACAGAGAAATGAAGGAAAATAATGATCACCTTTGGAAAAAAAAACATTAAATGAGCCCCTCTTGGGTTCTTTTTGTATTTATTCAGAAGTTCAGTTCAGTTGTTTGGAAAAGACTTGGATCTGTAGGCTGAGAAATGCTGGGAAAGGTAGCTATGAATTTCTCAAGTGCTAAATTGATAGATGTGTTCTGTTTGCTGACAAACACCTGTGACAATAATACATATTTCATTGGGGATGGGAGGAAACCTAGAAGGAAGGGAGAAGTATATAAAATACCCAGAACTAAAAGGTTTATAGCACTTTGATGTGCCTTCTCCAGATTGTGTTATAGATTACTCCTGTTTTGGAAATGTGAGGCTCTAAAGGGTCTAGTAAAAGCCAATTTGTGTAATTTTAAAATTATATACAGCTGAAAGATCAACTGTTGAGCATATAAATATAAATCCTGATGAAAGAAACTGGAACATGCAGAAAATCAAAATGAACCATGAGTAAGCTTCAATAAAAAGGAAAAAACAAAAATCAGGCCTAGTTTTTGGTGTGGATAAATACACAAGAAATGTGTGCCTAGCTCTCAGATATCACAGAATTCCTCAGTTGCCTCCAAAGGAGTTAAGACCTGTACCTTTTTAGATGTCTAGTCATCATACCATGAGACACAGCCACGCACAGTATGGATTTTTAGTTCTGCTGATTACAGAACTTCTCGAGTATTTTATCCAGAAGCTTTTGGCAGACTGTGCCCAGAAGTAGGTTGCCCAACCTGTTGCAAACTTAAGTTCTTGTTCTCAAAAGCACATAATTAAATGCATATCAGTCCAACATGAATTCTTCTAGGCAGAGCTTTTTCCAAAATAAAACAGAGCATTTGCCCCTTCTTGGAAACAGGCCTTGTTCTGAAACTTAGAGAATAACTAAAAAGACACTGAATAGATCTGAACACTGTAACTTTTGTAGAATAGCTTGCTGTCTTTTTTCCTTCCTGATTATAACCAGACTAACCTTTGGGGGAAAGGGTCTGAGCATCCAGGGAACTCGCATAAAGAATACTGAAGCTCGCATAAAGCATACTGAAAAGGTCACCTTTTGTGTAATGCTGAATTGTGTAATTCAAAGGATGCAGTTCACAGAATGACATTCAAGTTGGCTCATCATAAGAACTGTTTTCCATCAGTTTTAGAGAAAATAATACTCCCTAAAGTATTTTTCATCTTTTCCCTTCTTTTTTGCTCTCCAGCACACGTGTTAGTTTGGCAAGCACAGCTTTAGAGTTGTGCCACATGTGGCAGCCTCAAGTTTGAACAATGGAATAGGTTATTTTTTATTGGGCATGTACCTTGTCCTATTACTGTGAGCTGGAATGAGACATTCAGTTATTAGCAGGTCATAGCCACACAATAGCCAGCGTGCACTAATGAAGTGGGATTCTTCTTACATCAGCTAATAATAAATTAATAATTATTAATAATAAATAAATTATTAATAATTAATCAATAATAAATATGTTTCTATGGCT
>VXBC01005897.1:4228610-4261114 GCA_013399945.1 Ploceus nigricollis | reverse complement strand
AGTTGGACATTTCTATTAAAAAAATAGAAAACTCAGAAAATTTTCAAGAGTTCTGCAGCTGATACTGTGATTTGTTTTCTTCAGACCTCCTGACAAGGGATAATTATATGAAAGGGA
Source organism: Ploceus nigricollis (assembly GCA_013399945.1). Classification (NCBI taxonomy): domain Eukaryota; kingdom Metazoa; phylum Chordata; class Aves; order Passeriformes; family Ploceidae; genus Ploceus; species Ploceus nigricollis. The sequence continues at coordinate 4,260,997 of VXBC01005897.1, read as the reverse complement.
CAATGGAGGTTCAAACCATTGGACAAGTCTGAGTTTTGTCATGCTGTTGATGAAGCAGAGGATGGTGTTTGTGTGTTTCCAGGAAAACTGACATGTGAAAATCAAAATGTTTGGGAGTTCACTTGAGCTTTTATATCCCAATCTCTTTGATCAAGGAATCTGACTCAAAATTCTCAGAATAAAATATTTTCTCTTGAGACATCCAGTGATCTTCAGAGGCTATGAAAGTAGCTACACTTCCTGTATTTTGATGATTTAGGAGCTCTGAATTATGTTGTTGGGTTGGGGTAAAGCACAGGGTAGCAGTAATACTGTTCCCTCCAGCAAACTCCAAAATGTTCTGCAGTCAAATTTCAGGAAAAATTCTGGTTTTGTTTTAGCAAATAGCTGCATTCCTTCTGTCTTGGGTTTAGCAAATCAGAACTGACACATAAATCCATGAAATCTATTGATTCTAAGGTGTTTGGTGTATTAAAAATCTGGGAAATGGAGAATATTTGTTTTATGCATGATATTATTAAGCATTATTCTTGTCATGGATGTTATTACAGCTTCTAGTCTTGGCTCAACCAGGCCCATAACTATTAAATATTGAGCTGACAATTTTGTCCTTGGACTAGGTGTTACAAACTATATGGCTGAAGGACAGGGCAGGAACCAAAGTCTGACTGGCTGTTGGAGAGTGCTTATTCCAAGGAGAAACACGTGCCAAAACGCCGTTGTTGGCCATCTAGTGGCAAGTGATTTTTTTCCAACAACATATGTGCACATGACAGGGAAATTTCAGTGTTGACTGTGAATACTTTAAGGCTTCAAAAGCCTTTCATAGTTCCTCAATTCAGCCATTTTGACATGCTTACTAATTTCACCTTAAATCCTGCTTTTCTGGGCAGAACAATACTGTTTCCAAGCAGACTTGAAAAAGCTCAAAACCACAAACAAAAACCACACACACCGAACTCAAAGGATCTGTCATTTTTGCTTCTCAAGCAGAGAAATCTACCTTTGCTGTTGGAAAGAGAGTGAGTTTGCTTTTCAAGGGTCAGCTTTCTTGTTTTTCTTCTGTACTCACAACGCTTAACATGTGCACATCTAAACCAAACAATTGTAATCCTCTAAATAGAACAGTGTCAGCTTCCAAATTTGAAATTGGTTTTTATTTTTCTTTTTCACATTTCTTATTCTGTTGAGAGCCTTGCTAACTACTTTGGGTGTTCTTGGTGTTATTCTTGGTGTTGCTACAAAATATTCCAGTGGAGGCTGGGAACATTTATCTCTTGACTTTCCTCTCCTTATGACACTCTGAAAAGCGGCTTTTTCTGTCCAAATCATACAGCGTATCCAAGCAATGCTGTTCCTTTCATCAGAATATAATGTTGTTTCACCCTTTTTGGACTTAATGACTCTTATTATCTGACTGAAATATGTAGCTAGGTATGCAGTGGAAACAGTATATCTGTTTTTCAAGTACAGATTTATAAATCAAGGTTACAACAGATGTTTTGATTTTTATCATTTTATTCTCTTTTGTTAATATTGTTGTGATGGAACGCAAAACCAGCGCAATTGTGAACAGTGACAGTAGCAAAAACCTTTTTCTCCTCTCCCTGACCCTTCAGGTGAAATAAGGTTACTCTCACAAGAATGCTTTTTATAATTGTCAAACTATTGTATCATCTCTACATGTCCAAGTTCTTGATTTTAGACACACATCACTGCTTAATTGCTTAGCTCAAAGTCAAATAAAAACTCTGGATGCTTTATGACCTTCTAGCAAGGAAAAATATCATTTTTGCAGTCATGTGTTCACACCTTAGAAAATAAATAAAATGGAAATCACAAGAGACTGGAAAACTAGTAAAAATTGAAACCTCAAAATTTGTTCTGTGAGTATAAAGCAATGAAATGAGGAATGGCAATAATCATAAGAGAAGGAAAAATATTAATTTTGAAGCTAAGATGTTTGCTGCTACATTCCCCCCTGAATTGCTCTATTTTAGTATATTGTTAATTTATATATCCAGTCACATTGTTGTCTGATTTGGTGTATGGTGCTAAAGAACTTCTGCTGTGCATGAATATTTTGTGTTAAAGCTAGAAATTTTCCAACCATACGCCTTATTAGAAATTCAGATTATTTCTGCATAATTTACTATGCGTATCAGTCTGCATTTTTCGATGACATTGTCAGGTTGCAGATTTACCATTGTAAATATTTTTGTGATTAAAGCTATAATTTTCTGAACCTTTTTTATGATCTGAACACTTAGATGTCCAGATTCTTGTCTTAAACATACTACATTTGTTTTTACATTTTGTTTAAGTTTTAAAATATTTTAAAATTGAACTATTAATTAGACATGGCATTTTTTGGGCTAATTAATTCTAAGTTAATAGGCATATATATCATTATAATGAAGCCCAATGAGAACTTGCTTTTCTCTCACCACCCTATAAAAGCATCCTTCAAAAAAAAGGTTTTTCCTTATTACTTGCTATGCAAAAATAATAAATTTTGTTTCTGTAGGATGCTACAGTGGGGATCAGCAGAGAGTAGATGAAATAAAAACACAGGAAAAAGTTCACGTGTATGGTGTGTGTAGTGGCGTGGTTTAATGTATTGTTTTGCCAAAAAAGGGGCAGAAGCACAATATTTAACAGCCTTTATCTCAATGATAAAGCATAATATAAAAAAAATCACCTCTTTCATGCATATTTGCTTTCAACTGACTATACATTTATTGAACCACTTATTGTGTTCTGATTTAAAGCTTGTTGTAGCTTCAGTGATGGTGTCAATCTCCTTTAGCAGGCATAGACAGACACCCAAGAGCTGTTTTGGCAAAGCCAGCTGAGAGGTATGGTCAATAGCAGTGCTGAATCCTCCAGAAGGATAACAAAATGCTAAATTCAAAAGATGAGTTGAAGTGTGTCATAATTAAAAATGGCTTTTTTGACATTCTTGGATGCTTCAGAATGAGACAAAAAAAGCTTAATTAACAGAGCACGTGTTCTTGTCTCTTTAAACAACAGAGTGCACATAATATCTTATTGTTAGACTTCTGCACTTAAAGAGAAGATAGAATTCTTTGGTTAAAGGCTAGACATACTTCCAGCAGATCACTGACATGCATGTAGTTTGTCTCTGTTTGCAGGAAGTGTTTTTTAATGTTTAGGTTTAAAGTGAGATGAATTGCTTCTACAGGATGAAATTGAGGCCATGCTCTCAAAGGAAGAAATCTGTTCTTCTGGCTTGAGATATGGAGCCTTGGAGTTTCCTATCCAATCTTAATCATGCAGTTATGATTTCTTAGCCTATGTTTACTGCTGGTAGAATGACTGTGGGATCAACTGATGATAGTCTGGCAAAGGAAGGGGGAAAGCACATAATACTCTTGCTTTGCATTACTCTGCTTTTACACAACCTCTTTGCAACAAAAGGCAATGTCTATTTTTTACCCACCCTCTCCTGCCCTGTTTGGTCATCACATGTTTGAGACATTCGTCAGTTGCAGAGGAAACTGGTGTAAGACGATTAGGCTCATTACACATTCAGCACAAGTTTCAGTAAGTAAAGAAGGTGGGCTGTTAAGTCTTCAAACGCAAACCCATCACAGCTATTATCAGAGTATGTCAGGAATAGTTAAAGAGAATGAGTTGGAAGTAGATTTGTCTGAAACATTTAAAACTCTCCTGAAGCATGGAAGGTACATGAAGAAAGTATTCTCTGAGGGACTGACATGACCTTGTACTTAGAGTATTTTATAACAGCACTTTCTATGCTATTTAAATGCTATTATCTCTTGTGGCAGTGGCACGTCCTTTATATTGCCATAGCAATAGCAGGATAAAATACTGGATTTTGCAGTTGTTTAACACCATCACTGACTCACACTGGTGTTCCCTGAATAAAGTAGACAAAGAAAATTAACTTTGTTCTCTAAAAATTACTCCTTTTTCATATTTTTATACACCAATTTAAATGTAATTTCCAGTTCTCAACATAAATCTCTTGGCTCTGTGATTTCACAGTAATTTCTGGAAGCTGAGTCTTTCTCTTTGCCAAGGTGCCTGTGCCTCACAGGCCTCGCAGAGGCTTCGGTTGGCAGGAGAGGGCTGGCTCTGGACTCTGGTCAAAGCATGACCAGCCCCCAGCACAGGACAAGAGTAAATGGATTTTCTCAAGACTGACAAAGTCCAGTAGCCTGACAGGGTTTCTCCAGGTGTTTGTGATGAAGGGGTTGGTTTGACAGATTCAACTCTTGTTGGCCCTGTTTTGACATGGCCTCAGTTTCCAAACCCTGTTGGCAAGGAGGGTTAGCTGGTCTCCTGTGTGCCTGCCACAGCAGTAGCTTGGCTGCCTCCTTTCCCTGGGGGCTGGGGAGGCAGGCATAGGAGCAGCACAGAGGCTGAGGAAGCTACTCTCCTCTGGCCCTGTGTGAGGATGTAGAGTGGATTTCCTGTACAGCCTGTGCCATGACTCCAAAAACTAGAGGAGTATATGTTGTACAGCTGTCATTGCTCATCAGCACTCCTGTCCTCCTCAGAATATGCTGGTGACAAAAAAAACCTCTGAGTTATGTGGTCAGGTTTGAAAGATAAGTTGATGTGTGCAAAGAAGTTACTGTGCTGATTCATCTGATATAAATACAAATATGCCTTTGAAAACTGATGAACTAAAACTGCTTTCTGTTTTTGAGAAGAGGCTTGAATTTCTTTATATTCTCAAGGTTATCTTGACAAAGTTTACACTGTTTGTTTGCTTTGAGAAGACAAAGTTGTTTTTTTTTTCTCCAAGATCACCTGTGGACCAAGGTTTCTAATAAGCAACCTCCTGCCTTCTTGTTCAAAGAGATGTCTAGTAGCAGAAATGTTAAATGGCCAAAATTTCATAGTACTTTTATAATCAGGTAGATTTGAAAAGCTTCAGAGGAAAATACTTCAGCTACCAATAAAATATGATTTAATACCAGACATTTTAATTCTTATGAATTGCAGTAGTATTTAATTTTATTTTTTATTAGTAATTGGTGGGAACCAGGTTGTGGGCTACAGAGAGTTAACTTGCTTTGATATACAAAAGTGTTTTCTATTCTACTTTCTGCAGATGTGAATTATAACTATATTTTACCTATTTTTCTGTGTAGATAGAAGAGGCAAGAGGTATAAGAGTAGTTTGCAGTAGACACAGTTTACTGTTTGCTTGAAAACTTTATTTGAAGCAAATGGAGAAAGCACAACAACATCTTTTTCGTGTTTTATTGAATATTTACTATTATAAACAATTTTTTTTCTTTAACAATATCAGATGATTTCCACAGCAGATGTGCATTTACACTGTTCAAGTACATCATTCCTCACAGTACAATCAACAGTTGCTGGGCATTAATGGAATCCTCCCAGAGGAAAAGTCTGTTATCTCTTTGATGGGAACAGATCTTTTATCAGCCGTGATTGTTACTACAGTTGCGGGAGACCAGAGAAGCCGTTAATTATTCTGCTTGGGTGTGCTTTAATGAAGTTATCAGCAAAGTACATCTGTCAACTTTCTTTTACGAAATAAAGCTTGCAATAAATATGAAATTAGATTTTAAGGGTTAAAAATGGCATTTGTCTGCAGATGGATCTCAATGTTTGTGAGCATAGGTACATTTGTTAGTGTAGCAGCAATCTTCTCTAATGTGATTCATGCAAGAGAATTTTTATTTTAATAATAACCATTACTTTTACAGGTAGTTAATTTGTCTGGTAAGTACTGTCTCTCCCCCTCCGTCAAATTTTTTAGCTCTTCATGTTTTTCAGATTATCATATCTTTTCTCAGGGCATTGTCAGCCACCAAACAGATCTGACTCAGACAGGGGTCAGGGTGGATCCTCCAGTAGCAAAAGCTATTGATCAAATTCCTAAATTCTGGGACAGCCCTTGTTCTTCTAGATGCCTTTAGCAGGCAATACTTACACATCCACGCCTGGTGAGCTTGAACTGAAAACCCAGTTGCAAAAAAGGGAATCAGAAATGACATTGGGAGAAGAGAACAGTAATACCAATGTGGGAGATACCTCTTTATAGAAGTACAATTTTTTTAAACGTTAGAATTTTGAGGTTTTGTGCTTCTGTTGCCTTAAGTGCAGATGAATGGGCAAAGAGATGAGTAGTGCCACATAATTCCTTCATTCTCATCTATTATATTCTTCCCATGACTTACTGTCAATCAGTGGAAAAGTCATGTTTGAACCACAACAGCTGTCAGTTTTTTTTTTTTTTTTTTTTTTTAAAGATAGTTGCTCACCAGTGCTATTCTAGCTTTTCTGCTATACCACGTGGCTCCCAGTTTAACACTTTTACAACTGTGGGAGCAAAGGCTGAACAGAATAAATGTCTACTGAGTGGAAGTTTTCCTGCCCTCTCCTACCCCCTACCTGCTTTTGGTAGTTTCAGCAAAAGGTTTTTTGCACTGCTTCCTACAGAATCATTTCTGCATTGCTCTTCAGCAAAAGTTTTCAAACTAATGTTTATACATCAGATAATCATGGTGTCTCCCAAGGCTCATTTTTCATACACCCAGAACATCATCTTGTATATTGTCTGATGTAAAGGCTTTTGGGAATTTTGGCTATGTGAAAGTAGTACTCTCTCCAGACATCTCTTAAAGATCAAATATCTTGAGAGTATGAAGGTTTTTTACCAGAACCAAATGTAAAGGACAGGGTGTGGCCAGTGAGAAAGAGGGTTGATTAACAGCAAACAGTTGCTAAACAGGTTTGGATTCCCAATAGGAAAAAAAGTATCAGCTGATTGGCACCTAAAAAATAAACATGATTATGTGCAGCCTCTGCAGCCATAAACTCATTGTACACTGTCTAATACTTGAGGATAGGAGCGAGTTTTGGCTAAAAATGCTTGTTTTCTCTTGTGAACAGTTTTAAAAAAAAATAAATTTGAAGGACATGCTGAGAAAGGAGCAGCTGGTTTCAACAGACTTGAAACTGGTCTTCAGACAGACAACTTCAACTGGTTGCACTTTCCCTTAAATCTCCAAGATGCTCTGGTTTTTCGTGCATTCTTACTGCCCCTTCAGAATTAATGCAACATTTCACTTCTCCTCCTAGGATGTCTGTAGTTATAGCTGGTATTGAACACCAGAAGACACAATCTCTTCTGGACACTTTTTTTTTTTTTTTCCGTAATGAATTCCTTCTGTCTGTGTAACTAAATGTAGGAAAATTAGTCTGTTCAACATTAAGGGGTGGTGTTAAGTTTAATGCAGCTACACAGCCTTGTTTGTTTAAATCCCTGTCTGAAGTATACAATTGCAAAACTTCAATCCAGGATTACACCACCCAATGCCAGTTCTTCCTTTCACACAACTGGGTTAGCGTGCAGGGTAAACTCATAGTTCACCACTAGAGCAATTGCAAGGTTACTGGCTAGAAATTTGGTGAGCAGTATGTAAAAGGCTTGTGGTGAAGGCTATTACATTATGTAATGGAGAACCTCAGTTACAGGAATATTAATGTTGCTCAGGAATGTGGTGAGTTTAATCTTTGAATTACACATGGGGAGGGTGTTCAGAAAAAAAAAAAGCGATCTTGCTGAGTAGCATGGCAGAATTCCCTTTGATTTCTTCAAAAGTGGCCTCGAAACTTTGCTGATGATTTTGGGTTTGCTTGTTGATTAGATCTCACTACCACTGCTAGCTTAGGTCTTGATCTTTTTAACCCTTAACTACCTTTTTAACTTGTAAATTTATTATTAGGGTATTTCTTTCAGGCTGTAAATTATATTATGCTTAATTCATACAGCACTCCTGATTCCTTTCAACCCAGTAAAATTCAAATAATTTTCTCCCACTGAGAGTAATTTCCTTCCTGTATTCATTCTCCCTCACTTATAAACTTTGAGAGAAATATTAATGTCGTTTTTAATGTTTTTCTGAAAAAAAGTTGTCAATTCCAGAATTTTTACGTTTTAATACATATTCTGCTGAGGCTCACACTAAATGTAGCATTAATTTCTTTTATATATTTCTGGACATCATAGAAATGCTGTGAATTTCTCCATCTTGCCAAGGAAAAGCATTTTGCAGAAGGTCTTCTGCTCTGCCTTATATTAATCTACTGTGCTTTGACATTTCTTAAAATTTATTTTAAGACCAAAATTGACTGTTATATCATTCAAATTGATTTCTGCATTAACAAACCCTTAAACTTCTTCATATCTGGCCTTATAGCTTTGGTTTCACTGAAGCATATGGTAGATATGCCTAAAGCATGTTTATCAGAAACCAGCCTCAGCCTGTGTGCATATATAGAAGGATGCAGAATTCACCACTCTCCTGGAATATTCTCCCTTGCAGCCCTGTGACACCCAAACCTTGACACGTAAACCCCACACAAACAACATTGCAGACAGCAGTACAATTCCCTCCCTACATTTGCTGTCTGTGTTTCTCTTACACATCCCAAGATTTCTTGGGCTTCCTGAGCATAGTGCTGGGCTGGGATTTCTGTCATGATGAATGGTTTAAATCTTTGTGTGACACCCTCCACTCCACAGCAGTCCTTTGATTGTACAGCTATGGTGTAATTTTTCTAAGGGCTGCTTCAAGCTTGTCAGCAATAAAATCCCTTTTTCACAGACTGGAACTATTTAGAACAAAGGTTGTGTATACATACAACGCTGAAAAGCTACTGCTGGTACTAGCTGAGGTTGCACTATGTAATTTAGTTGCATCAACATGTCCCAAGCACTAATTACAGAAGCCTAATGAGGGACTGGGTGTGTAGGTCTGGGCTCCCACCTGACCTGCAAAGTACCATGACACCATATTTCATATTGTGACTGACCTTTAATCATAGCTATTTCCTGTTTCACCACTCTTTATGCTACACAATTTTTTACAGGTTTTATGATTCTCTGCAGATACCTCATTAAAATATGAAATGTTAATGGACTTATTAGTGTCTCCTGCGGACATCACCCTCTAATTGGTGATTCCCTGTGGAGAGTTACTTTTTAGAAGGAGGACCCAAATCTGAGATACAAATGTTTTTATGAGATCTTAAATGTAGAGCTATGTAATTGTCTTTTTATTAATAGTAGATGAGGACCCAAAAGACTTAAAATTTGAAGACATCTTAGGAAGAGCTGTTGACCAGAAGAATTTTCCACAGAAATACAGGTTAAATGAAAAATATATTAACTGTTTTGCTAAAGACCATTAAGTACCACAAACTTAAAAAGNATAGTAGATGAGGACCCAAAAGACTTAAAATTTGAAGATATCTTAGGAAGAGAAAAACATCCTCCATTTCAAAGTTGAAGATATTTAAATTAAGAAATTAAAACAAAGTACTGTTTTGGGCTGATTACATTTGCAGCACTGAAATCCTGAAACCTCTGAGGGAAGGTTTATTTTAGTCCCTGCTGTAATTCTGGTTTGTGTGTGAAGCAGCCAGGACTTCATCCAATTCTATCCTCTTCCTGCCAACAGTGCAATTTGGATACTGACCTGCATCATAAATTACTCTTTGTACCTGAAGAAGTCCAGTACTTTAAACTAACTAGATAGATGTCATTTGTTATTCCTTTGACTCTTCATTTTTAGTTCAGCTGTCAACAAAAGGATCTTTATACAACAATATAAGATTCTGAGTTAGGATGAAAGGGGAAGCTAGGGCTGACATCAATTCCCTGGTGTCTTTTTCACTGCAGTGAAGTTGACATTCATTCTGTAGACTTTTATAGTTATCAAAAACTGTTGACTATTTTACTTTTGCCCACCCGGTAATTGTGCATAGATACTTCTTACAAAAGTAATTTTCCTGTCAAAGATATCCTGAAAAGTTGTTCTGTCTGTCTGATCTTCAACTTCCATATGTCCTACAGGCAACATAAATTAGCAGAATATCCATATCATAAGTAGAGAGGCACCTGACTCTTCCAGAAAACCATCTTTCTCTGTATTTTTGTCAGGTAAACTTGTAGGTTAATTTATTGTGCGGAAAGTTACCTTGTGAGCTAAATTCTGAAGGGCTGATTTCAAGTTGTTGGTACCCTCTAGACTCATGCTGGTGTTACATATTTTGTACTTAGCAATAAAATATGCTTCCCTGGTTAAGGCAGTGTTTGCAAAGCACTTCTGATGGGTTTTGTTTCCACACAAATGTGGGGATCCATTTAAAAGAATTGATGGTTACATAAATTCCTCAACCTCTTCTTCTTGCAGTAGAAACTTGCCACAGAATTCTTGGTATCAAGTATCTCATGCAAAATATGGGGAATTTAGTAACAAGCTCAAAGACAGGAAAATCATCCTGCATTGAGTGCAGAGACAAGTTAAATGCTGAGGAAAAAGAAATGAGTATTTGTAGGACTTAAATGGAAATGAGGTTTTCCTGGAAGGGGGGTCAAATTATTCAACATTTTAAAAGAAATAACAGATGAAATAATTTAAATAAACATTTAAAACATAAGTTTTTCTTGTGAAATTTTCTCACCATTTGCACAGCATTTGAGCAGAAGGCAAATTGTTTACCTATCCCCACACCCTGTAGCCAACTATAACATATTGCCTTTGGAGTAATTTTCTTTTCTGTGTTAAAGATGGAAAGGTATATTCCCTCAGTATAAATTTAAGGAACCTAGGATTAACATGACTCATGGGCAGTAAATAATTCTGCCACCTGCACTAGAATGAAATTTCTGAAGTCTTGTTTTTCATTTCTGCTACTAGTGTCTAATAAGCTATTTTTTCAGACTATAATGCATATGATAATGTAGCCTTGTTTTATTTATGGGGTTCACTGCCATGATGTCAAGGAAGTCACCTTTTTTGTGTTATTAATCAAATCCCAGGCTGCACATCTCATTTCTATGGACTTGAGACCCTTTTATAGATATAATTTTTTTTTTTCTGAAATTGTAAAGAGCAATAAAAGCATGTGGGTTTTTTCCCTGGAAGGTACAGGTGATATCATGGAACCAAAAACTGAAGCCATGAGATACTGGGTCAGTGAAAAATGGATAGCAATAGAATTATCCCAAAGGTTCTCATAGCAAAGAGGGAATAATTGAACTGTACACCATCATCCTGAGTGTCTCCAGACCAGCTAAAAAATAATAAGATGGAGATGCTTGTTTTCAGCTAAGAATGTAGTTATTTTTTATGCTTCCAGGGATTTTCTTTCTATTCTGTACCATAATAGAGAGGAATTGCTTGTGGGAAAACATCTGTCCAAAAATATGTACTGGATTTTTCCTGGCTGGGAAAGGAAAGAAGGCAAGATGTCTGTGTTCTTTTAAAAGCACCCTATATATCACATAATATAACCCTGCTGTGTGCAGTGGTGCATGAGATGTCTTCTTAAGATGGAGACTTGGTAATGAGTTCTCAGTCTTCTCAAAAATATATCAAAGCAAGAATCATGATTAATATTTTGAGATAATGAATACCTAAAGAATTACCTCTGTTACAAATTACAGCCCTGATTAGTGTCTGACTAGGAATGACACATTCCAGCAAGGGCTGGTGAGAAGAAGATAGCTTCTTATTTCAGAGTGGACATCTCAAAAATGCAGGTGATATACAAAGGAGAGGGAAGTAAAAGGACATATAGGGAAAATGAATAGTTCTGTGGTGTTCCATGGTTTGTCAGCTAGACCACAAAGCAACTTTGTGGAATAGAACAGGTGGGGCTCTGGTGTTGACCCTGAGCCAGCAATGTGCCCTCACAGCAAAGAAGAACCAAGAGCAGGTTGAGGGCATTGATCCTCCCCCTCTGCTTAGCAATGGTGTGCTGGGTCCAGTTCTTGACTTCACAGCTCAAGAGAGATAGACGTGGTGGAGTGAAGCCAGCAACACACCGTGAGGATTATTAAGGGCTTGGATTGTCTGATGTATGAGGAGTAGCTGAGAGAGCAGGAGTTAAGTCTGGAAAAGGTTCAGGGTGATCTGACCAGTGCATATACGTACCTGAAGGGGGTAGTAAATAAGATGGAGCCAGATTCTTCTCATCAGTACTCAGCCAAAGGATAAGAGGGAGTAGATTCAAATTGAAATAAAATAATTTTTTTTTTTACAGTGATCACAGTGATCTGACTCTAGGACAAGTTGCCCGGATAGGTTAAGGAGTCTCCATCCCTGAAGGTATTCAAACCCTGACTGGATATTGTACAGTGGCATTCTAGATCATGTTTCTCTGAGCAAGGGTTAGAACTAGATGGTCTCCAGAAGTCTCATTCAACCTTAAAACTCCTGTGATTCAGGTGACAAATATGTTAGCTCTGGCTATCTATCTGTAAGTCTTTTGAAGACAAAATTAAGGGTTTTTTTCTCACTCTTATTAGTTCAGTGTTTCTGTAGCAATGTGAACTCCCTTGCTGCAATGAGAGTTTGAGCATTTTAAGATAAACTGTCAAGAGGTTTAGCCTCACTATTACAACAACCTTACTCCACAGGTAGTGTAAAAATCTTTCTTTTCAGCACATTTTTGTCTTCTGAGAGGTGAATTGGGTTTTCTCTTCTGTTGTCTACAGATGGGATCCGACGTAGATAATCTTTACACATCAATAAGGAAGCATGTGCAGTTAATTAACCTGGACTTTGTTAGCAGGGATTATGTGAGGGGTTGAAGAAAAGGGAATAGATAAAACATAAAAATAGAAAAAGTCACACTTGTTGCCCAGATTTCATAAGAGAGCAGCTCTCTTGACTTTTGCTTTCTGACTTGTAACAGAAATATGGTATTCATGGTTTATTACCAAGCTTTCAAAAATAGTGATTTCACCTGAGAGATCTCTGAACACAAAAGCAAAGTGTGAGCTTTCTAAGATAAATTTATTCTTGTGAAATATCTGTGATCTGTCAGACTTACCAGCTCTCAGGATTTCTAATTGCAAAGGAGATGAAGCAAAGTGTTGCTGACAAGCCATCTGGACAACCTGCATAATGTAACAGACTTAAAAAATCATGGTGACTCTCCCTTTTTCAGTGGCAAATCATTGTGGGATTTCCATGGCTTGGTTGCTGTTGGCAGCACAATTATTCCTCATCAGGCTGGATGTGGACTTGACGGGTGGAAGGACAGTGACAATGCTGAGGAATCTAGACTCCATTATTGATATGAGTAGTATCTCACCATGGACAAGAGCTTCAGTGTTCTGTTTCAGTGCCCCACCTACAAAATAGATAGTAGGAAAGCCTTCACTTGGTCTTTGAATTGCACTGATTTCCTTGTTCCTCTACTAAAAGCAAAAAAAAAAAAAAAAAACAAGGAAGGTCCTGTTAAGCTTTTTTTTTTTAAGACATCAATACCTCCATTTCATGTCAGCAGCAGTTGTTAATTTTAGTAATATTTTGTTCTCATTTTACCAATGAAAACTGGCTCTGGAATAAAGAACATACTTGTCTGGCCTCTTTGCCACTTGCACAGCAGCAAATGCTGATGAGAAAGATGATGAGCTCATTCTGGTACTGAAATAGGAAGAAATCAGCCCTTTACCCACAGTTAGCACTCTTCTTTTGCCCTGACCACTGTTACACTCTGCACCTCTGTCCAGCACACACACAGCAGGATGCTGGTATTCAGGCTCCATTAAGTTATTGACACATCCTGTTCCTCAGGAACCTCCTGGGATCAGAGTAATTGAGCTCAATAGTTGAGTCTCTATAGAAATATCCCTGACCTTTTGCCTTGCAGTCAGTGGGGTGACCATATGTGAATGCCAATTAAGAAGCCACAGGCATTTTGACAGAGGCAATTGGGTCAAGCGTAGCATTGAGGTTATATAATCCTTTTTCCTATTAGCTTGTGAAAGTTGGAAGTGCAGAACCATTCCTTTCCTATCTTCTCTTTACCAATGGGTTTTTATTCATATTTGAAAGATATCACCTTTTTTTTTTTTTTTTTTTTTGCAAAAGCAGATTATCATAATCAGCTACTTTCAAATCCATCAGTACAATATTTACTCTTCTGGAAGATTTATTATGGTAACAGAAACAAAAACATTGTGAAAATGGGGATCTTTTTCCTTCCTTCTGAGAAAGAAAATGAGAAGATGAGTACACTGACGGTGATGGTAAGGTCGGAATGAATACCTGCTTACATTTCTGCTTAGTTCAGACGCTTCCTTGAGCTGAGCCTGCTTTCTGAATTGCAGCTGTTAGATTTTCTGAATTAAGTGGGGAAATTTCAATTGTATCAAGCAAGAAAGCACAGCGGTAGACATGGTACCAGATGAGCAAGTGGCTGAGAAAATGAGGAAGGAGAGTTTCCCATCTATAAACTACAACACCTGCACAAGCAGTAGGATTGGAGCTTGTGCTGCACAGAGTAACTACTGTACCAAGCCAGCGAATTTGCACAGAGGAACTGCTGCTATCCACAGGGGCCAGCAGTAAAACAGCTTTAGTGTTTTCTATTTCATTTGCTGAAGCTTAGTCAGCTTTGCCCTAGGAGTCTATGAGGACCCACTTATACATTTCCATCCTGCATTATTTTGTGATATATCACTTCAAGTTTTAAATAATACATGAGTAAAATCAGGTTGTTTTGTTGTATTGCTGGTATGATGAGGGGTTTCCTGGTAAAATGGAAAATGGTATGAAAAGAAATTAATGTGACAGTCTTTCTGGCCTCTACTTTTGTGTTATGAGTGCAATGTACAGGGAGGGCTGGAAAAGGCAAAGAGTTCTCTAGAAAACATAGGAGAAGAATGGTATGGTAAACAATAGACTAATGAAAATGGAATAGTTCAACTAATGCATCACACAGTAACAGACAAAAAAATCTGCTGAAATATTCATGATGAAAGAAAGTCACAAAAAAATATGCAGTGAGGATTTAAGGGAGCAGAAAGAGATGTGTGAGGGGAATTCAGAGGATGTGAATGGGCTGACACTGAACATAGAGAGGGCTTCATTAGAAGGAAGCAAGAAAGAAAATGGAAATGAAGGGTGAGCAAAGAGAGCCTTTTCACAAAAAGGTGATGCAAATCATTACCAGATAATGGGAGTTGATCTTTATGGGAGAACTTCAGGGTAGCTGAGGAAACTTGAGCATGCCAGTTTTTGGAGACGAGGCATAAAGGTGAAGGAGGTCAGGAAGACCTACTTTCATTGTGGGAAAAGCTCATTATTGGTGAAATTACACATCCCACAGACATGCGATTTCTTGATTTTTGGCTGCAGATAAGTGTTGGAGCCTGTGAAGGATTTCAGTGCTCACAGAATTTTTGAGGTCAGAAAGGAGCTCTGGAGATCATCTAGTCCAACTGCCTGCTAAAGCAGGTTCACCTGGAGCAGGCTGCGCATATTTGCATCCTGTCAGGTCTTGAATACCTGCAGAGAAGGAGGCTCCACAGCCTCTCTGTGCAGCCTGTTCCAGTGCCCTGTCACCCACATAGTAAAGTTTTTCCTCATATTCAGATGAAACTTCCTATGTTTCAGATTGTGGCTGTTGTCCCTTGTCTCAAACTTGTTCAGAGGCTGCCGGTCTGACACAATTCTGAAGCAGTGTATTGCTGTTGCATAATCTGTCATATAGTCCTCTGAAAAGCTGCACTGTGAGGGAATTTTCAGTTTGGAGTTAATGAATAAAGAACTTACTTTGATAATGTATCATTTTGCTCATACTAAGAAGCTTCTGAAAGCATACAGTAATCCTTTGCTTGCCAGGAAAGCCTATTACACTAATTGAGAAATCTCATTTTAGAGGTAAGTTCATGCCAGACCATTACTGCAATATCATACTCGGAGCACGTATGGGAGTGATTATATTTTAATCTTTGGTCTTGATGGGGGTCTGCTTCCTACAGTCTTTCAGTTTTAATTCCAGCTTGGAAAACAGACAGGATCCCTGTAGAGTGACATTTATGCTCTTGTTTAACTTCTTGTCCTTGAGGCAGGCAGCTTGAGTAACACTGTTTCCCTAACCTGACATCTTGCAAAGAAAAAAAACTGAGTTTTGCCTCAGGAGCAGAGAGGAAACACTATGCCCTGTACACAGCAGAGATCTGGCTGCTGGTACACTTACAAATAAGAAGAGCAGCAAACCCTGCATTATCTATGCTTCAGTGGTTTGCTAGATTTTTTTTTCCCCCCTGTGGGGTTGTGTAAGTTTTATCTGGTTTTGTAATTTATAAGTATTTTGACTAACACATATTCATAGGGTCTTTGGGCTATGCTTCGGGAAATAGATCTGTTTGGATCTATCTATAGGATAGGCTTGGCAAATGAGGACAGAGGCATAGTCCCCATTAACTTCAAGATTGGACCACTTTCTCCTGTGTATAGATGCTGGGGTACAGAGTGGCTAAATGATTTGTCCAAATCCGTTTGTATTTTCAAGCACACGGCCACAAATCACAAAATTGTATGTGCAAGTGAACCTTACCACAGTGCTGAGAATGGCAGGCCCCTAGATATGAGCTTTTCTCAGGAGAGAAAAGTCCACAGGATGTCGTCAACATCATTATGAGATGACACTGTTAAAGATGAAGGGGTGCCAGGTTTTAGCCTTGTGTTGATGTTTAATATTACACTTTTGCTTTTCAGAGAAGACATGGGTACCCCTGAGAGTGTTAAAGGCCAGGTTGGATGGGGCCCTGAGCAACCTGGTCTAATTGAAGGTGTCCCTGCTTGTGGTGAAGGGATGGGAACTAGATGATCTTTAAAGTCTTTGCCAGCCCAAATCATTCCACGATCTTTAATGGAATAGATGGTGCTGGATGCAGAGAGAGTCTACACATTAGGATCTACACATATGTTGTGGTGATGAGATGGGGTGAGAGGCAGAAAAGGTCTTCACTTTGTGTGTGCACTGCTCAGTAATAACTAAAGCACTAAATTATCAAGTGTTTTGATCACAAATCCAAAACACAGTCCTGTGTCAGCTTCTATGAAAAGGAAAATAAGAACAATAATCAAAATAAAGGGCAACAACAGGAGAAGAGCGTGAACAACTCAGATGTCAATTTAGTGGGAGTCAGTTAATGGTGGGAACAAGTGACACTTTTTAATTGACTGTGCTTCTTGCCAGTTTTAGTTTTTTTTGGGTTTTGTTTGTTTGTTTTGTTGTGTTGTGTTTTGTTGGTTTTTTTTTTCAGTAAAGGAAATACATTTGTATTGCTCCTTTTGGGGTAGATGATGTTTAGACTATATAGATTTTAGAACTATGTTGGACTAGGGGATTTTCACAGTTCCTTCCAACTAAATTATGGTATTGTGTTCTCTGTCTACTTGTTCATCACCACACTTTAAGCAAGCACCAAATAGTTATGTTCAGAAAATCCTCACGTTTATCTTGTCACTGGATATTGGATTTTTTTTTCTCAAAACCCAGAGAGGAACATACTAGCCTTACCTCACAGCTCTGTGTTTTAATATCATTTGCTGCCAGCTGTTTGTAAATACAGTAAATAATAAAATGATTCTGATATATTCACCAAGACATTTGCGGAATTATGACTGAAAGTGCAAACAGTAGAGAGAGAGAGACACATAATCAGACACAAATCCTTAGAGAGAGAGAGACACAGAGCCAGAAACATATGGTTTTGAGTTGAAATGATCCTTTTTCCTCACCGTGAGACAGTGTGCATAATCCTGAATTATGGAAAAAGAACAGGCAGTTCCTGCCACATTGGGAGCCAAGTTATGAATAGTTAATGACAGCATGTAAAGGCAGGATTGGTTTGCAGTTTTAGGTGGCTTACCTTCCTTTTTAGTGGTTTTCCTGGGAAAAGGAATGAACTCAATTCAAGTAATGTGAGTGTAAGAAATAGAGAAAAGGAAGATCTGTCAAAATAGAGGGAAAAAAATTTGGAAAAAGCACTAATAAGTAGATAAGTATCTTGGGAGCTTTTTGGTACAGAAATACCCCAAATGGTAGAGTCAGAAAAATCTTAGGAATAGAATATCTTTATAATTGTTGGGCAACTTCAATTCTTTCATTCATCTGGGGACTCTGATTATTCTTGTAGGAGTCTGGTATCTGTTATTATTCCAAAATCTAACAAATAACATATGGAAAGTCTGTTAGGAGACAGAAAACCATGTTAGAATTAAGTTGAGGTCTGCTAGGAGCCATAAAGTTTTTTCCTTCCTTTCCACTTGGTCTAGCTTCAGGAAATCACTAACAGAGATCTTTCTGCTATTCATAAAAGACTGAGGAATGTCAGGTCGGCTGAGGCCTACTTTGTGTTTCATCTAATTCTGTCTGAGCAGCATTGTGTAATTGAACAAACGTGTAAATGATACAACCAGCTCCATCATCCAGTTTTTGCCAATTCCTCCTGAAGATAACAAGCAGCTCCTTGCATTGCTGAACTGTGATTCCCTGTAATGAGACAGGACAGAGCAAAAAGCAATGTATGTAGAGGAAAACCAATGGAGATGAATGCTGTAGTGATGTTGTTGAGAGCAATGGAAGCACATCCCACCTGGGCCATTCAATAAGGATGTGTCACAGGACTCATCTTCCTGTGAAAGATACAGGAGAAATCTTCTGCTGTGAGTGCACAGCAAGAACTCTGCCCTTCCTTTCCTGACTCTTTGGCCTCTTTTACAGTGGTGGATTGAAAAGAAGGCGCTCAAATGTGCCAGGCAGTCAGTTTGAAATAAAGGGAAAAATCGCTTCTGAGCAGTGTTCAGTCATTCAGAAGGTGGTTTCAGCATTTGTTGTCTGCTAAATCTTTTGTGTGTATCTCTAGCTTTGAAAATGTTGCAGTACAAATGTTCCTATGAACTCCCATATTTATTCCTTCTAAAGAATTGTCAAATCAGATTCAGAACTCGAATGAAATATAGTGGGCTTGCATTTTTGTCCTTATATGTGTCTTCTAGCTGCCAGTCTTATCTATTCAACCTGGACCCAGAAAAGCTGCTCATGTTGTTTTTAATTTCTGTTGTCAACAGAAATATTTTGGTAATGGAAATCACCTGGCCCTTCCTCTGCAAGGCCAAAGAGCACAATCATTTGGAAGCAGCTACTGTTCCTCTGGCAGGTGTGTACAAATAGCTGAAGATACCTTCTCCCTAGTAAGTAAATCAAGGACTACTTCCTGAGCTTGTCCTTTTCTTGATTGCCTTCCTCCTGATGCAGTTTTACCAACTAACTGCAAGCAATTTTCTGTAACAGCTTATTTTAAAGGCTAAAATCTCTGCATGTCAGTCTTGTAGGGACTCCACTACAAGGCTGCTTAGAAAACATCTTGTATCACATGCGTCATTGCCAGGCTACAAGTCAACTTGTGGAGATTCATAATTTTTTTTTTTTTTGAAGCCTATCACTGTCTGAGTTTGTCTAGACCTGGCTTTTGCTGCCTATGTATTCCTCTTCCTTGGGATTTTCACTCTTGCAAAAAAAAATTTCTCCCTTATAATTTTATGAGGAAACTTAAAATATCAGTAAGATCAGGTACTCACCAATAGCTTAAAAATCTTTATATATATATACAGGTTGTTGTTTTTATTAATATTATTTATATTAATATATTTGATAATTAATACCTACTAATGCTAATAAAAATAAGGTGAAATTGAAACAGAAGACCAGCTAGAGGTCTAAATAAACAGTGGGCTTAGAGGAGAAATTGTATAATTTAGCACCTTTCACCGTTGCTCTCTGGGTACTATATGAAATGAATTATCATTTGCTTATTGATAGAGAAATTTAACTGTAGAGATAGGATTGCCCATTCTTATTAGAATGTTCAGTTCTTGTGAATTGAGAGATGAGTTCCTGATGTCTTTTAGGGCCTCTCATAAAACGCTTTTCTTGTGATGCTTTAACCAGATTCTATCTAAGAGCAGTGGAAGATTATAAACTTGTTGAATCTTTATGCAGGATAGATTTATCTTCTCTAAATAAGTCGGATTCATTTTTTCAAAGAATTTCACATTGAAGTTCAGAAAATTTTCATGGGCATTTGAAGGATTCAGTTTAGTATTGAATTGTGATCAGACATACTAAGCTGTCCTAATTAAGTGCTAATTTTGATCAAAGGCTCCACCTGAAAGCAAAATTTCTTGTTTTTTAAAGTTAAACAAATTATGACTGTGTTCTTGATAATTTCAGTAGCTACCCATACAGATTATGTTGTAGTGTATCTATAGGTATCGTGGGAAGGAAGGATAGTAGGAAGATGAGGAGGTTTTAAAAAAGCCAAAACACAATAGGCTTATTAGACAAGTGCAAGTTGTGTTGAAAATAAGTTGTCTTGAAGGTGGGATTTTTACCTATTAGATAATTATTATCTTTTATATGATTATTAATCATATAAATTTGTAGCTGTTCAGGATCCCTCTTGTTCAGACCTTTTCTCATGTAAAAGACAGGGTTAAGGTCAATTGGAATATTTCATGAAAGGACAAGAGAGAAAGTAAATGTAAATATAGGTAAGTCTGTACAGCATATACAAGTAAAGGCATCAGAGAGCATTTGCTAAAAAAACAGCAAGTGCTCTCCTTGTTTGTGTATGCTGAACATAACTAAATGGGAATGACATGCCTCATTTCTTCCCCGTGCTCTAGTTTAGACACAACTCCTTTGTTTGACTTTTAAATAGTTCTCAGTTTATTCTAATTCCTTCTGATTAACCAAAAACAAGGCTGCCTTAAAAAATGATGGGGGTCATTCATTTAATTGGTGTTAGCTAGTTTTACTTACTGCTTGTTTTAAATCTCAGTATTTGTCATCATGGTTAGACTGCAAGGGTGAGAAACTTTCATTCTCAGAGGCATGGATGTGCTCAGTTTTTGAGAAGTCCCTGTCCCTCTCACAAATTACAGATATTAAACAGCTAAAATAAACTCCATTTGTAGCTGAGCAAATGCATATGTGGAAAGGATTTACATGATTTGTTTGTGTTGATGTTCCACTGACAGTGAAGTAGGCATGCAAGCAGATTTACCTGGCCAGGTGCACATTGACTCTGCTACGTGTTTCCCTAGGTGTAGTGGGCCACAATTTCCAGTGATGGCCATCGATCCTGACTGAAAGATCAGGGTCTCTCTAATCTCTCTATTTCAGTGGGAATCCAAGCAAGATTCCACCCTAACTTCAGAGAGCAAAGACTGTTTCACTGAATTAATATCTGGGAGCTTACATACAAGTCCCTTACACTTGCTTTTCTCTGTTTTACTGGTCTGCTGTGATTCTCAGATGAGCATGTTTGATTGTCCGTACATACATACATGCAACTCTGACTTAGAGCAAACTCAAGAGAACAGCATGGTGGGAAATGCTTATGCAACCCATATCAGAGAAAGTTGCTAATGTGAGTCTAAAATAGCCTCAAACTACTGCAGTTAAAATGAAGTGCCCTAGAAACTTTGTGACTTCACTTGAGTGACCAGCCTGAAGGAAGGTCACATCATGCTGGGAGATTATCTGGCCTGACACACTGAAACCCTTTTCAGACTGAAAAATAGAATTGTACTAAGCAACTGAAAATAGAATATAGTTTATGCTAATTTTCTTTGTTTTGTTCTCAGTGGTGGGCTTGCTTTCTTATAACAAACTGTCCTTGATCCAAAGCCTGAAAACTCCTTGTCTGTCGTGAAAATATGCAGCCAGCATTGTCTTTTTCTTTTTATTTAATTTCGTTATATAGAAACATATAGTGTATGTGTACATATGCATATGTTTTTTTGAGAGTTTATGTATATATTTATATATTTTCTGTGTGTGCATTTACAAAAATAAAATTGTGCCCTGTTACAGACTGATATGGAGGGAGAGTTTATTTCCATTCTTAGGATATTTGCCTTCTAGATTTCACTACATCTTAATTTTGTCACCTCCTAAGCAAGTGGGGTATATGAGAATAGGAACACAGAATTGGAACTACTTGATGAATAAGGAAAAGGAATATGATTGTGTGTTACCCACACAGTGAGAAGTACAGTTTACTTTTGACCTGGCCAAAAATAATTTGGAGATTTCTATAAATAAATCTTAGGGCACCTGATAAGTACTCCTCAGTGCTGGCTCGGGCTTTGGCCTTGGAGGGCTTGCTGTATCCAACAGCACACAGAGCCAATGCTGCAATGCTGCCCTAGCTCCACGTCCCAGGTCCAGCCAGCAAGGAAACTGAGCATGTACCTCCAGAAGATGCAGACACCCACCCACATACACACACACACGTGTATTTACACAAAAACATAACACAGCCACACAGATCAGTGCAGACAGAAACACTCAAAACCCCCACAAACAGCACTGAGGGCCTCATCCTATTCCCCTCCCTGTCTGATCAGGATAAAAGTTCATTCTTGGGATATATACACATATCTCCCATGAGTGACCCTGTAGTCTGTAGGTGATCTCAGACAGGGTATCCTGATGATTCATAGACTGATGTCACTCCCAGTCCTTGGGGCAGAAACCCTCCTGGGATGTCCTGAGGCAGCGAGGGCATGGACTCATGTCCCTGACTGGGTAATCAGGGCTCCCTCCCTCACAGCTCTGGGCTGTTCTACTCCTTCATGCCTGGAGAAGCCAACTTCTTATACTCATCCTAACAGGGCTGCTGGTCAGATGTTGATTCACTGCCTAGCAACGTTAACAAGTTTCTCAAACAGTTTTCAGTTAAGATATCCATCCTGTAATAATTTCTTATTTTTTTATTTTAATTCAATTTTTCATGACCTAAGCAAATGTACTGAGGTGTGCAGTGTGGTATTAACTAATTGCATTTCTTCCTCTAAGATGTGTCTGCGTGGCTCTGTGGTACTGTAATGATTTGCATGTGCTCATAAAACAATTTGGAGTCCTAAAAATACTGTAAAACTCACCCCTACATTGTCTCTTCTTCAGATGTTCAGAACTGACTACTTCTAAAAAAATAAGTTAACAACTACTATTTTTTATTCAAACTCAGTAAGGAAGTTGAGGGATTTCATGGTCACAGGCTTCAAGTCAAGTGCTTGTACACTTCAAAAACAGCATTATGGAAATAAAACAAGATTGCAGTCATTAACACTGAAGGAAACCTTCTTTCCCCAACTCCTCGCAACAATGTTTGTTCATGCTTGCTGCTGTAAAATAACAACCTCTCTTAAATTACCCCAAGAACTGCTCATTTTTGAGATTGTGTTCTGATAGGCATATAATTACAGTCAAAACAGCAAAATACTGTGATTTCAGTTTGAAATTTAATTGCCTTACCTGCATAATCATTGCAGTATAAATTAGGCACAGCTTTAGAGCAGATAGAAGGTTTAACTAAAATTATTTCCTTTCTCTTGACTATATTGAACATGTACATTTCAGGATTCCAGATTTTGAGAAGACCTTACTTTATGGCTGGAGAGTGCGTATGCATATTTTTTTAGATATGGGCAAAGATTTTTTTATTGCCATTTTTCTTTGAAATGTCTAAGTAAAACAGTCATTTGCTGGAAATGTCCATTTTGCACTGCTGTTTTGCAGCTTATTTATTGAATCCTGGAACTCAAGGTTTTGGTTTTAATCAGGTTTACCCTTTAAAATTAATGCAGCACATAAATAATCTTGTGGCATTAAATCAAAGTAGTCATCATGCTTGTCAAATGTCTGTAGTCTGCACAATTAAAGGCCCTCAAAGGGAAGCAGCGTGGGGGGCAGTACGGTTTGAAAGAGAATTTACAATGAAAAAGAATCTCCTCTTAAACAATTGGCAGGATGCTAATGAGGTCAGAATAAGCAGAAAAGAGTGGGTATTTTTGCTTGGGAGTTACTGCAAGAACGCTTGAGCTTTATCAAGAAGGAAATGGAGAGCTTAAAAGTCTGTTGGCTTCATATGCATGGAGATTGGTCTCTCTTCAGTACTGTCCCACTTTCCCCAGGGTAGCTGTTAGAAGGCAACCTGTCCCTAGAGTTCTTAATTAAGATTCATACCCTTAATCTGAAATCTAAAATTATATTCTTCAGAGTTTTTAAGAACAGGGAGAGGGTTTCCATTTTTGTTTGTTAATGCTCTCGGGTTTTTTTAATCTAAATCTAGAACTAACTTTCAGAAATCATTACAAACAAAAATATATTTGATTTTGCTGATGAAAAGCAGGCAAATGAAGTCTTTCATCATTTGTCTTGAAAACTCATGTCTTTACTGGAAAAAAAGAGGGTTATATTAATGTGGCAGCCCATTTTTCAACATATGGAAGAGGAATGAATGTTCTTCTCATTTTTCTTGCCTCAGTGATGCTGGATGATAATACATTGTGGAGCTCTTTTATGATCTTTTAGGGTGTCTGGGGACAAATACATATTTAATCATTCAGTTGTCTGACTAGACATGGCAGAATAAAATATTTTCATAGAAGACATGTCTTCAAATACTTACTGAGTGTTAAACAGGATATCCTGTAGCAGAGGTGGTCATCTTATTAGTAAATAACATCTTAAGAGGATCATCTCCCTTTCATAGGATTTACTTTTATCATGTGGCTCCCTCGCCTGGGGTTCTGGCTCTTTGAAATGGCAAAAGAGAAAAGCTGTGTCTTCCATTCAGATTTTATTCCGTTGCTGGCTTGTTTCTTAAAAGTTTCTTTCCTTCTTGAGATTTTAGGAGACAGGCATTTCAAAGTCCTTTGTGAATCAGATAGATAGAGAGGAACACAGTAGCTGTAGGAAAAAAAATATGAAGTAAATACAGAATAATAGTTGACTTGTACAGAATTCAATGTTAGCTTTTAGGTTTTTCAAAGCACTGCGTGAAATTGTTGCCACACAGGTTCTGTAAGCAAAGCTCTGCATGACTGATAGAAAATGCTGAACTGCTGCTGCTGCATGAGGAAAGGCACACTGTTTAGGTCTAAGTATCCCTAATTTTTTTGTCTTGTTTTCTCAAGAGGTTATATTTCATCTAAATATCCAGAAGATGAAGGAAAAAGTGCACAACCAGTCTGCAGTTGCAAACTTAGCTTACTAAACATAACTATGTTTCTGAAAATTGTTTCATGCATTTTGAATTCCCAGCTGACTTACTATGCCTGTAAATAATAATGCTGTTGTGTCCTAGGGTTGTAGTAAACCAGGAAGACAAAATGTTGCCTGTGGAAAGCTCTTGTTCAGTACATTTGGACCCAAATGCCTATGAGAAGTTTGCATTAATAAATATACTTATAGTGGGAATGACTGTGCTCACTCTTCCTCTCTGTGTTGTCCACTGTGGGGTAAGACAATTCTTGCAATCTTTAGTGATCTGGTCAAATCAGTGTAGAAAGCTCATTACTTTGTCTCTCAGATCAGTAATAAGAAATAAGTGGTTCAAGTTTGTGCTGTTCTTTGAGAATCTAAACCCTTTTTTTCAAAGCCCAAAGGCCTGTACTGCCTCTGAACCAATTTAGCAAGAAATTGTGTCATCAGCCAAAAGAATTTCAGAGACATCACTCTATCCCTTCCCATGACAATAAGTGTCACTCACACTTCTTTTGGAATGAACAAAGTTGATTTAATCAATTTTAATCCTGGGACAATCTGAAAAAAAGAAATTATATTGTCAAGTGTTATTGGATTGAAAAAGAACACATACCAGAGTATCAGTCTACAGATGTCACTGTTGTCAGCTTGTTGTCTTTTTGCTCTTCCAAGCAACTTTCTTATGAAGTTGAAACATATAGAACCTGTAGCCCTCTTTGGGACTCTTCTCTGCAGGACAGAAGTTTGTTCAAGCCATCCTCAGCAGCCCTTTGATTAGAGAGAATGAGGCCATCTGCAAGTTAATTTAATGTCTGCTTCCTCTTTAAAATATCTGCCTACTCATCCACAATGTTGGATAAAATGGTTGGCAGTATGATTAATTTGATCAATCATTAGTCTTTCATCTAAGAGGTCTTGAAGAGGTTTAGTTTTGGTAACATGTTCCTCATAAACTGGTTATTTCTTGTGATTGCCTTCCAAAGTTTGTTCCCTTCAGAGCAATACAATTCATTGCGCAAGAGTACCCTGGGCATTAATACATTCTAAATGCAAACAAATGTATTTTTACCCATAAAACAGACTCACAAGGTCCATATTGAGAAACAGCTGGTTATATTGAAGGCTAAATTTAAAAAGTTATTTGGTACTGTATTTATCACCCCAGACTGTATGCATTTGGACTGAGAAAGCAACAATGAATAACTGTTACATTTTTAAGACCTTGGTTACCTGCAGAGTCAAGTCCAAGCAAAGATGTACAGTAGCACTCGTCTACTTGTTGAAACTCTGAAATACTATTTTGGTTCAGTAGCACAGCTTTCTTGGTTACTCTCTACCTAGCAGTAGACTGGATAGCCCCTGTATGTTCACTGATAATAATTAAAATTTTTAAAAAATTCTATGTTCCATGACTTCTTCAAGGTGTAACACACAAGGTTCAAAGGAGTTCGGTCATTTGGTCAATTTGACCTGCCTGCTAATGAACTGTCCATTCCAAAAGTGTTCTTGACTGGAGTAGAATCACTGGTAATTCCAATAAAAGGTCTGTTGCTGTGCCAACCTGTAAAACTGTTGTTGTTGTTTGTTTGTTTTCATCTACATATGAGAATTTTGCTGAGTTTATGGTGTGGGAGGGTGCAATGCTCCAGCAGTGAATGCTGCAGTAAGAAATGGTCTTCAAGCAATGTCAAGAAAGCGATGTGATTTGATTCACGGAAGGAGGGTGGAACTCATTGCTGCTAATCACAGAAACACCCAAAGAACCTTAGTAAAAATTGACTTGAGGTTCATGAATAAAGACAAAGTTCTAAGGGGGATATTTTGCTTTTTTTTTTCCTTTATACTTTGAGATCTCTTCCTACATCACGATGATCAAAATGCATTCTTTGCTGGCAGCTACTTGATAGCTGTTGAAAGAATTTCGATTTTTGACTGTCAGCAGTGTTTTCATATGTAAAAATAATATTTTTTAAAATTTTTAATCTCATTTCCTGTGTAATATAATGTCACAAAGATGTTTTGGTCATTCAGAAGTTAATTTTTTTTTCTTAATTGCTATTCAAATACATTTGGTAAATTAAATGTCTGCTCTAAAAATCATGTTACATGCACATTGTCAAAAGATTTTTAATATTGTAGAAACAATGCCATTTTGGTCATAAGGGGAATATTATCTCTCTTCATGCTGATTTTTTTTTTTGAGCTTTTTGGACTGAAATTATGCACTGAAAACTCACAATTATATTTTGAGTGCACTGTAATGTTCGTGTAACATAATTAGGAATTGCTGCTGCCCCTGTCTAAAAGTATGTATGTAGATATCTATATATACAATACAGGTAAATATACATACAAAACATGTGTATAAATATTTATATGAGAGAAATTTTTCTTTTACAGTCTAATTCTATGAATAAGTGCTTTATTTGTAAGTACATATACAAGCACATTGTCAAACTAATGTAGTTAATAAGGACATCTATACCACTTTAAGATATCTCAGGTACTAATTTTGGAGAAGATACCAATTTCCATAGAGGTTTTTTTGGCAGTGAAATCTTTCCTACATCTTCTAGTGATTTAAATATTTATTAAAATGCATATCAAGAATTGGTTTTGTCTGATCACTGGCCACTTGGTTCCTCGAATACCATTTAAAGAGGAAGAATCAGAACATGAGTAGTTATTTAAGAATAGCTAAGGATGGGTTTTTAGAAAAAAAAAAGGCAAAATCCAAGAAAACTGTTGTTTCTGATGAGTGCTCTATGAAATACTTTTTACTAGGTAAAGGAATGAATGATGCAAATGTAAGTGGAGAGATAGAAAATAGTAGCTAAAGTAACACTTTTGCTGAAAGCATATTTGAACCTTGTTTATATTTTTAACTAAAGGATTTGTATATCAGGAAGG
The DNA here is from genome assembly GCA_013399945.1 of Ploceus nigricollis. Lineage (NCBI taxonomy): Eukaryota > Metazoa > Chordata > Aves > Passeriformes > Ploceidae > Ploceus > Ploceus nigricollis. Next base: position 4,233,181 of record VXBC01005897.1, on the reverse strand, counting down.
ATAACCAAGTGGTTGTTTTGTGATGTTTCAATGAACAAAAAAGTGTGACTTTGCACTTCTGCTTTTTAATTTTGGATAATCAATCACTTTCTGTCAAAACTGGTTATAATGGAAAAGTGATATTTCGATTAAATGAACAATTTCATGCCTGTTGTCTTCTGTCCATGCAACAACTAAAGTGATGAAAATTGGCTTCGTCACCCAAGGATATATTCCACCACATTTTATCTTGTAACTGAAGAATGCATCTTGAGAGATCTAATTGAGCTTAGAGGGGTATATGAATCACAGAATCCATTCTGGATAAACATTTTTATTTTACTTAGGGGTTCATTTTTGTTTTATCGTTGTTTTGTTATGTTTGTCATTGAGCTTTGTTAAAGAATATGCTCTTTCTCAATGGTCAAAATGCATATTCAGTGTTGAGAAAAAGGGCAGATATTTTGGAAATATTTTTAATTCAAGCATAAAAAATTACTTCTTATCATCTATCTAAAATAACACAAAATAGCCTTAGGAATGTAAAGTTGTGAATCACCAGCAATTTGAATACGTAGGCCTCCTCTTCCAGGCTCCAAGGCCTCTAATCCTTCACGATTCTCTTCTGGCCTTGACTTCTCTTTTTTTTTTTTTCCTCCTTTTTTCCTTTTCTTTCATAAGTTATTTGAAAAGATCACCTTCTTAGTTATTTTCCAGTGCTGGTGTTTTTGTAAGCCAACATTTTTTTCTAAGGGTAGGGATTATACCTTGAAAATATGGTTCTAGTATAAATTCTAGCAGCTGTTTGTGTTGTTATTGTGTAATTACAGCTAGGCTTGTGGGAATGCTTATATATGGTCCTGAAAACTTAAATTAGTGATCACTTGGTATAGGAAGAGCTGACACAGACAAGCACAATCTTGTGTCAGACATATCGACATAAATTTTCTTAATTAATGCAATTTTTTAGAAGTGGACAAGCCCATTGGGGATTTTCAATAGTATGAGATCTGTACTCTCCATTCCTCATCACAACTGCATTCTTCCCTGTTTGATGGCAGATTGTCAAGTGAGCAGGTGCAAAGAAGCAAAAATAGATTATGTGTTCTGTTTGTAAATGAGTGGATGTGTTTCCTCCTTGTTTTGATTGATGAAAGCTTTATTCCAGGAAAGGTTATTCTCAATTTGTTATTTATACCTCGGATGATCAGCATAGCCTAGAAAATGCTTTTCCAAATCAGCTTTCTCTACAGAGTACAAATGAACTTTGAGGCTTTAAAAGAAAAGGGAAAGGGAGATAAGTGTCCAGCACAGATGTTCTCATCAGTGTGTTTTCAGCCAGGAACAACCCCCTTCTTCACAAGCACGCAGGACATAAATTAACTTGCTGGTTTCTGCTCTCTGTTTCACCTTGGCTTAAGCTCTGAATCCATCCACACCTGTGGTCTATGCAGAGATTTAGAGGTTTACTCCTCCTCATGTCAGCTTTGATGGAATGAGAAACTTCCTAAAACACACAAAAAAGGAAGTCTATTGTTTGTGTTATTGTGTAGAAGTAAATTAAACTTAGGACTCTGATTTTTTTTTTTTCTGAAGCTGAAGAGATATTTTTTATCATTATTCATCATTTCTGTAACTGGCCTTTTTGGTTTCTTTCTGAACACTAAGTGTTCGGTCAATGACTGCAGTAAAAACACAATTTTGAATATATTTTTGACACTGTAGTAGAAATACATTTTATGAGTTTTCTGGAAAAGAAGGATGTTTGCCTGAGGTTCTTACCTGAGCTTCATATTTTGACTNTTTTTTTTTCCCTCCCTTTTCAAATTTTTTTTGTTTGGTTTTTGTCCTAGTAAAGAACTGTTGTTCCCATTCCCATATCGTTGCCTGAGAGCCTTTTAATTTTGGAATTCTGGTAATTCTGAGGGAGGGGGTTTGCCTTTTCCATCTCACGGGAGGCTTTTGCCTTCTTTCACAGACTACTGTCTTTCCAAACCAAGACAGTATGAAGAGGAAAAATCTCAAAATTCCTATTACTGTTGTTGAACACCTTGTATCATGGGGCTGCCAATCTGTTGTGTAATTGTTTTCTTTTAACTGGTGTTCATCTCCATAAAAAAGATGAAAAAAGTGGTTGAATGGATAAATAACTATAAAAGCTATAGAAACCAGCAGTTCTATTTAGAGGCAATGTAGTTCAAGTTCAGTTTGCAAGAAAAACCATGAAATCTCAAACATTTCATTTTGTGCTACATCATATAACCAGCCATGAAGGATTTTTCTGTGTTCTGCTTTTGGCTCTATCTTGAGTATCAGCTGTTCAGATGCTCACTTTCAAGTCAGGTGTGTGAGGTGGCATTTTCCCTTTCTGGTTTGTCATCTCAGACAGCTGAAGACTCATGTTGTGAAGATGTTGTTTTTCCAGCAGGAAGACTCTGGCAGTCTGGAATTCCTATTTATGCCCAGCTGGCTGCCTTACCAGCTGTAGTTTGATAGTTACTGCAATTAATTTACAGATAAAAGAAAGGCTTTGTTGTGCACTGCTGGGACAATTTACACCTAGCTGGCAGAACAATCACCTTTGTATTTACAGTGCTATTCCCGCACTGCCGTGCCTGACCTTGCTGATGAATCTGAGTCAGAGAAGTGTACAGGAACCTGTAATTCACAAGCTGTCATCATTCTCAAACTGAAATCAGAATTGAAACCTTCATTGATTTAAAAGGGAAAATTCTTCCTCTTAATGTCTCAAATGCAGCTTTTGGTCCAAGAGAAAAGAATAACATGGGGAAAATTTGCCTTTAAAGACATAATTTCCTGTGGAAGAATGTATTATTTTGTTGTCTTCTAAGTATTAATATTGGTTTGGCTAATGATAGGTTTATAAATAATGGCTTGAGCCTGAATGCAGATAAACATACCTGTAAACTACCATCTACATGCTCATATTTAAAACAATCTAACTTGTTTTTCCCTTATATATATATATGGGATTTGGAAGGGAAAAGTGTTGCATACAATCACCTGGTGTCCTATAATGTAATTAGCCTAGATTCAAAGAGAAACTTTAGTGTGACTGTATGGATTTTAAGATGTTTGGCTGATAAGCATCAGTCTTACAACCTGGTTGCCAGGGCATTCGCATAAGTTACAGAACCATGTTTGCCAGTACTTGACCACTGTCCAAAAAATGTAGAGGATCCTGGAAGTGAGAGAAGCAGCAACAGCTGGCTGCCTTACTCTAGTCTATTTGTTACCTAAGATATTTTTCAATTATACATGTGCTTCTAAAGTAGCTCTCTCTCTTCAACATACTTCTGTGACTTTTTGATGCAAGCAGTACTAAGGAAATCCCAGAGTTATTCCTCAGGGAATAACTGAGGAATGGCCCTTAACAGATCAGGCATCTTAGGAGAGTGGTTTGACCCACACATGATCTGCACTGCTGTCTAGATTGTATCTTACTTACAGGAAAGACCCTGATTTTCTCATTTGCTAAAATCTCTACCTTCTATGAGATCTCTCCATGTTAGACATTTAACCCTGCTTTTGACTTTCTACAGAATGCCCTGACAGAAACCTTGGAGGCATAAATGGTTCAAGAATCAATTTGACAGTGCTGAAAAAGGAGATAAGTCTGGCCAACTTATCCTAGGTTTCAGGCTCTTTGAGAAAAAGGTTCTTTGAATAGTTAATTGAATGTTACCTAGCAGAAGGTTTGACCTTCTCAGGGGTTTCTGGATCACTTATAAGACCTTAAATGTCACCAAAACTGGTAAAAAATCACTAAATAGAGATGCATAATTCCATTCTCAGAATCAAAAGTCTGGAAAAGCTCTTGCCTGGGATTCACGTACTGAAAGTCACTGCTTTGCTATGCAGAATCTTTAATAGTTGACTTCAAAAGAGAAGAACTAAATTGGTGGAAATTATGAACAGAGTGAAAAAGCTATCCAAAAATGCACAAAAATCCTACAAAAAATCTTCAATACAAAAAATTCATGATAATTGAAAATGCATTAAGTATTTAGTGTGTTTCTCATGGGAAATTATCCTATTTTATCCCAGTACATTTCTGAAATAAATTTTATTTTTAAAATCATAATGCATGAGAGAGGATACTATTTTTGCTATAAAACCAAGTTATTCNAAACTTCCTAAAACACACAAAAAAGGAAGTCTATTGTTTGTGTTATTGTGTAGAAGTAAATTAAACTTAGGACTCTGATTTTTTTTTTTTCTGAAGCTGAAGAGATATTTTTTATCATTATTCATCATTTCTGTAACTGGCCTTTTTGGTTTCTTTCTGAACACTAAGTGTTCGGTCAATGACTGCAGTAAAAACACAATTTTGAATATATTTTTGACACTGTAGTAGAAATACATTTTATGAGTTTTCTGGAAAAGAAGGATGTTTGCCTGAGGTTCTTACCTGAGCTTCATATTTTGACTATAATTTTTTTCTCAGGATTTATTTTCATTCATGCATGTTCAGTGAGCCAGTTCAAAGGATGGTTGTGTCACTGAGGTGCAAGAGTATGTATGTGTCCTGGCTTGTAAGATAAGCTTGTATTCTATTTGCCATCTGTTGG
>VXBC01005897.1:4119714-4228022 GCA_013399945.1 Ploceus nigricollis | reverse complement strand
TGGATTTTAAGATGTTTGGCTGATAAGCATCAGTCTTACAACCTGGTTGCCAGGGCATTCGCATAAGTTACAGAACCATGTTTGCCAGCACTTGACCACTGTCCAAAAAATGTAGAGGATCCTGGAAGTGAGAGAAGCAGCAACAGCTGGCTGCCTTACTCTAGTCTATTTGTTACCTAAGATATTTTTCAATTATACATGTGCTTCTAAAGTAGCTCTCTCTCTTCAACATACTTCTGTGACTTTTTGATGCAAGCAGTACTAAGGAAATCCCAGAGTTATTCCTCAGGGAATAACTGAGGAATGGCCCTTAACAGATCAGGCATCTTAGGAGAGTGGTTTGACCCACACATGATCTGCACTGCTGTCTAGATTGTATCTTACTTACAGGAAAGACCCTGATTTTCTCATTTGCTAAAATCTCTACCTTCTATGAGATCTCTCCATGTTAGACATTTAACCCTGCTTTTGACTTTCTACAGAATGCCCTGACAGAAACCTTGGAGGCATAAATGGTTCAAGAATCAATTTGACAGTGCTGAAAAAGGAGATAAGTCTGGCCAACTTATCCTAGGTTTCAGGCTCTTTGAGAAAAAGGTTCTTTGAATAGTTAATTGAATGTTACCTAGCAGAAGGTTTGACCTTCTCAGGGGTTTCTGGATCACTTATAAGACCTTAGATGTCACCAAAACTGGTAAAAAATCACTAAATAGAGATGCATAATTCCATTCTCAGAATCAAAAGTCTGGAAAAGCTCTTGCCTGGGATTCACGTACTGAAAGTCACTGCTTTGCTATGCAGAATCTTTAATAGTTGACTTCAAAAGAGAAGAACTAAATTGGTGGAAATTATGAACAGAGTGAAAAAGCTATCCAAAAATGCACAAAAATCCTACAAAAAATCTTCAATACAAAAAATTCATGATAATTGAAAATGCATTAAGTATTTAGTGTGTTTCTCATGGGAAATTATCCTATTTTATCCCAGTACATTTCTGAAATAAATTTTATTTTTAAAATCATAATGCATGAGAGAGGATACTATTTTTGCTATAAAACCAAGTTATTCTGAGAATGCCAGCCAGAGACAAGTGTCTGCTTTTAATTTTCAATCCACTTTTCAGTTTAAGTGTGTTATTGCAATTATAAAACAGTAAATGGTTTCACAGCAAATTTGACTGCAAGTTGAATTTCATAAATTTAATTTTTCATCAAAATAATTCAAAGTATTTCCCAGTTCCAATAATATTCTTGAGTCTTGATAATACTATTTCATTCTCTTATCTTGTGGATGAAAAAATTAACTGTGTATAAAAATTTTAAATTTTGAAATATGTACAAGAGAATCCCCAGATAAGTGAGGTAAGAAGAAAAGTTATGATGTAAGGAAAACTTGTGGAAAACAGGTAATCCAAGAGCAGTGATGTTTGAAATTATAAAGATAAAACAGAGATACTGTGCCACTGAAGAGAGATTTTCTTTGCAGTCTGATTGGTCCCACACTGCTTTGCTTCTTGCTATCTGAATAAGGTGGAAGTCACAGAGCTGCTTGGTTGTCCTGCTTTTAATTTAATTTCATAAAAGTGCCTTTAAAAAAAATATAATGGAGTTCTCTATTGAAGCCCTTAAACATGATAAAAAACTTACAGTCTACTGCCATATTAATCAATGGTCATCAGTAGTATCTAGTATTTACAAAACTGAGCCTCTTAGAGAAACGTTAGATTTCTGAATCCGCTGTAGAAATTATAGGGATATTATTTTCTATGAACTTCTAAAAGATGGAGTTTTTCTCTCCCATGCACAGACTGCCTAAGTCATAGGGGTTTTTAATAATTATTGAAGTCCTTTCTTCAGAATTTGCTTTTTCTCTAATATCTTACTGTATACCGGCTGCCATGACATTTTTTCATACTGTACAGTAAGGATGCAAATTGTATTTCCTAGTCTCAAATCACTAGTTTGAATGAAGTTGTGACTATGTGCCAGCCAACAGCTATTTTCCTTTTTCCTATCAAATCACCTAAGGTCCCATTCAGCAATCATCTTCCTCAAAACTTTTTTTACATAAGCTGTGGAAAAGCTATCACATACTGATGTGGGATTTTTGCTGCTGCATTTGTTTTGACCTCAACTAGTGAGTTGAATGCACCACATCTGTTCTGACAGAGTATTCAAAATGGAGCAAAGAGCTCACAGGCTTCAGTAATGTAGCTAGCAATTATCTATTAGATGGTGCAAACACATATTTTGTAGTTAAGAGATGTTTCCTACGTTATTTCTTACAAACATTTTCGATCTAAATAAAGCCAGTAATTGATGGCTTTCTGACCAACTTGTGCCATCAAACTTGAGGCAAGAGCTTTTGCTGAAACCTGACAAGCTGCTCCTGACTACACCTTGAATCTGAGGAGAAGGGAATACAAATTCTCCCATACAAATGATGAGGGAACTGTCTGACTCACAATATGCTCCCAGTGAGTTGTAAAGGGTCTCAGTGTAATGATGGTCAGACAAACAGTTGTGACAGTTCCTGCACCTGGGCTGGGGCAATCCCAAGCACAAAGACAAGCTCAGAGATGAAGGGACTGGGAGCAGCCCTAAGGGAAAGGACTTACTGGTGGATGAGAGGCTGCACATGACCCAGTAATATGCACTGGCAGCCCAGAAAGCCAATGGTGTCCTGGGCTGCATCCAAAGCAGCATTGCCAGCAGGGTAAGGGAGGGGGTTCTGCCCCTCTGCTCTGCACTGGGGAGATCCCACCTGGAATTGTGTGTCCAACTCCTCAGCGTAAGAAGGATGTGGATCTGCTGGAGTGAGTCCAGAGCATGTCAATGAAGATGCTCAGAGGACTGGAGCATTTCTTTGGTGACAGGCTGAGAAAGTTGGGGCTGTTCAGCCTGAAGAAGAGAAGGCTCTGGGGAGACCTGATTGTGGCCTTAAGGGAGCTTATAAAAAAGAGGGAGAGAGACATTTTTACAAGGCCTGGAGTGACAGCACAAGGGGCAATGGTTTTAAGCTCTTGTGTTGACATTAAAACTGACAGTCTCCAGGGGCAAGGTGGTTTGTGCACGAGGTTTATATGACATCAGATGCACCAAAGAGCAGAATTGTCTTTCTGATGCTTGAGGATTTGCAGCTTCAATAGCTTTATCTCACATAAGTACAAACTTGACTAGTTGCAATAGAATAATTCTGTTTAAAGTGCTGCAGGTGAAGTTTTGAGGAGATGACCTACGCTCCATTAAGTCTACACTTTGAGTATACATTATGTGGAGAGGTACTCCCCCGAGTACTAAAATGACCTCTTTAGGATTGCACCTTTTTTTTCCCCTTGTTTTTTACCACTAGAAATGGTAGAAAGGACAAAGTGATCACTCCCAAGTGTTAATTATGAACATCTTAATTGAATCTCCATTAATTTTTCTCTGTCCTCGTGATCTAATTCTCCTAGTTAGAATCTCCTGGCATATGTAAAATATGCACAGCAGAGGAAACTTCTGCAGACATTTGAAGATATATCAGGAGGTAACTCTGCCATAAAGGTTGCATTAAGCTTTTCAATTAAAACAGACATAAATTTCTCTATTTCACACTTTAATGATCAAATGTAATCTTCAAAGGTTCTAATAGCTGTTAAATTTTTCTAGAATGTTTATAAGCTAAAACAAACTGTTCCATTAGTAGCAGAACTAATGAAACTTGCTTTTCTATTGTCATCAGTCCTTGCACACCAGCCCACACTTGTATGCAACAACCACAGCAGGACTGTAGCTTGTCTGGAGCTGTGCACCTGCTAAAGGAGTTTTATTTTTCTTCCTGTATATTGCTCCTTCTCCTTGGAAAAGATTTGGACTGAGCTTTTTCTGATTTTCCATTACTAAAAGAATAAATAGTGTTTTCTCCCTAGAAGTAAGTTTCTTCTGGGGAAGCAGGGGAAATTAATACTTTAATATCCTTAAAACATTGTCCACTTTCAAATGTGAATGAAGTAAGCCCATTGAGGATACAGTGAAAGTATTATCACTTGATTTTTATTTTTTAAGAAAGCTCACTGAATTTGATATGCTCTAAAAAAATTAAGATGGAACCTGGCTTTGAAATGTATCTTTAAGGGCATTTCTTTACTTTAAATATGAGCTAAGAGTTCCTAAGATAAATTTCTAGCTCTTTGAAACAGTATAAGTTTTCTGTTCTTTATCAAGTAGAGAGAATTGGATGCCTTAGGAGGACTTTAAATTCAGCTGAACATTTGCTTTGAGGTGGAATTAACTCTGACTTGCTCACTTCTCACTCAAAAGGTTGTCTGTGGTGAATGATTCAGATACTGATTTTTAGTCAAAGAAATATATCTACAGCCATTTACAAGCTGTTGTTTGCTTTAAAAAAAAAAAAAAAATCCACTCAACCTCATCTCTGTGAGCTGGATCCAGAAGGATTTGCGTAACAAATCTGCTGCAGTTAAGGTTGAAACTAAGTTCTGAATTTGTAGACACATTTGGGGTACTGTTTGAGAATGGATCTGCGAGTGAGGTTTTGGGCCTGTTCATGTTGATGGGACTTTACCACAGATATTTTTGTAGGAGGAAGTTCTTGAGGAACAGGTAGTGCTTCTGTGAGGTCTTCATGTTAGGTTTGCATGATTGTTGGCAACGATTCCTAGCTCAGCTTGGTGGGGCAGCACTGATGATTAGTCTGTTTCACTAAAACCCCATAAAAACCCCTTTTTATGTTACACTGAGAAACTAGAGGTGTCTTTGACCTTAAGGAGTTACTTTTAATTCACAGTTCAGTTCTATTTCTTTGATTTGAAAACATGGGATTTTAAATTAAGCAGGCAATAAAACTACAGTGATATTCCAATTTTTATAGGGATTATTCTTAATTTGCAGAAATAACATTATTTGCAGGTAAAAAGATGCTAACACTCTGCCTTCCTGCTAATGAATGTGGTCTCCCAGAAGACCAATTTAAGGGTTTCTTTTGAGCTTTTTCCTGTGGTCGTGAGTGTTTTTCCTGTCCTCTATTTTGTCATGTCTCACCTTTCCCCAATGTATTCAATCATAACTGAACAGAAGCTTATTTCAGTTGTTTATAAAAATCTGTCTGCAGGAGGGGTTACGGTCTGAAGGAAGGGATAGGAGGGGAAACTACTGCACCTGGTGCCTTGCAGCACACCTGGTGTGAAGCCACAGGGGTGTGGGTGTTGTTGAAACTCTGAAATTTCTCCAAGAAATTTATTTCTGCCTGAATCAGTGACTCTTCTAATTCAAATAACTGTTTGTGCTGTGGTACTTACTGAAAATCAACAGTGACTGCATGTGAAGTAAACTGATAAGAAAATCAAGGTTTCAAACGCCAGAAAGATGAAAGAATTAGTTTTCCTGAAGCCTCTGCACTGTGAAATACAAGTGCTGGAACAACTGGTTAAAGCTTCTTCCAATTAGCTTTGGAAGATCCAATTTGTAGATACACAGTGCTGTATATGCAGTTGCTATTTTCTCTGTGAATTTTTGTTTCTTGAAACAATACAGCAATTAACAGTGATAATGCAGGGGAGGGGAGAAGAGTTCTGGTTTTGTTTAACAAAAAACATCCTTTATTACCCTGGCAGGTGCATGAGCCATTTTGTCACAAAGTTTTCTTTGAAAAGGAATCAGCACATTCTTTTGCTTTGCAGAAGGCAAATATGATTTGGAAGATAAAAACAGTTACATATAAAAGACCTCCATTGACATTCAGGCATTGTTGCTTGGATGAGCACGTGAAAGAAATTCTCTTTACAATATGTATTTCAAAACTGAGGGAAGAAAAGCAATCCTACCCATGGATTTAAAATATGCTTGTTAGTGTTGAAGAAGGAAGTAAATTAAAACAATGATGAAGTTTTAAATTCTCTTAAACTTCATTTGCTAATGCAATCTCTGATGACAGTGCTCAGATGGGAATTTGAGATTTTGAAACTTGAAGATGGATGGGACGTGAAATCTTGTGTTTCTGACAAACTCCTGTCAGACATAGATATAAATGAGATTGGATATTTAGATCTTGAGAGTGAAATACTTGAACAGAAGATACCCCAGACTCTGGGAGGAGAGAGATAGGAAGAGATTTTGACTTGGATGCCACTCTCAGACAAAAATATAGACTGGGATTTTGAGATTTAGAACTGTGTGGGATCAAAGAATAGGAACTGCATTTTCTTTCAGCACTTGCTAGAAGGGAAAGATTGGAAGTTAGGTGATGACTGTTTTTCCTTTGGTGGTGAATTTTAATAGCTTGTTTTTTTTCCCTTATCAGAAGGCTTAACAGGGAAAGCAGGGAGCTACAAGAGAGCTGGTGACTGTGACACCACTCCAGTTGTTGACTCACCAATTCCAAATGTTTATTTTGAAATAAAAAACCTCCTATGCTCATTAATATCCTGCTCTGACATTTTAAAGAATGTCTTTCAGTGTCAGAAACTAATAGCAATATAAGAAAACACAAAAAATATGCCTGTTGTATTTTAAGAGTTCAGCATTGTTAATATTGTTAGCACTGCCACTTAAGAATATGCCGTGAATTCCTGGCCATAGATTGCAAAAGGTGCCTATTTCTTTTTACTTTATAGATGAATCAAAATCTCACTTTCATCAGGTTTTGTCCATTAGTTGTAGACTTTTAAGACATTGCAATTTTGGTTTGAATTAGATGCTGCCATCTTACATTGGTCTATAACTCAAGGCATTTTTTAACCCTCTTTCATTTCCATGCATATATTCAATGTCTTGATGATAATTCTAAGCCAGATTGCAAAATAATTTCTTATCTTTCAACTGTTCCTTGAAATCAACGTGAATTTTGATATTTACCTTCAAGATAATTGTTATCAGGTTATGTGTAAGGAAAACTGCAGTACTATCCAGACAATATTAACAGGTAGATTAAATATTTTAACTTTTTTTCTTACATAAATCTAGTTAATGTAATTTATGCAGAATATGTTTATAAAGCTGACTTTTTAACCTTCATTTCCTCTTTCTATTTGTGAGAAGTGCAAGGTGTCTCATAACAAATCCCTGGGACATCTAAAAATCGGTTAAGGGGAAAAACTGCTGAAAGTACTGGCTTTAAAATGTCCAAGCACTGATATTCAGCATCTTTATTAGTACTCCTTTGCAATTCTTAATCCGTTTCTATTGAAGTCATGCAAAAAGAATTTGTTTCCTTAGAGGTAACCTAATATCTGTGAGCTCCCATAACTATTAACTGATAAGAAAGTACTCAGCTCCCTAATGTAACACTATTATATAAACACTATATGTTTATATAATTCCAATTCCACTGTGATTGCCCTAGTTTAAAATAGGTAAATTATTATTCTGTCGCACAATTTGTAACCACATTTTATGTGTAAAACACTTGCTTGTAAAGGATGTTTGCATGTTAAACATGGCAATAGTTCATCATGCTACAGAATCAACTCTTCAGATTTTATTTTCTGATAGAAAAATTTACTTCTCAGTCACAAGAAGTTTAAATACTATTTCTCCCTTTGAAAAAGGCAGAACAGGGAATTGCAGTGGTCTCTTCTTTGGTTAGAATGGATCTGTGCTTTTATGTTCTTGGGTCATGGTTCTCTAAGTGGAAGCTTTACTGCTGGCTCCATAGGTGAAAATTAATTATATTCATCTGCTTTAGAGACAGTTTAAAAGTGCTTGTGCTATGTGTAATTTTTTTCTCATTATTTGTAGTCTAAAAACAAAACAAACAATCTAAACAATTTTAAATTTCTGCATGTTGTGGTTAAGGGAACATATTTCCTTCAATTAAGAGTCAAAATTTCTCTCATGGTATCTAACATGGTAGATACGAGGAAAGTTCCGTTTTCTATATAATAATGTAAAAATATCAATTTTACAGTTGAAACACTTATGTAGTGTTTTCATTTTATTTCTGTATAGTATTACTGAGTATCATCACCAAATGTATAATTCTTTTGAGCCTCTGCATAATAATTTACAAGCCTCTGTATATTCTTGGCCTGTGTTCAAATTGATTGATTAATAGTTGCATCTTTGAAGCAATTTGATACCTACATACACCTTTTCTCTGTTCCAAAAGCTCTTAACAGAACACCAAATATGTGTAAAGCTTTTAATCTCAAAAAATATTAAGGTTAAAAAAAAAACAGACTGTACCAGAAACCATTTAAATTACACAACAGAAAAGTTATCCATCAGTACATTTGTTTACATAGGCATGCAACAGTTAAAATATGTATTTCTGGGTATTTAATAGCATTGCAGATTTTTCCAAACATATTTAACTTGTTGACCTGCTCACTGGGTAGTCAAGCAGTAGAACATTTCAGTTAAATTTAGTAATTATTGCACGCTGCATTTGTTACCAGTAGAACAAAGCCACAAGATTTTGCTTTTATGTCACAGCTGAAAACAGTAAAAAACTGTGTCTGAAGGAGGCAGAAAAATTCCTGGCATGCTCATTCTCTTTGTATTGCCTCTTCATTCATCTTATTGCCTTTGTAGTGCTCTACTTCATGCACTTTATGCATTGAGTGCTACTAATATCGAGAATGTGAACTCAACAAAATTTATGAGAGTGAGAATACAAAAGTGTACCTAACAGATAAGACATAACATAGTATATTTGGACATATAAAAAGCCAATATTAGCAAATATTGCATTTGCATATTCTATTTTTTAATTATTTTTAACATGCTGTAGAAGAGTGCTGTTTTAAGAAAAGTTAGTGTGCTCTGAGACTTGTGACTACAGCGCTGTTTTGAGGAACATTTCTGAAATGTGTGCATAGTCTGACTTTTAAAATAACCTTAAACCTTATGAAATGGACTTGGTATGTATGTCCCATTACTTAAAGTCTCTACAGAATAAAAACAGTAGTCTATTTGTTTAGACAACCAGAAATATTCTCTGTGGAGATAGATACAACTTATTAGCTAAGCAGATAAATATTTTCCACAGCTATTTTGGATTTTTTTGTTATTCTTAGTATTGACAAATGGAACACATTGTTCCTCCAGTTTTTTTCTGTGAACCTTGCATGGATGAGTGATCTCCAGACTCCTCTTAGGTAGGATACTTAGTTGCATAAGAGAGAGAGCTTTATTTACAATTACATCTCTAAAACATTGAAAAGACTTAATTGTCTCAGGAAGAACCAAGTGGCACTGCTGATACTACACAGCAGAGTGTTCCCCTCTCTCCTTCCTCTTTTCAGCATCCCTGCACTGTCACAAGAGGAATTGGATAAACAGTGGAATCTTCACTCTTGTTAAATATTTCTCTGAAAGAAAACTTAATTTTGTTCAGCCTGGAAGCATATGTTTGCTTTCTGAAGACGTGGAAATGAAATCACTTTTTAATGTGAGTACTAAAACTATGATGTCTGTCAAGTGAGCTGTATTGCATTATTTTGAAAGCTGCTGTCACACATTCATGAAGGTGAAGAGCTGTGTCTCTAATTTCATTAAACAGATTTTTATGTCCACCAGGTGTCCACCAGAAGTGTGAGTGGCAGGCACATGGGATAGACAGAGGATTTGGAATACTATACAGGCAAAAGTAATTTTGGAAGGCCTTTTTAATCTGTGTGTGGAAGTATACAAACTTATCATAAACCAGGGAAGGACTGTTCAGAAGAAGACTGTGCTAGTAAGTTTCAGATCAGGTCATCAGCCAAATCTGATCCCTTCAGCAGACTGGAACATCTATTATTTTGTTTTCCTTTCTCAAGTGTTTTACTAGCAAGGACTGAACAGTAATATTAAAGTAAAAATATCTATGTCTTCAAGGTGAGTTTCAGTAATTTTAATAAAATATCAAATATCCTGTAGAAAACTGTTGATTTTATGAGAGATGAAGCTTTCAGTGAAGCTGAGTATTTGTACAATTTATTTTAAGAAATGCAAACTTTTGCCACTTTATCTTAGTAGTTGGAGCAGATTGAAACTGTTTTTTAAAATAACTTACCAGGAAATAGTAGCATTTATTGAATTTTACAGACTGGTATAATCTTAATCTAAACCACTTAATATGAAAACCTTTGTTTTCCAAAATATAATGGGCTTGAATTTAAGCAAGTACAGCATTTGGTGCAAAACTCTATTATTCCTTGAGGACTTTCACACTGGCTTTGTCTCTGCTGTTTTCAAAACTTCAGTGCTTCACTGTTACCAATGAAAGAAATATCAGACTTTCAGGAAAGGCAACTGAATACAGTTGATATTTTCATGTATCCAGAAAAAGGTTCAAACATGGATCCTGAAGTTTAGCTTTAAACCCACTTTTGTAGACATCTAAAGTTAGGACTTGAAACATAATTGATAATGAGATTCATGGTGTGTAACATTAGATGACAGGATCCCATCTGTTCATTTGTATTTCACAGGTCACTGACTGACAGAAATTCACTAAACTCTGTAATCAGTATTTGATAGACGTGTCTGATCAAGAAGGAATAAAATATGATGTGAAAATGCTAAGAAATCAGCATTTGCCACTTATTTGTTTAGCTTGTTTCAAATCCTATCCATGTCTGATTTAAAAGATGCTTACTTCTAAATTGAAATACTTTTATATGTTCCTCAAGACTATATCAACACTGAATGCTCAAAGTGCTGAGGAAGTTAAGGATGACCTTTCTAAAAGGCATCCCCCAAAAAAAGAGAGTTGGATATTTGGATGAGGGTGAGAAATTTTGAGAGCTGGGTCTGCAGGGGTGTAGAGTATCTTTGCAGAGCATCTAAATTTGATCCTAAATTCTGGCACTGAACCCCTGTGCAAGTACATAATCATGTTGTTTTATGAAGAAGTTTAGAAATGTTTCTATGCCATCTTTAGAAGAGACTACATTGGAAATGCTTTTTCTTTTAATGTAGATACACCTTTTTCATGGGGACTAAGAAATATTTTGCCTTTAGTTGTAACAGGATATTGCATGTCCTGATGTTTTACCCAGTGCTTAGAAAGTGGAGCAGATTCTCAGTTAGATCAAGGGCAACCTTACCAAAATCATTGGGACCATCTGATCTCCCAAAGAGTTAGCTGTTCTATTTGAAAATCTGGCTGTCTAACCCGAAGATACTTTTTCTTCTTTTGAGACTTTCATTTTATCAGATTATGATTTTTACTTATGTTTTTTAAAAGATTCAGAACATCTGGGGGAAAAAAGGTACCAAAAAACCACCAAAACAAATAACTCAATACTGTTTATAATGCTGCTTTGCTAATTGTTATCAACACTTTGACACCATGAGTAATATATTAGAAAATGTTTAGGTAACACTAGAGGGACTATTATAAGAAAATAAGAAAAAAAAATGTCTGCTAGTTTGCTAGTATGAAAGTACTTTGTAACTTATTTCAAATAATAGGAAAGTTTAATCTACAAATTACAAAAACCAACTATTGCTTAGGTGTATTACATTTCTTAATTTGTTCTAATCTGGTGACAGGCTTTTGAGTCTAAGATGTTAGACAACTACATCTCCTGCTTTCATTGTAAAGAAATAGAATGTTCTTGTGCATTCAGGGTATAAAATTGCCCTTTGTATAGCATAGGTTAAGCAGTTTCCTGATTTTGAGGGTTCCATTAATCTTTTTAAGCCAAGGTACTGGTGAGCCAGCGTTGTAACATGATTGTTTTAAAGCTACTGCACATTGCTAGTTTTAATTCTTCCATTACACTGGGAACTAAAGAAACTTGCTTAAAGAATGCTTACTACCATCTTTTAGCATAGAGAGTGCTAATTTGCCATTGAAAAAAGGATTAAAAAGTACAGTGATTTGTCATCATCTTGGGGTTAGCAGTTAAATTAAGTCTTGTGAGAAGCGAAAGGGATTTGGGGACAATACTGGAATAGATGTAAAAGCATTAAATGGGTCATAAAGCAGTGAAAATTATATATGAGACTTACTGGTCACTATGAAGTAGGATGAGAATAATCTGGTTTTTTCACATGTAGCATCAAGAGTTTTTTATAATAAAATGGTTTCTTATATCTCCAAAGATGCATCAGTGAAAGAAATTATCTGGAAAAACAGCCCGAGACATCTTACTAACTGAAGGCCTAAGAGCAATCCCTTCCTAGGGGAAGCTGTTTATTCACAGGCTGAGGGATTTCAGACAAAGGAGGAATGTAAACCTTTGCTCTAGTTTCCCTGGCCAGCTACAGCTTTGCTGAGAGGTTACAGAGGGGCCCTTGTCAGCATTTTGTCTTTGCCTAGCTCAGCCCCTCAAGAAGGTCTCTATTTTCAGGTTCTGCAGTTCTTATACAGTTTCAGAAGGCAATTTACTGTTTTATATTACTCTTCTGAATAAGACAGGTAAAAACTTCATCTACACTTGTGATGATTATAGTTTTCAAAGTTTCAATCAAAGGCAGCAAGCAAGATACATATAGCACCACTTTGGAAATTTTAAAGTTTTACTCTTGCATTTCCCATCCTTGAATTTTTACTGACAATGTGATCTGATCTTTAGTGCACCTTCACCAAAAAAGCTAGTTATGCATAAGAAATTTGTCATGTTACTCAGATAACTAATTGCTTAGATCAGGGCAGTAGGCCCACAGAAATTTTTGTCTTTGTTTTTGTTTTTCTTGACGAATTTTTTTAGTTTTCCTCTAGCTAGCTTAGTTTATATTAAATTAAATGGGGCTCTAGTCCTTCTTTCTGTCTCTACTTTGTTTCTCTCAATGCTCATCAGTTTCACTGGAAGATGTTCTAAGAATCTTCTGCTTCTTTTTCAGGTTTCCTGAGCCACTTTCAAATTAATTAGGCAGTGTAATTTCTCCTGGTGTATCCCCACACCTGATCCTTATTTTGTCAATTTTTACACAGGCTGTGAAACACTTTTTAGTAAAAGCATAGGATTTTTTTAGGTTAGAGATATCAGGACAAGTTCTCTAAAAGAGGAAATAGGGCCTGCAGACATCTTGCCTGTCTTTTTCTCCTAGCAGGCTTTTTTTTTTTTTGATGTAGCCCTAAGATGTGATTGATGTTGGATAGCTGAAATGCCTTAAATCAGTTGCTTCATTTAAATGCTCTGGAAATACTGACAACATCCAAAAGACAGAGCTTTTTTGACCTGAAAGCTAAAGCATAATATTTTATTTGTTGGCCCAGTATTGCATTATCTACCTTGTCAGTAGACACTGACATTCATAGTGCTTGGACCTTATCCTAGGATGCATAAAATGCTCTTGGTAAATTACTTATGAAAAGGCTGGATAGACAACAGGCACAGTGACAGCAGAATATCTCTCTTCCCTGTCTCATTCGAACAGGAGAGATGGTGTGTTTCATTTTTCCAGTACGGGGTGTTTCAGGATGATTACTGTAATTGAATCTGGTAGCAGACACATTTGTGGCTTTGCAGATGTTGTAAAATAGTGTTTAATGTTTTCTGTCATGAGTCTCTTGCAGCGGCCCCCGCCTCTTCCCATCCAGAGGAATGGATTACTCAGCTAAGGTAATAGCATTTATGTTTGTGAAGGAGTTAGCCCTCCAAGTGCACATCAGACCAGCTTTTTTATGTGGTCATTGGCTTCGCATAGAATGTCAAGACAAAGCTGGGGATCCAGCACTGTCTAGACTGTGTTCTCAAAGCCATTCCTTGATACCCTGCGTTTCAAGGTGGAGACTTTGTCCCAGAAATTGGCTCAGGTAAAACAGAGGTTTCTACAGGAGAGTAAGGGAGGAAGATTGGCTCTGTCCCAGTGCAGTGCAGGGATATTCTAAACTAGTCATGAGCAGGGCTTAAAGTTCAGCACCACTCACTAAAGAAAATCCAAATCCAAGCACCACTAAATTAAAACATTCTGTAACCATTCCTCTGGAAAGTGAGAGAAGGATTGGAAACTGTTTGTGCAGTCAATAATCTATAAATTCAGGGACTGTGAAAAATGCTTGGGTGCTGCAATGAACTGCGTTTTTACAAGTCCAGGGAAAAGATGTCATTTCAGTACAGGCTATGCAGATTTGACCTGATATATGGACTCTATCCTCATCTCTGAAGATTTACACCCCAACCAGCAAAATCTGAGGGCAGAAAATTATATGAAAGATAATTTATTTATTAGCTGCTGAGAAATGCTGCATTTCAATAGGTTACAAAGAATAGAGTCTTTTAGATTGGAAAAGACCTTTAAGATCATTGAGTCCTACTGTTAACCTAGCATCCCCTAGTATATCTCTAAATTATGTCCCTAAGTGCCACATCTATGCATTTTTTAAATATGTCAAGGGATGGTGACTCCACCACTTCCCTATGCAGCTTGATAAATGAATTTTTCATAATATCCAATATAAACCTGGATGATAGTGTGTTGCCATTGGAACACTGCTTGGGCAGCTGGATCAGTCATGGTGGGTGCAGAGCTTGGTGAGGCAGTGGCTTTCTGCTCCGTGGGTAACAGTGTTCCTTGGTTGAGCTGTCTGGGCTTCAGTGCCCTTCCTGTGCCCCTTTCTGCTCAAGGTGTCAATCCATGCCCTTGCTGACACACCACACCCTGGCTATGGGCACTCCCCAAGGACTTCTTTAATAGGGTTGGGTTGCTTGGTTGATATGACTTCTGACCTCACCCTGGTCTCATTTGCCACTGTGGCACAAGCTGTAAGCTCCTGGCAGGTGTGTCTGCTCCCCTGACATTCCCCTAACACACCCATGTGCACAACACTAGAGCTTCCCACTGCAGCAATGGAGAACAAATCTCACAGGGAAAAAAAATGTACCTTTTTAAATCTCTCAAGTTTTTAAGTATAGGTACAGATGATGTACTTGCTTTTCAGAAGGTATTAGTATTATAGGTGAAATATTGTTGACTTCTTTTGTGGTTTTTTTGTTATTAATTTATTTGGGTTTTTCCTGAAGATATTTTTGTTTCTTTTCCCCCTCTCTACATATTTTAATTAAACAAGTGAAAATTACGTAGAACTTTAAAACTCTTGCACTCACAGAAACCAGCTGAACATGCATATTGTGGGCCTTCTTGGGTTGGAAATGCAAAAACTCTTAGTACGCAGATGTTCATCTAAATGACAGAAGACTGTCTTTAAAATAAGGCACGTGCTGTATAAATGATTCCTATGTCCTGAAGTTCAGGAGTATTGAGCATTAGTAAGAAATTTTTATTAGGGATCTTAGGGATGAAAGAAATGGGAATTAATTAAAATACTACTCAGAAAACATGGCACAGTGAGTTCATATAATAACAATGGGAAATAGTCTGATTGGGTCCTGCAGAAACCTTGATGTGCCTTCAAAGAATCTTGGATCTAATTCAGTTTTGTAGGTTGGAAAGTCATGAACACTAAAAAGGGAACCTGTAATCTATGTGGGATACCATTTGAATACAGAAGAAAGGTTGTGACTTTCCTTTTATCTTCTCTTTCAGGCCTTTCCCAATAACTGTGCAAGAATGCAGAATGAATCAGAACAGTCATTTACATTTCATTTGAATGCAGGTAGCATGTTTTGTGCCAAAGCCTTGGACTTACCTCTTACAGTGGAATATAACTTTGGAACAACTGTACAGAAAGACCAAGCCTGTAGCAAGTAAATACTAGAAAATACTCATCTGCTCATATTTTATTTCTTCAATCCAACTACCTATTAATCTGTTTTCCACTTCTTACAAATGTAGGGGAGAATCTCAAATCTTTTTTACTTAGAGAAGCAAAATATTAGCTGTTACTCTTCTTTGGTGCAAGAAATGCTCTAGGGAGAATTTCAATATGTATTTTAACAGACCAAAATCTTAGGGAGGAATGTTTACTGCAGAAGGTTTTGTCAAAAGAAAACCTTGACTACACTGCATAAAATGCCTCTTTCTGGTAATCTGCTGGGAATTTTTTTTTTTAACAACAACAACAACAAAAAAAAAAAGTACTGTCACCTGACATGTTAGGTGAGAAAGTTTGTCATCTCATAAGTGGTAGATGAAATTATGAAAAAATATATATACAGTGGGGCATTTTGCTTCATTGTGAAGGTTGAAAGGAAGAAGATGATATTTTTGTCCTTTAGAACAACCAAACAAGATGTTTGGCATAGCAGGAATCCTTTGACTAATTCAAACCAGTGATCATTCAGTTAAAAGTTTTCTTTTCATGGAAGAAAGACCATTTTGAAAAAAGAAAAACAAAAATAAAAAGAACAAACCTAGGAGCATAGGCCTACCTTTCTGACACATGAGTAGGAATAAGAAAAAAAATAAGTGTAAAATAAGTGCTTTTCTTAAGGATAATTCTGTTCTTTTTAGAGTTAAAAAAAAGGATTTCTGTTTGGACAATGATTTTCATTTTATGCTATTACATTTAACAATTGCATGTTGAAGTTCTCCTCTTGTAAGTTCATGTATTTATAAATAAATTTGAAAAAAAACTAACAAAAACCAGGTTACTTCTGCAAAATGCACTGGGAGATGAGAATGTGTCGTGGTAGGTTATCAGTCCAGTGGGTACTATTGGTTTCCTCCTACGCTAGGCCAGATGCTGTGGGTGCAAAAGCAGGGATCTATCAATGAAGAAGTTAAATGGCTACAATGGAGCACAATAAAAACTTGGTTCAATAAGAAATAAGACCATTTTAACTCTTAGAGAAAGAGGGGAAAAACAAAAAGTGAAAACTCAACAATAAAATTTTTTCTGCATTAGAGATTTAAGAAAACCAGTCAATTTGGTGTTTATTTTAATATGACGCAAATTAAAAGGTAAATTGATTGCAATACAGAAGTACCTAGCAACTGGGATTTCTGAAACTAAGTAGCTTATTAAAGTAGCAGAAAAATGTAAACTACTAAAGAAAGGCAGAATCCAAGAAGGTGTGTTTCCATAACAAGGAATACATTGCTGCCGTTCAGTTTTCTTAAGGCAGGCAATTAAATACGACCCTCAAGAATCATGACAAGCCTTTAATGCTTGAGCCTTATGTTTAGATTCATAGATCAAATAGAGCAAGGTTGGATAGTTGTGTGAGGTGTGTGGCCTGTGTTATGGTCAAGTACTTGATCACAAATCACTTGTTTAGCCTGAAGATTTGAGGCTCTTCTGTAAAAGCTGTTTTCTTACTGGTGCTTTAATCCATACTGCCAAAGGTCTCTTAATCCTCAATTTACCTACAGCTAGGTTGTTCAGAGAATTTATGCTTTTTAGGAATCCCTGAACACTTACATTTTAATTCCCTCAAAATCATCCATCCATGTCCTTGGCAGTTTTGAAGACTATATTCTGTGTATTGCTAGCTGGAGTTGGGATAGACTTGGGATCAAGTTGCATGGCTCTTTGACTATGTGGTGGTTTCGTTTTTGGGGCAGAAACAAGGAACAGCCCTCACAGAGCAGTAAGGAGACAAGTAAAGAGTTGCCTGGATGTCCAGAAGCAGTGCATCTTCCCGGAGCAAATGTTTGCTGCCACATCTGCTGTTTGGATCTTGGGTAGCAGTGAGTAGATCTCTTCTTACTATGCATGCTTGTTGGCCATATGCATCATAGCCCATCTCTTTGCTATCAACATGGAAGAGAATGAGAGCTTTGTGGATGGTAATCCATGTGTAATCACCGTGCAGAGCATATGGACTGACAAGCAATGCTAACACACATTTGTCCTCACAGGCCACATTTTGTCCATACGGATGATACAGTCTGTTTGTCAGTGACTAAAGAGGACAAAACCATATTCTTTGATTGATTGATTTATTACTCAACTACAACAACAACAAAAGTGATTGCAGACAAAGTTTTCTGTCAAGGTGGATTTGTTTTATACCCAGTATTGAGGGTTTCATCTTAGCAAGGGCATTGCCACATTTTTATATACAGTATGTGTCTGGCCATCTATGGAGTCATTGTGGGCCTGGTAGGTCACAGATTTAGTGACAGTCAAAAGTCTCTATCATCATTTAATTTCATCTAGCATGGTTTCTATCATCATTTAATTTAGTTTCCAAATGAAGAGATTTGGCTAGTTTTCATTACAATGTGGAAATCTTTTAACTGCACTACAAATAGAAGAAAGTTGCTCACTTTGTTTCTGACTGAAAACCCAGCAGGGAAGAATGATTTTTGAAGTGGTAAGAACTAAATAGTCTGTGCCATCTTTACTCACCCGAGTAAGATTAATTTCTTGCAGATCCCATCATTATACATCCCAAGGTGGACTATCAGTTCTGAAGGAAACCAGAAGCAATGAGTGAGTCAGCTTCACTTCCTTGCAATGCTAGCAACATCTGGGTTTATAGTGCCCTTGTCAGCTAAATCAGAAATGTCACAGAAGTCTGAAGTCATGACATTGTTTGCCCTAAAAATTGCAGAAAATCACTTGCTTTTATAATGAAATGTCATTTGTGGTGTGGGCTGTGCTTTCTAGATGTGGCTTGAAACAATTTTCATAGCAGTTGAAGTGTCTATTTATTGAGTGTAAAGGAACTATAGGCCAAATGCATTACATCTTTTCAGCTGAATTCAATTTGTGATTCTAGAATGGAGATTAGGCTTTTACTAATAAAGCTTGTAGTGAGGCTAAGAACAGAAAAGATAACCACTTTGCTCTTTTTCTACTCATTTCTGGGACTGAAATGTGTCTGAAGTTTTACAAAGGTGCAGAACAGCACTTCAGGATATTTTGAATAGTCTATTCTTCTTAATGGGCTTTAAAAATACCTATACTGGATATTCAAGTTATTCAAGTTGAAGCCTATTTCAGCTTTATCTAGCACTTCTGCTTTTACTCTACTCCTGCATTGTTACAGCCAGAAACTCCATATATCTGTGTTTCAGGGGAAGGCAGATGAAATATCTGCTTTGGGATTTTTGTTGCTTTTTTTTTTTTTTACCTAAGGCTTCATTTTTTTCTTTTTTTTAGAGTACCATGGTTTTTACTTATTTGTGTAAATTCACATTTCTTATTGCTAAAGCCACTCTTCAAATTTAATCCTCATTTTGCAGTCTTAGTAGCAGAGCCTCATATGGGTTAATTTCTGTAGTTGCCATCAAAACTCCATTTTGATGAAGCACTGACCACTTTGTCAGGAGAGCATTGTCTCTGCTCAGGTTTAATATTCCATTCATCCTGCTGGGAGTTTTCTCATCTCTTCTTGAAGGAAAAATGGAGTTATAGGAAAGAGACAATATCCTCTGCAACTGTAAATCATTGTAGGATTGATTTTGGAGAGAGGACGAGATGGGGAGACAGTGGTATAAAGGTATAAGAGGTAAGATATTCGGCCATAACAGGCAAACAGAATGGGAATTTTTTGCAGTGCAGTACCATACATTGCCTCTTTCAGGAAAGATCTTTCTCACACAAAGGTGGCATCTATAAGAGTTTGTACATGTCCAGCCTGCAGGGGGCGAGGAAACTGAGGGGAGGAGTTGCCCTTAGACCTATCTGCCACGAATATTCTGCCCCCAAATATGCCCCTGGGGAGACAGTGAGAGCTCAATGCACTAGAAAATGCCAGTGGGTTGAATTAAAGTTAGGAAAATGTGATTTTCTCATCAAATTGTGCCAACCTGTACAGAAAGGCATCAGTATTCAGTCTGAGATGATAACAGGTTTAAAAGATGTAGTATAATCAGTGCTGCCAGGAGACAGCATAGACACATCATTCCTTGTGTGCTGCTGTAGAATAGAAATTACATTGTCCCAAAGGGCTCTGTTGAAATAGAACTTTGAGCTTCAAGCTTTATGAAAAGTTGTGATACTTGGAGATCAGTGAACCAAAAGTTTTTTTTTTTCTTTTTTATTTTTTTCATACTTATCTGAGGAAGTAGGAGAAGTTTTAGTATAGTAATATTTGCTAAGGAGCTCTTGAAGGTGGCCTCATACTCTAATGCCTACAGCAGGAAGCAACAACCTAAACAGCCTCAGGGAAGGCTTTTGAATGGACTCCAGGATACCCAGTAGGCTGTGTTTGGAGGATTTATCTTGATTTTACTGAAGCTAAAGTAAGGAAAGAAAAAATTTAAAGGAAATATTTTCCTGGCGTAGGTCTTTGACAGGATCTTATATATGTCTTACTCTCCAGTCTCTGCTGAATGAATAGTGAGAGGATTGACATTGTCAGTAGGGATGCATGCAGAAATAAATAACAAAATGTGGAAGAGAAATAGTTTTATTTACTTTAGTTAGAGATCAGAAAAGTTACAGAATCACATGAGATATGCAGAAATCTTCACAGCTTCTTGGAAGAAGCATTGGCTGGGCACTTTTTCATTAGGTCTATTTATATCTCTGACTAGTTTCTAAGAGTACAACAATCCAACATTTGAAACCCACAGTCTCCTTTTAATGCTGTGTTACTGTGGAATATCACTTTTTCATAAGTGATGTAAGCATTGCTAAAAAGTCAAGAAATGTCTCATCTATGCAAGCTGGATCCTTAAATGGTGATTCACAAAGATTTTTAAGTGTCTGGGAGTCTTTTATAGGTTTGCACAGAATCAGCTCTTTTGTAATGAGATAAGCATGAAGCCATAAATAAGCTTCAATGTTATTAAAAAATAAATGAGAACTTAGCAATAATGGAAAAAGGTATGATTTCTCATTCTTCCCAAAATGCAAAAAATGTATAGAAATTTTGCCTTGCAACTTCTGCTAGAATTGAGGAGGATGGAAAATTTTTAAATTTTTGACACCTTTATCCACATATTGTAATGATTTCTGCACGCACTGATCACAAATCATTACTTCTATTTACAGAAATGTAATCTTCCTACATGTTTGGTATAGAACAATTTGATTCTGTGTGAGGATAAGGAGGGTTGATCAAATGAGTGTCAGTTATGTTGACAGCAAATAAGGGACAACTTGTAATTGAATGGTCCTGGAAGCATGGCATCAGTTCTTACATGACAGGGGAAGCAATATGAACACTTCCTTGTTTTCCTTGTCTGCCTTTTAGCTGTCTGTATTACTTTTGCATCAATTCATCAGCAATGGCATTCTGTAAGAAGCGCCTCACTGCCTATTAGAGAAAGCAATAGCTTTCTATTGCTCAAGACCACAGTGCCAGGCAAAATGGACATATTATATTTCCCTCTTTTCTCAAATTATGAACTTCTGATGGTGGCTGTTGTTTTCTTAGAAGGGATTATGTTTCTGATATTTCTGAGAGCCCAGAGGATGATCCTAAATACCTCAAAGAGGCTCAGACACCGAGTCATTCTCTATGAGTTGAAGAGCGATCAATTCTTGATCAAGAAGAACCAAATGTCAGTTTTCCCTGACGCACCGCACACACAAAATTGATACCTGCTTCCAAAGTCTCCCTTCTTTCTCACAGCTGCTATTAGATTAACAGCCATCCTCACAGAAAAAATGGACCATTTTATGCCACATCATGGTGTGTTAGAAAACTTAGGCAGGATGGCATTGAAAAGCCTGGAATAAGCTAATCACCTGGGACCTTCAGAAATCCAACTGCTGGCAGAGCTGACCTTGCCCCAGGTAGGTGCAGGTATGGCATGTTAATGTTTGGTTCAGAGCTTAGGACTGAATTAGAGCTAATCACTGCAGACAGCATAGCAGGATAGAGAGAACAAACAGTGACATACAAATTGAGTGAAAGAAAATTGTGCTAAGTAAGGAAGGAATAAATAATTGGCTAGGTTTCTTTATTATTACCTTGTAATGAAAAATTAGAGTTTGTTACTGACCTGCTGTTAAAGCCAGTACCATTAAAGTGGAACTGGAATGTTAATAGCATAAGTATTTCTTTCTGATGCTTCTGGCTTAATGCACCTTTAATTAAATCTTTTGGAACAACTACTTTGCTTTTCTTGGAAAGGAGAAAAAATATTGGTAATAATCCATTGCTAATTTAGGGATATCATTTTTGTAACTATCAATGCAATTAGTAAAGGTTGCTTGGATATTTTGAAGCAAAATTAAATGTTAGAGCTTTGCAATGCACTCTGTAATCTTTTGACATGTGTAGCTCTTAGCATGCTGCTAAAACAGCAAGGTGATAACAGTAAGATGATTGTTCCTTTTTGTTATTTTTTCAGTGCTTTCCCCATAGCGAGTACTGCTGAGCATGTGAAAGATATGCCACCAAATCTTCCATTTTACATAAGGATAAAAGTGGAAGAACAACAAGTTATCAATGCAGTTTAAGTAGATGGGAAAATTACCCTGAGTTCATCAGAGGCCAGTGTGAATTTGAAATAAACTCTTAAGTGACTGAAAGTTCAGTTCTGGCAGTAGGTGCAGAAAGCATGGCTGGCTGGCTGACACACCTCAGCTTCTCACCAGTGCCCATTCACTTGCCTCTAACTTGCAGTCATGGCTCAGGGGATGGTGGTGGAGGGGTAATGAGCTTGGGTAGGGTCAGTTCCTGAGGATGTACATCCCACTCATTTGCTATTTGTGTGAGGAAAGTGGGGAAGGGAAAACAGAATTAAAAATGGAGGGATCAAAACCTTCTGGACTTTCTTTTCTAAGGGGGAAGAAGAAATGTAGTGCTTAATGGATGATGGTAGACTCCTTATGAGGTCTGAAAGAAGAACCTATTTGTTTCTATTAAAGAATGTAACTGGGGAAGTTTGTCTACTGCTCTGATATCCATGGAAAAAGAGAAAATTTACTGGGAATATTGCTGATGCAAACGGAGCTTCTGTTCTCATTAGAATTCCCCCCATGCTGGCATATAGCTCAATTTGCTTCTACTCAGTCTTATTTCAATACCTGGCATGATGCATCAACAGGGGAAGAATCCTCCTGAACTGCAATCACTGGCCTATGGCAATGGATGGTGGTAATGGCTCCCCTGGGGCTGTTTGTAGACAGCATTCAGGTCTGCTGTGGTGTAGCCAATATTGCTTTGCTTAAGATAGAAGAGTTTGCACCAGTAAAATACCTTTAAAACAGAATAATCTGTGTCCAATGAAACAACATTTGTAAGATACTTTTATTTTTTCCAGACCAGTATGGTTGGGTTCACCCTAGCTGGATATCAAGTGCCCACCAAGACTTCTTTATAACTCCTCCCCCCAGCTGGACAGGGGAGAGGAAATGTAATGAAAACCTTTTGGGTCAAGAAAAGGACAGGGTGTTTTGCTGGGTGTTTTGTGAAACAAAAATACCAATGGCACATCTCCTCTCCAAATACTTTTTTGGTCAGGAACATCAAATGTTGCTGAAAGTCATTAGCTGTTCATGGGCTGGGAAAGTTTTTATCTTTGAGAATATATATTTTTCCATGACAAAATAAAGGATAATAAATACATGCTTTGTACTGATAGATTCTCTTAGTGAAACACAGCTATAAAGAAGAAATTTTCAGCTGCCCTGTAATAAACGTGTGTACCAGTTGGAAATAAGGTCTGCTGAGTTTGCACCTCAGAGCAAAGATTATTTAGAATCATTAAAGAACTCAAATGACAATCCTGGGATGGTAACAAAAGTCTTGAAAGTATAGGCACAGGACCATGAAGGGCCCTAAGACCATATGCACAAATGAATACTTATTGATCAGTCTGTATGCAATATGGAGAGAACCTTATTTTAGGGTATAATAAGAATGTTGTTTGGCTTACCTGTGCTCACTGAAGAGGCAGTAGTGGAACTGAGGTGTGTATCCTGAACAGTGTTGAAAACAGGAATCTCCTGCTAGAAGAATCTGTATGTTGTGAAAAATGGTAAGGAAAATCAGCAAATGTCTGTTAATTCTTTTGCCAAGTACT
Source organism: Ploceus nigricollis (assembly GCA_013399945.1). Taxonomy (NCBI): domain Eukaryota; kingdom Metazoa; phylum Chordata; class Aves; order Passeriformes; family Ploceidae; genus Ploceus; species Ploceus nigricollis. Next base: position 4,204,311 of record VXBC01005897.1, on the reverse strand, counting down.
GTATGCAGGGTTCAGGTAGCTTAATCATAAATAGAATTGTGCATCAGCCTGTGAAAATTGACTATAACTTATTATACAGGTGTCTTTGGATTGTTTTTGCAAGTCTGCAAGACAAATCTCTGAGTTAACTGTTTCTATNCTGAACTGGACTCAGCATCATCTCTTCCCATCTCAGGTTCACCGGCTTCGTTCCCCACCACAAAACTTCAGAAAAGAACATGCAGAATTGATCACTGTGATATCCTCTGCTGTACTAATGTACTCACAAGTATCATCACTAAAGAAAATTCTACCCAGGTGTTTGGTTAAGGTTTGGTTGATTATGTTTTGATCAATTTCTTTGGTTATATGCCTTTGAAAACTGGATATTAAATATGGGTGTAACAGGACTTTGGGAAGGGCTTCAAAATTTCAGTCTGTATTCACTGTCATAGACATATTTTTCTCTCTGCATTTGGAAATAATGCCCTCTTAATACAGCCACGTAGCAAATCCTGCTATCTGTTCAGTTGATCACGCATTATGATTTGGTTTATCCTTTCAAGTGGTTTAGAATAAATGAGATTTTCCACAGCTGAATTTTTAAATTGCCTTAAGCTGAACTTGGCTATTGATGATGCTGTGGAAATGGTGAAAGTTGCCTGGCACCATTCATCAGTACACTGGGAAAGTAACATCTGAAAGGATGGGAATGAGGTAAATGTTATCTGTTAAAAAAACAAAAAAGGCAGCAAAACCCAAACAGTTACATTATTTACTCCAGTGTTACAAAAATGTGGAAAAGACCAAAAATAATTGTTTGTTTTCTGTATGGAAGAAAAGCAAAGACACTAAGAATTGGAGACAATGTGTTTGATTTCCTCTTAAAGCGCAGAAAATATGTGATTAGCAATATCAGAAGAAACCAGATTTTGTGAGGTTGACATTGGCCAGCTGCCAGACTATCAAGTTGCCACTGCTTCATTCTGTCACAAAACAGGTGCTGAGAGGAACAAAAGAAAAGAAAAAGGGAAGAAAATAAGAATTTTTAGCATATGCTGTAGAAAAGAGGAGGAAAAAAGAAAGAAAGAAACTGTACTAATAATTTATCCAGACACCTGGAAAGGATGGCCAAAATATTCTTACTGCTTTGTTCTTGGTGTGGTTCCCACACTAGGCTGCTGGAGCACCTGCCTTGCTGCTCTTTCAATTTTTAAAATATTAGCTTTGAATGCAAAATACAAACTCAGTTTTTAGCAAAGGCTCGGAAGGACATTATATCAAAAAACCTGAAGACTTCTGTGTTTCAAAGGATCTGCTGGGAACTCAGCAGGTCTGAACCCACGTTGGAAGTGGCACATGTCATCATGGAGCCATGGACAAACTGGGCCTCACACAGCCTGCGGCCCTGCGTGCTCCTGCCTGGCTCCTGGAGATGAAGCAGAAAGAGAACGAGGAGAAATGCTATGCAAAGAAGTGCTTGTCTAAGTGCTGATATAATTTGGGGTGGGTCATTAGCTATAAAGCTCATGCTGAAGAACTCTGGCCTGTAATTTATTAATCTCTACTGCTTTAATCCACAGCTGTTTCTGAGCCTGCTGCAGCTCTGGAGTCATGGGCAAACTGGACACGAGGTAAACTGAAGCAGTACAAATAAGGATCAGTGTCATGTGCACGAACAGCACAGAAAAAGAGGTGAAGTTGAAAAAGTGTTCCTAGTAAACACAGAGGCCTTAGGTTGTGAAATAACAGATCCTTACAGTTTATTTAGAAATGTTATACATGTAGCACTAGTAGCTGGTATAAATTTCTTTTACTGACCTCTTTGGGGCACAGACAGGCAGGCTGAGATTATACCCAAGATTTAGGTATTATTTGGTAGAGATCTAGGAATTATAGAAGAGCCAGGTGTAAATTTTAGAGTTTGATTTTAGTTTCGTGATCTCCCTGCCTGAAGTTTCACAGGCTGAAATGTCTGCAGAGTTAGATCAGAAAACAGCAGTGAATCTTAAAATATCAAAGGCAGATTAGCCAAAATACTCTTAAGTAGTTGGGTCTTAATTCTTTTGGTGTTATGGGAAGTGACCTGTATCATATCTTTTATCAAGATCATAAATTATAAATACATTTCTCCTATTGGCATTTGACAGCTGTGTGGAACTGAAACTTTAAGTCTTATTAGAAGATAATCAGCAAAAGATCACTATCTAGCCCCATTTTAATTTATTTTTAGTGGTTTGAGGATTTTTTGGGTTTTTTCTTTCACTTCCTTCTCCAATTAACTTTTGATATTTACTTGGAAATTTGAGAACCCAAAATATTATCTCTTTAATTCCTCTGTAATTCCTCTTTTGCAAACTTCTCATCTATATCAGGTTCTAATACTTGTGTTTCACTTTCAGTCTAACATACAGCAAGGAATGTGTTTTCTATCAAACTGTGCATGTGCTTAATCCCTACATTTTTGTTAGTGAAGGGCATTAATTTTTTTTTCCAGTCTGAACTCCTTCTCTTCAATGAACAGCCTTTGCTCCTTAAGAGCTTTTGTACCTTTCATCTCTAGAACAGGTGAAGTGCTGCATTGCTGCATTTCTGAACAGATTTTCTTTAAGAGCATTCTCTCTTCACAAAGAAATGAATAGCTCTTGCAGAATGATATGGGATTAGTCACAATTTGAAGAGAGTGAGAAACAAAGCAGTCTTCTGAATGGATGCTTTCCTACTGCATGTGGCTAATTAAAATCCATTATTGCTTCCTGCTATCCAAAAAGCAGTTGGGATAGTAATTATTGATGGCTTGTGAATAAAGCCTGAAGATCACATTGTAAAGCAGTGAACAATTTGCAGCTAGATATTGAATGGTAATGTATCAGTGATGTATATTTGAACTGACTGAATGACCAAAATACTGTAAAGCAAAGCTGAATAAATTCTTATGTTACACATCCATGGCTGGCCGTGAAACATCCAAACATCATTTTTAAAGGCTTTGATCCTTCTGAAGATATGAACAATACCTTCAGAAGGATCTGAGTCCATATGTCAATTTCAATGCCTACACAAGGAATTGGATGCCAGGTGTTGAGTGGTGCCCCAAACTTTGAAACAAGTATGTTTCTTTGAGCTAGTTTCCAAGAATTACTATCTGTTGTAGTGCTATTGGAATAACTATATCTAAGCAAATGTGTAGAGTTGGGACTTCCAGTAGATTTATTTTCCAGAAAAACCTCGAATTATTTGAGCACTTCCATTTTATAAGAAGGTGTTCAGAGTTTGCAGGTTTTTGGTGAGATTTGAACTGGCTAGGCTGACATGGATATGGGAAAAGACATGCTGGTTCAAAGTTGATCACTCTTGCCTGAAAATTTGCTCTTGGTATAATTGCTGCCACTTCCAGAACAGTCAGACTGGGAGGGTAGGAAGCATTTGATCTTGGGAAGGCAAGGAAGGTTTTCTAAATATTGGCCATGTGTTTATAGAGAACTTTCACTGTCAGATATTTCAAAAGAGCTGCCTCAAGTCAATACACTGGTACTTATAAAAAGAAGGTTTCTGTCAAGAAATTTATAGTTGTGCAAACATAGCAAGGCATTGCACAGAAAACACCATTCTACAGTAGGGTAAAGAGCTCATGTACCCCTAGGGGCTGATTGTTGTTGCAGGCAGATGATGCTTTCATATCCATTGAAACTGCATTTTAAATTCAGATGGTCTCTGTTGTGCTCTGATTATTTTATGAAGGACCTTGCTTTCCAGCTCCATGCTGGCATACTAATTTGATAGTTATTTCTTTTCTAATTTCTTAGTCTCAGACCTAATCTTTATGCTCCTTCTAATTGTTTTTTATTATTACATTTACTGTTTTAAGCTCTGGCTTCTCTCTGTACCTTAAGTAGCTTGCTGCCAGCGCATCTTTGCTACACCACTGTGCACACAGTGTTCACTGCCTGTATTTGCATAATGAGCTAATCTTTGTTGGCTGATTACTTTGTGGAAAGAATTGAACTTTTAACTGATAATAATTGCAATCTATGAAACTGCACAGTCACTTCACAAATGATCAAAGTATGTTTGCTCAAAGTTCTGCTGAAATTGATGAACTCTCACTCTATATATCGATACCCAGCTAGAAACTTTACCTAACATTCAGCTCTATCAGAACAAAAACTGGGATCTTATTAGGTCAGTTGCTCTGGAGTTAATAAAAGTAAGATATTTCTAAAAAAATTCCCAATACTGTTATTTGTATAGGTAATGATGTATCTTAATACAACGTTAGTTTGAGGCCAACAGAGGAAAGCATGTACTTTTCCAAGCTATAGTTTTAAACTGAGTGCTTTGCTTTGTGCACTGAGCTTATGACAATAAAATTATATTTGCAAGCAGAACACACAAAGCTTTAATTTCTTCAAACAGGTTAAATATGTCTAAAGCTACATATTAACTTACCCATCATATCTAGCCTAAATTCCTTAATTTACCTTTTTTTGTGAAAAAGATTTAGTAAATGTTAGCATTGCTTTCTCTATTCACAGATGAAACTTTTGAGGTAGAATTTGCAAATAATATAATCTTAGTGAAATTGTCATCAGGATTAAAAAAACCAAAAATGTGTCAACATTGGCCTTTACTACATGGCCAGTGAAGTAAAGTTGAATGTTTTGCTACAGTGATAATGTGCAGTTATGTCCCTTGATCTTTGTGAGCAGCACATTGTTTTTGTGAATAATGTTTTTTTTCATAAACACAAACCATGAGATTGCTACTGTATTTCAAGGAATTCTTCATACATTCTGTCCCATGACCTGAAATTTTTTGAAATTGCAATAGAAACTGCTGGTACAAATACAAAAGAGAAGGCTCTTGCCTGAAGATCTTGCATGAGCTAAGGTGGAGAGGGACCAAACATTCTTCTCCATGTTCTACAGCTCTGGATCTGCAGCATGGAGAACTTGATTTGCATGCCATTGCCCATGAGGGGGGATGTGTAATGAGGAGCTAAGCACAACCCCTTCCTGGCAAGAGACATTTGAAGACATATATGGGGAGTTCTTCATACTGCTCATACTTTTAAGTAACACTGAGAGTATTCAATTTTTGACAAGCTTCCAGACAGATTTCTGTCTGGAAATCTGTGACAACTTTTAAGGAGTAGCAAGTTGAACGAACCCTTGTGTGAAGAGGCTGTGGTTAGTGTCAGAGAGGCTGGAGAAAATCTAAACTTGGCTGATCCAAAACCACATTGTAAGAGTCCAAAATCAATCTGAGTTGACTGTATTGTCACTGAATTTTCAAGTAATGGTTCAAATACCCCTTTGCAGTTTGTTCCCCTAAGTACCCCTAAGATGAGTTTGTTATCTTCTACTGTTGCAATTGTTGTGTAACTTCACTGTTGTTTTTTAAAAAGGTGTAGGTGACATGGGTATACAAGGACCTTAGGGATAGACACTGGCAGCTGTGGTATATAGCAGAAGAAAAGGACAGTTCAATCAGTAACCTGAAATAAAAGCTATGTGCCAAAGAAAATCTGCTGTGGGTCTCACCAGGGTTTTTCCTGAAGGAAAACTTTTGTTTTGTTTTAGGTACTGAGCTTATTTTCTTAGTGTCCTGGGGTGACTTTATAATGCTGAATTGTATCCCTATTCATCTGTTTAGCCTAGAAATTAGTTTTTGCACCTTTAAAACCAGATCTGAGAGTGAAGAGGAGGAGAAGGAGAAGCAGTGGAATGTCTGAGGTGGTTGTTTTCAAAAACAAAGAGCTTCAGCTTTCCTTCTCACAGACTGTGTTGTTTGCAGCACGGATGGACAGCAGGAGAAAGCTCTCCTTTGCTTTTTAGTTAGTTTTTGTTAGCTAGCTCAGGCAGTGAAGTTCCCTGGACTGTTTTTTCTTTTTCTTGGAACAGTTCAACACTGCTCTGGACTGAAAACCCAGAAGAATACCAGAGAACACCCAGAGAGGTTCCATTGTTTAATATTATTCATTTTTCCATGTTTTGTGAGTACTTTGCTTATTAAGTAAACAGGTTTTTTTCCAGTTTTCTCTAAGGAGATTTTTGTCTCCCAAACTGGGTGGGGGAAGGGGCTGCTTGAATTTGCTTTCTAGAGGGACCCCTTTGGAGATTTCCTCCCTAAATTTGCTCTAAACCAGGACACTTAGAATCAGAAATAATATTTGGGGTTTTTTTTCAATTTTCTGGCCCATTTTTATCTTCTGAAAGGGTCATTTGGAAGACCAGTTCTGACATTTATCTCCTCTGCTCTTCAAAGTCAAGTCAAACTGGCTGCTCACGATCCAGACCACGATGTACCATAAAGAATGTTAATGTATTTCTGTAAATCTTTCAAACTTCTTCAGTGGCTGAAATTTACAGTAGAAATAAGTTCATGTTGGGGGAAACAAACTATTCTTATTTTGGGATTTTGACACTTTCATCTTCTCTACTGTAACAAATGAGAGTTTAAGTGCTTGTGACACAAGTGGAGGAGACATTTTTCCTTGTGCATATTATAAAGTCATGTTACAGGCTCAGCTCACAACCCTGATGGGGCTTCCACACCCCACCTGAGCATCTAGGAAACAACCCTCACAAAATAAGATGATGCCCTTCTGCTGTTTTAATAATATAAAGCAGCTAGTGGAAGGATCTGATAGGAATCAGAGTGGTGCAAGCAGTGAGACTATTAATTGCTCTGGCAGGGATTACAGAAGGCAGCAGCTTGTTAAGATTTTTTAGCTGCCTGAAACAGCATGTTCCAGGAGTTCTGTATTATCATTTGTCTGTAATGAGTATTATGTTTTAAATAGCTCCTTGTCATTTTAGGGGGCAGTGCTGATGGAGAGGTGGACTGTGTTTTTTATGAGAGACATTTAAAAGGGCTTGCCACTCTGAAAATAATCACTGTGCTTTTGAAAATATTTGATGAAATCTGTTGTCAAAATTCTGTTGAGGCAAACCATCCCATTATTATTCACCAGAGAGGATGAGCTAGCTGATTCAGGGGGGAAGATATCCCTGTTTTCCTCAGCATAGTGTGTTACTTAGTTAGTTGCATGATGTTGTCCATAGCTGTGTGAAACAGCTGGCACCAAGAACAGCCAGAGTGGTAGCTGCAGCAGTGTTGCAGGCTAAAAACAGAACAACGGTTGTTAAACACTACACTGATAATTCTCCCACTCCTTCAGTTCAGGATATTTTGGAAGCTTCAACTCTACTGCATGTTGAAAGTCAAGGCAATTATTCAGGATATAAAATTAGTTTCTCTCAGGGACAAAGTTGCATGGCTCCAGGTGACTTGGCTGAAAATTCATCAAATTTAATTTTCATGGGAGTCTGAAAGGGTTGGGATATATAGAGACCATGGTTTCCCCTCACTTCCAGATTCTGCACAAAATTAATTTCCTACAAATATCTGAATGACTCCAAAGTGATTTAGACAGATGGTCTAACTGGCTTCATGGGTCTATAGTTTCCCTCAGAAGGAATTCATTGCCAAAATGGTATTTGTTCCAAACTTTGGTTTCCTATTTTCTAGGAGGAGGCTTTTCTCTGTTGATTTAGAGCTAGAGGAAAAAGGGCAGTATAACCAAACACCATCCTGGATCAGCATGGGGAATAAGTTTTTTTGAAGAAGAAACCTTTGCCTAGAAAAGCCATGACAGAAATTGTGACAGTATACACATTATGGAATTGTTCACAACAGTAGGTTTTACAAATCAAGAAAAGGTTGATCTGAAAAAAACCACTTGTAAATATGCCTTCTAAGTGAAAATCGTGTGGCAATAGATAGCCTGGATAACTCAAAAAAAATTATCCTATCTAAGCCATCAAAAATTTTGAGGAGAGGGAAGTTTAATTGGATTGTTGTGCTTATGAATGTCTGTATTAAAACTAAAGCAGCATTTTAAAAGCTGAGTCAAATTTTAAAGGAGTTAATTCCCACAACATGGATGAATCTGATTCCATGACAGGCTTTGAGTTAGAGCAGAGAAAATACCAAGGGCAGATGAAATCTTTTGAGAGAGTAAACACTAATTTCTTTTAAATGGTTAATTTCCCTTGGAGTTTTTATTCCTGTGGTGTTTGTTTCCTTAAAAACCTACTACAAAAAAGCCTGCTTTCCTCATTCATCATTTTAAGTGAATGTCATGTATTCTCCTTGTCTTGTTCTATTTCTGAACAGGAAACTGACCGTATGAAGTATTAGCCAGGTATCAGTTCCTGATTTAACAACATCTAAACGAATTTTTCAAACCATGTTGAAACCTCCCTATGCACCACTGCTCTGTATATTATGCTTTAAGGCCTTTTGTTTTTTGTGATAAAACAGAATCAAACAACATTATGCTCTGGAGCTGTGGGGATTTTTTAATTTACTGGTGTTTTGGTATCAGAAGAACAGGGAAGATGTTTTTTCCCTACACACTGCTGAGTATACAAAACTTTTTGAATCAGTTCTTGCTAGGTGTAGTAATAAAACTGGTACCTTATTCACGATCTGAAATGTAAAGAATTGTTCTCCTTTAGCTTAGATGTTGAATAAAAATGAACTCTAAAAGGACAGGATCTGTGTAAATGGAAATGTCATCTTAAATTACTGGAAACTACCTTGAGTAATCTAGCTCAGAAGAGTCATATCCCTGTCTACTTATGTATGACCAGTTAATAAACAAAATGCCAGAAGAAGTGTCATAAATATAGCCCATAGATTTGCAAAAACAGTACAAACACTGCAGTTCTCCAAATGACTTCCTCATGGGAAATAAATGATAGTTACTTCTCCTGGCACAAATACACTGTTACATTTCAAACAAGTTTTTAATTTTTATCTGCTCAAACTAGGTAAAATTTTATCTTCACTTCTAGTCCAATGTGATATATAGGTAGATATTATAATTTGAAAAGGAAAATGTATGCTGTAATTACCACCTGTTCTTGAATCTACAGACAATTGCTATGGATTAGCAAAAAAGTACTTTAAGACAACACAAAATGGTTTAGAAAAACTGAGACTTTTTATCTGTTGTCCTAGTGATTGAGCTGGACATATTAAAACAATCAAGCCCAGAATTTTGAGTGCAACTATTTACCACTGATCTAGTTTTTTTTCTCTACCACATCTAAAATATTTAAAGTTTCTTGTTGCTTTCACTGTCAGTACTTCTTGTTACATGAACACTATATATGGTAATGGAGAACCTTTGTACCTGCAGAACTGTCCTTTAAAAAAAATTGGCAAACGGCAACTGGGCAAACATGAAGAGGTGAAAAGTATTTTTTGATATTACTGGTGTTTTATCCCAAAAGGCTGACTCATGCTGCAGAGACTGAAGGAGGTAGTTTGGAAAATATATCTTTTAGAAGCAACACAGATCCAGCATGGCATCCCAGCTGATGGCCAGGGGGATATGACAGACAGGCAGAGGAAGCAGAGCTCAGTTTCCTCCAGGAGGAGCTTGGGTCAGGACTGCTGACAGCATATTTGGGTGGGTCATGTCTTCCTACAACAGGCTTCTCAGTTTTTCCAAGTTGGGGATTTATTTAGTGTCTTGTTTTGGGGGTTTTGCACCATTATGTTTATTTTAAATCAAGTTTAGTTACACATTTTAGGTACAAGGAAGGAAATACTTCTTATCCTTTAGTGCTTGGGCTGTCACCGGGGATTGGCAACAATGAGACAGCTGAAAATAACAGAGAGAAAAAGCCTGACAGAGGTAAATACAATCATGATGGAAAGCAAGGAAGAAGCAGCTGGAAGAGGAAACCAGAAAAATACAAATCGATTTTGAGATAGAAACTGTCTACATCTCAGTAGAATAGCTCCCTGAAAGAAAATAGGGAGCTGAATGGAGAAATTTATATATAAACCAGCAAAGCTAGATAAGGGAGTCTTCAGACTGGAGGTAATATAGCATGTGAGCATGTCTTCAGGTATCTGTTGCTAAAATGGTCATTTGTTTCCTGACTGTCAGTGATCTAAAGAAGGTGCTATTGGTTTCCCCATCACTTCAAGATTTATTTCAGTCTACTTGTAATAGGTGTCAATGCCCTGTTTCTGTCACAGGGCACAAAAGAATTTTAAATTATTGCCAGGTATTTAGCATTTACATAAGATTTTTGTGCACTATTTTATGGATGTTCTCTAATTAATCATCTCAGCATATACGGACTGCATGAAAATGCAGCTGTTTTGCAGATGGGAAAACTGCAGTCGATTGAATTGCTGGAAACAATGCAAAAATTGCTTTTATCAGTAGCACTGCTTGGTAGTCAGACTGTTTGCTTTGTACTATTTGTACCTGACTTTTCTTTCTGGTTATTGTGTACTGGATCTCTTTGGATGAATTTGATGTAATAGTGATGGAAGCTGTTAGTATTAAGGGTCAGCTCTGCAGTACCTCTCTCTTCTTTGTTGGGAGACAAGGAATACAAGATGATAGCTATTTATATGGCAAGAGTCCCTGGGTTACTCATACGCCTATTACAAAGGCTATTTTCCTGAAAAATTTCTGCTGCTGCTAAAGGAACTGATGACTTACTTCATAATGGATATTTAATCACCCATGGTCTGTCTAGAAATATGTATATATTAGTGTTCGAGTGCTATTCACCACCTGGATGTTTGTTATTTGTTGTTTCTTGGTTTGAGATATATGTCTAAACAAGGTTATTTAAGAAAAGAGAAACTGCTATTAAGGTTAAAAGAATAGATACCATGCGAGTCATAACATTCACTGGCCTCAGTGTCAGGCAAACACTTGGTTCTATCAGTTCTTGTCATAATTCCTTCCTCATACTTGCCAGACTCTTTTATTAATGTAGGTGAGCTAACACAGTTCACAAAAGTGCAAAAATATTTAAAACATATCTTTGCTAGACAGGAAAAAAAGCTAAATTTGTGAACTTATGAAATGCACAGTCAGGAAAGTAGAAATTAGTGGCAAAACCTTTGTCAATGTTCACGCAGGTTGCATATAATTTCAGAAATTTCACTGCAGGTTCTAATGTGTTTTATAATTTGAACTTGCGTATGTGCTCAATTAGTGTATATATATGCATTTTATCTAGCAAAGTTGTTTTTCAGGAACTATGCAGTAATATTTGGTTTGTCTCCCAGGAATGTGGTAACAATACTGGATAAATCTGAATTCAACATTCATGGTTTCCATTGGACTTCCAAAACACTATATCATTAATTTATAATCAAAATATTTTGAGATTCTGGACATTCTGTAAAGAAAATGTTATTGCATGTGTTGACAAAAGATTGTATTTTCCCTTCTTCTTTAGGCAAATAATAATTTTAAAGATTCTAATTTCATTCACAACAAAGGTTAATAATGCTTTATTACTATTTTAAAACTATTTATTTATTTTTTTTTAAAGACAGGAATATCAAGTCTTTTTTCATTCCATGTGTTCAAACATCCCATTTTCTCAACATAATCCACAAAGTTGGAACAGAGAATTTGGTTTCCATTTGTTGACTCTTCATGTACATGAATACACAATAGTAGTTGTTTCTAAATATTAAAAAAAAATCCCTTTGTCAGACCCAAGCAAAATATGAAGGCTTAGGATGGTGCTACAAGGAGATGACAAAGAGACAATGAGTTGAGAACAGGTTCAAGGCTTCATAGGGAAGAAACTTCAGCATCCTACAGGTGGCTTCTGAAGCTGCCTTCTGCTAACTGAAAATGAGGCTGTGCACATAACCTGTCTGGGAAAATCTGGTTATCAAAAGTAGGTTATGTCTTATTGAAAAACTATATTCTGAAAGCACTTATTTATTTTACAGTATGTACATTTCAACAGCCTGGCTGATTTTAGGTGAGACTGAGGTATCAATCAATCGATCAATCAGCATCCTTTTAAAGGATGCAATCAAAACTGTAAAATAAAGAGCTTATTTGCTTCATCTATGTGTTCTGTGCTCTTATGGTCCTCATGTCTTTCAGCAGCATGGGTCTGTAGATCTCCTCCAAGCTTTCCATGTAGTCTAAATAATCACTCACTCGAAATCCATGCAGTGCTTCCTCCTGCACAGATACACACAGAAAGCATTTATTAGCTAGGAAAAAAAAATGTACAACTCCAATTTAATGAATTCCAAGCTTCTAAGGATAGCTCATTTTGTTCTGATTGTCAGAGCCTGGCTGTTCAAAATAGATTTTATTATGTTTTATTTAGAAATACAGATTTGGCAATATCTGCTTCCAGACAGTTTTTTTTTTTCTAATTACACACTTGGTAGCAGAGAATTTCATTTCACTGGGATGTTGTTTACCTCATTTTTGGAGAATATTTCATTGAAGATTTTTAAGGAAAACAAAGTAAGGTTTAAGAAGGCAAGGCCAGGTACTAAAATATTATTTTGAAAGAAGATTTCTACACCAGCACACGGCACAAGTTTATAAGTGTGGCTTTTATATCCAGCTAGATTCTAAAGAAAAAACAGATGTGTATTTTTTAAATCAATGATAAAAGATGATCTTCATGAAGTGCTTAAATAAAACCAGAATAAACTGTTCTGCACCACTAAAAGTGAGTAATTCTTACTAATTGCAAAACACAGAGTAAAAGAAAATGCCCTCAGAAAACAAACAGATAATGTTCCTTCTCATGGCTACTATATTGGAGGGATAAGGAGGATGCCCCACAGAACACAGGATCCTGAAGAATGGTTAAGTGTAAAAAGGGTTTATTTGTTACTGTTCTGTACTCATTAGCTACTAATTAGTATTACCACTGTTGGCAGCGTGTGCTGCAAAAAACTCTCTGGAGCCAGTCTCTGTGGATATAAGCTGCACCTCTGGTGTATTAACTGTGAATCTCTGCTAAGTAGAATTCTCCTGAGAACATCTACTCAGGCTTGGAAAACTGCACTTTGGCATCTGAACAGGAATTCAAAATAGTCTTTCTATTTCTTCTCCTCTACGCAGAAGCAAAGCAAAAGTAAGATTTTACCTTCCAAGTTGCTCCTCATGCACTGTGAGAAAGCTGACTACGGCGGAATATAAAATTATACATACACACACACATATCTGGAACTAAATGGCATGTAGTGACAGGACAAGGGGGAGCAGCTTCAAACTCAAAGAGGGTAGGTTTAGATTAGGTATGAGGAAGAGCTTTACTGTGAGGATGGTGAGGTACTGAAAAGAAGTTGTGGAACACTCTGGAAGTGTTCAAGGCCAGCTTCAATGGTACAGTGGAAGATGGATTGGAACTAGATGATGTTTAAGGTTCCTTTCAACCCAAACCATTCTACAGTTCAATTTTTTTTTGGTTTTAATTAATTAAGACTTATCAATAGCAGGAGTACAAGTTAAGTATGTCCCTTTTTTTTCTGCAGTGGTCACTCAATAAATTGCTGATGTTCCAGTACTGCATTAATTTACATTCTTTTCGCATTAATTTAACAGTACCACACCAAACCTTTAGTATGATTATACTGCATGTGGCAACATACAAATTCTTTCTTCTATATTTTACATATTCTATCCAACAATGCCATCAAGATACAGCTTTTAAGACACGTTATCCAAAACCAGGGAAAACAAAACAATACATTCATTAGACTGTGTACCAAACACTTTCAAGGAAGCTGATTGGGCTGAGATACTTTTCCATATTTAAGCATATGTAAGTTGGATGCAAACCAATCAGAAAACTATTATTCTTAGGACAGACTAAGATGCAGATATCTAGTTCTCAAAAAAATTTTGACAGGTGAAAAAAAATAGCAAAAAAGATAAAAATGTCCTTGTGAAGAAGAGTAAGATACTGTATCAATTTATGACTGCAGCTGTAGCTATGTACTACCATGCAAAAAGCCCTAACCCCAAACATAATTTATAATTGGGAAAGAATATGAAATTGTGAGGCTGGTTATATAGTAATTGGCACTTCTTCAAACTACCAGCTTGATCAGCTTCGTGCCACATCTCTACAAGCTTTAGCAAGAGACAACTGTGCAAACCCACCTTTCTGGAGAGCACCTCGTTCAATGAGATTGAGCTCACATACAGAGAACTGAATTAAATACTCTCCTGACTTAATGTGCCCATTTTCTTTGCTCATGTAGGAAATTGCTCAGTAAAAAATGCAGGAAAGCTATTTTCTGGAAAATACTATACACAATTTCCTGCCAGGGAACAAATAAAATTAAAGTATTATTTCACTTGTTTAAAATGACTAAGTGAAATTCAGTAAGAGTTTCAGATTAAATATATATTTACATATATTATACCTATATATATATATATACGTATATATATATATATATTACGTATATATCCTCAGTATTCAGAGCTTTGCTTCTCCTCAGCAGTTGAAAAAATTAAGAAACCCTTACTTTCAGAAAAACCTGAAGATCTCGGGCTTCTGTGTGCTTCAGGATGTCTTGCTGTAGGTGTCTGAACAGAGAAATACATATATATATTTGATAATCAGGACCAAGGAAAATACATATGGCAATGTAGTGACAGATCTCACTCCAGTCCATGTAATTCCAGAAACACTGAGTTATCCATTGCAGACAGATCTAGATGAAAATGAAATTATATATAATGAAATAATTCTATACATTCAGTTATAATTGATCAGCTTTATCTCTTTTCTATACTACAGAACCTTTTCCCTATAACATTACCCCAGCTATGAAAATAAAAGGGATAAAGTACAAAAGAAGCCAAAATTCACCATTTTCAGTGCACAGCCTCTGAACAGACTCCTAGTGACTTTGACTAAACATAACACCCTGTATCCACGCATCTCACTTGTATGAGTATATTCCGGCACCTCCTAAGGTTGAGACTTGAAGTCCAATGAAAGCAAAAGTGATTTTTTTCAAGATTTTGTTTTAAATGTGGCCTAAAGGGTAATGACAGTGTTGAAGACATGTTCAGTGTGGGTTTTCCTTTCAATTAAAGTAGTTCTCTGCATTATAAATGAATGTTAGGTCCTTCCCTAAAACAGACTTTCATTTAATGAAGAGAGTATGAACACAGTGACTCCTTTGCCCTGTTCTAAATTACAATGTATTAAGAGGTATAATATACATTTAATTTGGTTCTAGACCACAAATCTTCTAATAATCATTCCTTAAAGTGTTTAAAAATATGCAGCAGAATTACCATGATTCCAATTAGATGACAATAACCATAGTCTGACAGTAAATCTGTTTTGAGGTATTTACTGAGGCACACAATCACTTAAATACATCAGAACTGTTTCCACAGTTCAGAGTTTGTTTTAAATACTGCAGTAGAACTGCAAAATCACACAGAAGACACAGTGGCACCCACGAGTGGCATTTCAGTAACTCATTAAATAAATGAAAAAAATCATTATTAGCAGTTTAGAACAGTATCTAGTCTATTACTGAGTATACACAATTAAAAAAAGAAAATAGTGTAACTTGCACAAGAATAGCTGAAGGAGTGACTGTCCCCATGTATTTTCTTCATCCTAAAACAGGAGCCTTATTACAAGCACCTTACAAGCTGAGAAAAATTCCTTCATCTGCTACTCTTCTCTCCTCAAAAACCAAACCCCAAGCTGACTACTTTGAGCAATGTTTGTACCACACTGGCATCTGCCCCCATTAAAGAGTCTTTTCAGCTGCAAATCTTGCAGGAAAAATGAATTTTGAAGGCATAAGATGAAAAATATTTTTCTTGCCTTGGCACAGCAATACACTTTTTCATTCTGGCAAGGTGTCCTTTGCACAGACACTCTAACTCACTGCATGGAGCTCTTTACCCTTCATCGTGATTGTAATCTTTACAAACAATGCTTCATCCATAGCTTTCCATACTAGCAAACAACTGTTGTAAGTAGGCAAAATGAAAGCTGGTATTATAGATAATTATTCTTCTGTTGTAACACCTCTTTAATATGAAAGAATAGTGTGTTACTTGATTGTAATAGTTATAGTAGCTCATATAAAATTATTTTTTCTCTAATATCACAGGAACTGCTTCCTAGTACATAACTACTGCAAATTACCCATTTCTCTCCTATGGAAAATTTAGATAATTATTCCAGGGAATTTCCAGGGAAGGTATTTTTTTTAAATGCTAAATCTGAGGATTTAGTATATATTATTTTTTATCAATTTTTGTGTGTGAATATGTAATAAAAGGTCATCAGCTCCCATACACTGGTATTATTCTATGAGTCAGTTACTTTCTATTTTCAGATGCTCTAAGTCACTATGTGTTCTTATTTCTTACCCTCAGTTTTATAAACACCACACAAATACCATTTTAAAAAATGGCCAGTAGTTCCTCAGTGTTCTTGATTTTGTAGATTTAACTCAATAGGTTGACTATAATTTAGTACACTTTGATCAGTTACCTGGGATGGAGTGAAACCAGACATGTGGAAGGCTGAACAGACAAGGGGCAACTCAGCTTTCAGCAACATTTCAACGTGGTGAGCACTGCAAAAATAGACTGGATGGATGCCATATTCCACTGTTGTAACAGGCAGGTGCATCTGGTTAACAACAACAACAACATCATCATCGACAATGAAACCGAGGAACAGTATTACAGACTACAGAAATGTGTTGGTTTTTAATGCCTTGCTGAGAACAATATATAAAAATATACCCTTTTATATGTAAGATAAGTAATTTTGATTATTTTAGAGACAGGAAACAGGATAAACAAAATAGGTTGTACTTCCATCAAGAAAAGCATGTACGTAACTACAGAAAAGTGTTAATAAATATATCCTGATTGTTACTGTGCATTAGTAGTCTAGTTCCTTATTGTACACAGGCTTTAATTGTCAAAACACGGATGAAGAAACTGTTGTTATATTTTAAACAGGAGAACAGAAAAAAAAGATTGATTTCTTCTGAATATTCTTCCTCCATTTAGTGGTGGAGTAAAACTTCATGATATTTCAAGTTGTTTTTTGTGTGCACATATCTTTGCAGCATGTATGGAGGGTGTGAGTAAAATTCTATTATGTACAACAAAAGGAACAGAGGTTTTATCACTATGGAAGGCTCTGGATATCAATGCCCAGTTCCAGTTAATGAATCCTCGGTACCAGTGGTTTTTCAGCACTTGCAGAATGGAGCAAATTTCAGCACAAATTTCATTATGCTGGAACCTCAGGCCAGACTCAGTGCTGAATGGACCAATACCATCATCCCTTCTTGTGACAAGACAGATCACTTGGTATTGCTACAGAAGCCTCCACGCAGAAGCACAGAATCTAATCTGTGCTTCTTGTACCTCAGAGTTCACTGACAGAGACTACGGTTTAGAGTTTATGTTCAAAACACAACATGACAATGTACACAGGGTTTTATTTTAAATAGCTGGGAACTCCCATAATGAAAGATAGAGATGATGCTTCCTATATTACAACCTCAATCCAGATACTGACAATTTAAAATTGTCTATCATACAGTATTTGTGCAGTAATAATTTATAAAATTTACTAAATATACTCAAATGTATTAAGTAAATTTCAAAACTGTCACTAAAAAAACTAAAATATCAGATCGACAGAGTTGCTCTCTTACTGGAATCTGATAATTAAAAAAAAAAGGTCATTCAGTAGTATCACAACATTCACACAGAATTTCACACAACAAAGGTTGTTTTACTGCCAGCTTTGAAATTTATTAACATTGTCTTCAGTCCACCTGCTACTTCTCTCCTTTTAAACAAAAATTTGAGCAAATACCAGATCTACACTTTTCCATGTATTTTTCAGGGTCATGTAGCTAGGGGGGCTTAAGGATAATATAATGCATTAGAAAATAAAACAAAAAAACTGCCAAGAAAAACCGAAACTAAGGAGATTAATAAACTCTTATTTGTAAACTTTCAAAGGAGCCTTTCAGAATGAAACAGGTTATAAATTCTTACGGATAAATGCAGTCTTGGTAGCCAGAGAAATGCTGAAACAAGAAGATGTGAAAATTGTTGAAGAAATGTCAGTGTCCTCTCCCTGTCCCCTGACATTATGAGGAAGATGGAAGATGCAAACCAGTCATAACCAGCGTAGTGCTCCTGCAAGCAGCCTGAACAGGAAGGTTAAGGAACTTGGGCAGAGATCTCCTCTTCACTCTCCTGCAGCAACCACAGCTCTCCTCCTTCTGAGGTCCACGCACACAGAGCCAGGAGTTGGGTTGTTAGACACGGCCAAGGGGAACAGAGCTGCACAGAAGGCAGCATCAAGGCACAGCTGTCTCTCAAACTGAATTAAGAGAAACAATTTAAGCTGCTTTCCCCATATACTAATTTTTTTTAGTCCATACGTAGTCAAGCTAAATCAGTAAAAGTAAACAAAAAGCAAGTAAATGCAAATGCAAAAAAATCTGCACGAAAATGAGTGTGCTTATAAAGTGCAAGAAAGGAGAATAGTGGAGGAATAAAACAATTTAAAATTATCAAAAAAAAAAAGTAAAAGAAAAGCCTTAAAAATGAGATTTTGGCACATTCTGACTAATACACATGAAGTATAATTTAATAGTGGTATGCAAATTTAACATATAGCAAAGCTGGTTGAAAAGCTGTTGTTTCTTTTAATTTTTTTTACAGGAAGTTCCACAGTAGATCCAAAAGAACCAAAAGTCTAACCACTCCTGTTAATCTGACTACATCTACTTATCACACTTATCACTACATGGGCAGTATCATTAACAGTGTTGGTATTGTGGGAGTACCACAAATACTCATTAATGTTCAAAGGTGCATTGCTGCAGGCTCTTTATCACATTCAAAGATGTGATCCCACTCCAAAATAGTTGATGACAAAAGTGAATGAGATTGTCACTTCTAACAAAGTATGGGAACAAAAGGGTCAACATTTCCTTAAGTGCATTGGGAATGCATTTAACTTAATGAAATTTCAAAGTAAAAGTGCTCTTTTAAATTTTTTTTCTTTCCATAAATATAACACACCTACACTTCTATTAAAAGTACAAACCAGGAGTTCAAATTCCACTGAAATTTTTAGACTATACAACTTATACCATCAGGAAAGGATACAAAGTGAAGATACCACAGTTCTTTGCTGTTGTTTCAGAAACTCCTCACAATTCATTAACACAAAACACAGACCATTTTCAGCATCTTCTTTTAGCAAGTTTAAATATTTTCCATATCTATTTAAAGAAGTTAAAAAAAAAACCCTCTTTAAATATTTTTTAAATTCCTAAAAAGGAAGAACTCATATTTAATAAACCTGTAAATGTTAAGCTGTCATAAAGTTGTTCATCACTAAAACTATGCTGTAGATATACACATAAATGATTAAATAAAACCTTCTGTGCTCTAACTAGAAGGATACACAGCAAACATCTGCTGCTCATTGTTACAAATCCTCACCCAAATTCCCTTTAGTTCAGTTTTAGAGAAGGTAGTGGGGAGGAGCAAGTACTCTAACACAGACGACTCAGCTTCTTTATGTACAATATTTAGATTTCGATATAATTATTGGATGTGCAATAATTATAATCAGAATTTAAACATTAACGCTAAAGATAGCAATCTGTGCAAGTACAGATATCTAAGCTTTTCCTTCATCACAGCTCTGCAAATTACCAGCCAAATAAAATGTTTAAATGGCATATAACTAAGCTTAACTAAACAGAACCATTTAGAGAAGTAATGCAAGGGAAAAACAGACACGTAATTCAGGATAATGCAATTTTATGGTAAATCTTACTAGCACGTTACAATAAGTCTTTACAAAAATAGAGGATAATAACATACATCAACTGTAAAGATAATTTAATTATGTACTAATACCTTTTTCAATTCCAGTTAGAATTAATTTTCATAAAGTTTATCTTAGATTTAAATGCTATAAAGGAATGAGTTGATGGATTAAGTATTATTAAAGTTATTCCATGAAAATCAAACAAATCCTAGAAATACTCCAGGGAAATATTTTAATACCATGTACCTGACTGTCATTTCAACACCAAGCTGCTGCACAGATGAAAGGTTTTCTTTCTTCACATCTGCATCCATAGCTAAAACAAAGAAAATAAATTAAATAAACTATTATAAGAAATATGAGTTGAACTGAATGCTAATGTAAAGCTCTTTCTGTGTATGAATACCAATTCTGGAGAACTGTCTCCTATTCAAATTTTTTTTGGTAGTATTTGGAAAGGATTCATAAAGAAACATCATTCTTCATAGACTTTTTTTAAAATGAAAATCACCATCTTTATACGGAAATCTTCATGGTTGGTATGGTTATCATTACGGTTATCATTACATTTACAGCAAGCAACATCTTTTTCAGCCCCATATCTTAGTAGAACTTTATCCTTTCTGGCTTAGAAATTACACAAGGCAGCCTATTCTGATCCACTTTCTTCCATTCCAGAGGCCTTAAAATTTCCTAGCTGTAATTCCAACTTTATTAACAAAAATTCTATTTTGATATGAATCACAGAAAACTTTAAAACTGATGGATTTGAAAATTAATTAAATCCTATTTTACATGCATTTTTTCATACAGTAAAGTATACCCCATTTTCTGCAGTTGTTTAAATTAAAAATCCAAGCTCGAAAAAATTAATAATGATTTAAAGCAACCACTGCTGTAGCATTTCCTCAAAATTTTAAATGGGCATTTTCCCTATCAGGTACATGCTATCATCTAAGATAACTATACCACAGATAAAAATTGCAGTCTAATAATATTATGAGTTACAAAGCTGAGGGAATAAACCTTGAATATACTTCTTTGAAAGTGCTACTTAAAAACAGCAAGAAATCAAACAAATGAAAACCCTTATTAACTGACAACATTTATTAAAAATATAAATAATAGATATGGCAGCAGTAGTTAAAGTATATTCATGTAAATGACAGATGTAAAAATCTAATTAAGCAGATCATACAGTAACTTCTTATATATTTTTTCTATATCCTCAGACAGAGAAATCAAAGTGAAGGATTCCCTGGCTATTCATGTAGGTAAACACTCTATGTTTCTGGCACACAAACAGGAACTAAAGATGAAATAGTTACAAGTTCAGGGAGGAAAGGACTCAATGGGAAAACAAACAAACCAACAAAAAAACCCCACAAAAAATCCCCCAAAAAACAAAAAATAAGATTCCATTTGCTCATATCAGATGAGGTAGGGTAAAATTTTTATGAAGAAAATAATAAAGCAAAATACACTCGACAAAGAAGCAATAAAATTCAGCAGAGGAAGTATGGCAAGAATAAAACCCCACTGTGTTTTGTAACTTTCACAGAGAAAAATAATTTAAGTGTTAGGGTTGTGAGAGGCTAACATTGTACCTTTGACAATATATTTATACATAATACATATCAACTGCTCTTTGAGTAAAATGATCTTATTCAATAATCTGATGGGACTGAAACACTAAATGCACATCAGAGAGGTTTTCTGCAATCCAAACAACAGAAGTTCAAATATCTTTTGCATAGCATACCAGCAGTGCAATCTTTGGAACCATACATATAAGTTCACAGGGCATTTCAGTTAAAACCCCACAGAAATAACTGAAACATTCATAACTTGGAACAGGAGCTGTAAAAAGTTACCTATTTACTCAGGTTGCAATTGCTATACTAAGTCAATAAATTTTCAAGTTTGTGTGTTCAAGTGGGAAAGCAAGAGGCATACATATGTAGTACCCACATTTGCTGCTCCCTCAAGAGGAGCAGAGAGGGAAGGAAAAGAGAAAACAATTTCTATTTCTGTCCCTTGTTTTTCCATATGGAATGCATTGGGAAATTGTTTACCTGAGGTGATTGGTTGATTGGATATTGGTGGGCATTGTTTGGCCCTGATGGCCAATGGAATGCACCTGTGTCTGGACTCTCTCTGAGGGAGTCAGTCACGAGAAGTTACAGTGAGTAGTTAGATATGATAGTTAGAAGTTAGGATGTAGTTTTAGGATCTCCTCTTTAAATAATATATTAATGTATTGTAATATAGTTGTAATAAAGAAACTATTCAGCCTTCTGAACTGGAGTCAAGCATCATCTCTTCCCATCTCGGGTTCACCGGCATCCTTCCCTGCCACAATACATACATCCTAGATAATAGGGGGAATTTAAATGAGTTGGTTGTGGCTAATGATTAATTCAGTCCTAACACCACCATGTTTAATGGCAGCAGAGGGCAAGGAGAGCAATGACCTCTAAGCTCCAGTGCAGTCCTGCTTCCATTTTGAGGTGGATCCTCTTGTGGGTGGCAATGCAGCTATCCAGTCCAGCAAGGGTGTAACAAAGAAAAGCTGTATCACAGCCCACTGTGTGAGCCCAGTGTCCACTCTGTAACAGTTTACAGCAAGTACTGAATGCTCACTGTCCATTAACATTAAAAGAACACAACTGACTTCACTGATTTTCATTGACTTTTCTTCTCTGTTGTAACAATTTCTTAGTGGCTGGAAAGGGCTTTTCTTTCCCACCACACTTCTTTCTGGTATTTTCCTCTGTATTGTGAAGGAAGATAAAATTAACTTGAAGTCTGGACTGAATAATAATTCTCTATCACACAGTACCTTATCAAGGCAAAACCTCTTGCTTTCAGACACCACTGTATTCAACATAATCACAGCTCTGTATCCTGCTAATCCAAAAATTGTGCTTCTTTGTCCTGGGTCAAAAGTTTTTATTTTCCCTTTTGTTTATTACTTAACAAACAGGGAAGACTAGGCCTAAGAACACTGTAAAGTCATTTAGAATACACAAAGGACTACTTTCCACTGATTAAAAACTGGACCTAGAAACCTTAAATGCTCCATTAAGCTTAGCAAAATGCTATGAAAAACAAGCGGAATATTGAAATACTGTATATTGCAATCCATGGACAAAAAGCTTGCTTGTTGTGACTGTACTATTGCGATGATGCCCATACATCTGATTTAATGCATTGAGTTAATTTTATACAAAAATTTTTTGACAAATATTTTTCAATACACCTGATATAACTGTCTTGAAACACAAAAGGTTTCATAACAAAAAGGCATGGAGAAAAACCAGTTCTCTAAATAAGAATGCCATTCATCGTCAAAAGCCAGACCACCCCTCTGAACTGTGAATTAATAATATGATACAGCACCCTGGCTATTATTAAATTGAATGAACAACATATTTTGGCAGCTTCATTTTTATTTATCTTAAAGCAAAAAAATCTGTGTTGAACAGATATTTCACACTTGTTTCTTTAAAAATGAAAAACACTGTAAAACAGAAGCCAAAATTAAACTAGTGCCTTGAAGGATATTGGAATTCTCTAGGAGCTGATTTACAATTTAAGAAAATTCTTAGAAAGCACCTCAATGGGCAGCACTTTTCAAAATGTTTTGTAGCATTCAGGAGCACAAAAAGAGACTCCCATGAGGCATGATTTTTTAAACCATTAAACTCAGTCTATAGCTATAAGCACTCCAGCATAAGTTAACTGCCATGCATAGTCCTGTGGCATTCTTTCTGATCAGCCTACACTTCAATTAAGTTTACAATTTATATGAAAGATTGCTTTCTTATTCATTTTCCTTCTAACCATGACAAAGCTTTTATGTGTTTAAGTTAGAAAATGGGCTACATCGCATTCATGCTGAAATGACAGGATGCCAAGCTGAAACAGCTTTACAGCATATGTCGTGTAACTTGTATGGTATTTGGATAATATTTATTTCCCTGTTTAAAGTGTTGTTACGCCAAAGACACCGTTGGCTTCCCTTTTGTCTTAAGTAAAAAATATTACTAAAGCTGTCACTCACATTATTAGTTTAGCTCTTTCACTTCCTGGTGCCCAGGCCAAATGGTTTTATGTCTATATAAATAATCTTTGGAATATACTAATGGATGCTAAATTTTAACTTCAATGACAATAAGAAAAATTAGGTTTCTTGCTATGGATGAAAAAGACTTTTGATTCAAAGAAAATATTTAAGTAAAGGTTCTGCAAACAGCTGAAAATACCATGATAGCCAGAACCACCTGTGTAATTCTCACAACTGCTTTAAAATACTTAGAAGTATATAGGTATATTTGCTATCAGATTTCCAGTCCATGGCTTTGTCCATAAAAACTGAAATTTTGGAACTCATAATTTTTCCTATGATTTATTATTGTTGTTAACAAAGCAGCAGGTTTTCACTTACTCTTCAACAGGTACCTAAACACTGACCCTGTCCATTGGCAGATACCCAAGGAGACAATATTAATCTTTATGCTTTGCCAGTAACTATCCTTTCTCATTCTGATGTTCTTAAGAAAGTTTTCTATTTTAAACATTATTTGGACTTGTGGCAGAGCAAAATTTACGAGTTTTTCTCCATAATCTGTTCTGCCATTTTGCTACTGTTTCTTCATGATGAGGCTATTCATCTAGAACACTTCTGACAGTGTGACCTCACACTCATTGTTAGAAATGTCTATAAAATAATCTTTTTTCAAAGAAAAGCATTACTTTTGTTGGATTTGAATTGGGAATGGAGACAATGTAAACAAGATCCAAGAGTGATTGCTGGAGAATGTTGATGGCTTCTCAGAGGTAACCTCATGCACAATTCTACTTTGACTATCGAAAGTATCTGTTATGTCATCAGTACTCTTGTCATAACAATACAAGACGAAAATATTCATATCTAGAACTTCATTATGTAATGATCATCACAAACACTCAAGCTGTTTCTGGCAACAGCTTCATTAAGAATGAACCACATTTTCTGTCCAGTTACCTAAATTGGCAATGGGTACAATGCTTTCTGATAACAGCATCTTCAAAATGGTGGACAGTTTGAAGAAGTGAATTTATCAAACGATGCAGAAAAAATGAAAGAATTTCCTTCCTTCTCCTTCCCTTTCAGCCCAGTTTCAGGTTGTAGTTCTGTATTTCTCATTTGCTGCTCCTTCTGAACAACTCTATATTGATACCTTCCCAGTGGTGTTTTTAAAATTTCTTAGTTTGTTACCTGACCCACCTGACCCTTCAAAGATTAAGAGCTCATTAAATGGCAAAAAGCTCCTATGAGATTTTGTTCAGTCAGAGAACTTGGGCTCATCTAGGAGAAGGAACACACAGTGACATTTGAGTTTTATGGCCAGGACCTGAAATCCCTGAGGTTCTGGCCCTCTGGCAGTCCAGGGCAGAGCTGTTTCAGAGATAAAGTCCAGTGGAAACAGAGGATTCGACTGCAAGGTCATCTGCAAAAGCAGAGCTCCCAAAAAAAAAAACCTGCTGATCATAAAACATTGCAGCAGTCCCAAGTTTGGGGAGTCTGCAACACATCATTGAGATCAATTAAGAAGCACAGACACCAATACATTAGATGACTTCATATATCTCCGATAAATGGGCTTGTTGAAACCTTGAGAAAACGATGACATTTTCACAAAGCATTTCTGTTACATTGAACTGGAATCTGCTAACAGAAAGAGCAAGAGGCTATTTTAGGAACTTCGTATCCCTAATATATAATGTGTGGTATTTTACTACTACAGCAAATTTCAGTTTCTTGCCATTTTATTACCTATTACAGATAGACACCAATTATTTGGTTGTCAGTGTTTTAGGGTTTATAAAGGAGAAAGAAAAAATAAAAGTAAACTAGAAGTTATTAATTCTAGGAAAAGGGACAGACAGAGATCATTAACATATACACATATTCAGTCATCTGAATAAACATCACAGCAGTATTGTTGCTGCTAGCAGAAAGTAAACTTCATGTAAGATTTGTGTTACTGTTTATAATTGAACATTGCAACTGCATAGTGTTTTATCAGATATTTTTTCCTTCTCTCTTATCTTGAAAATGGTAACAACCCAATCTAATTTAATTTTTCCACATTTGCAAATTTTATAAGAGACTGAAATCCTGAGGGGTTCCACAGCAGATGGATGACTGTGTTATTCTAATTACAACTAGCTACAGGTTTACAAGGCTCTCATTTTTTTAAGATAATCAAATTCTAATTTTAGGAAACATGATAAATGCTGAATATCTCTGTGCTGTACTGAACCCACTTTCATGAGAAATTGAAATGAAACAACTGTTAGAAACTGGCTTTCAATTCTTCAGACCAAAATTTATTTAAGAGAATAGTGGATAGATACAATTGCCAAGTTCATGTTGGCTTACTTAGATGTAGAGCTAGAAAGATGTTACCTTCTAACAACTCGTTAGCTTTACCTCATACAGAAAAATGTCCCTACTGTAACTAGTTTTAGGATTTCGGTTAGATGGCTCTTACAGGAGTATATGAAAAACACACTGTGAAACAACATGGCATTCAGTAATTCTTGAAGAAATTGCAATGCTTCATAAAGACTACCAGAAAACCTTGGGAAATGTACAGAAATCTGGCCAATTGTTATTGAATTAGTGAGAAATCTAATTTTAAACAAATAAGGTCTGATAAAGATTTGAATGTGTTTTGTTGTCCCTTTGGTACAAACATAGGAAGCATAATGCATCCTGGGTTCTCAATGTGCATTACCCTCCCTTCATAGAAATGCCATACTATTTATTTTATGATGTAAAAAAGAACTCGAACATAATTTTAGCTATATGACCAATTTTTAAAATCACGCCCTTTTACTGTTTCAGAGTAGAATTAGAAAGTGATCACAGATTCAGTTTTAGAGCCAGACTTTTGTTTCATGTCAATCAGCATGAATTTATTGGCCTAGACTAACTTCCCTGGTTAACCCTTATTGCTACACCCGTCTGAAAAAGGTGCTATGAAGTTTTAATAATTATTTTCCTGTAAAAGTTAAAAAACCTTTGATGAAACATGGTGTTTGCCTGAGCATCACTCTTTCCTAGGCTGAAGAACACTTCACAAAAGAAGTCTGTGATAATGTTGCTGCTGATAGGGAAAGAACTCAGTCCTCTGCTTACCTCTTACCACCAGATTACTGACTATCCTTGAGAAGACTTCTTATTCTCTCATTTCCAAGCTTTTCTTCATTAAAGCACATGGAATATCAAAAGCATTTGCACATGAAAACTGTTCATTAGACAACTCGCTAAATGTTGGAGCCTTTATTTGATAACTGAATAGGCAAACATCCAGAATTAATGTCCAATAGAGCCTGTATAAGACCCAAAAAACCCCATCATTCAGAAAATACAAAAATAAATATTAGACAGAGTTGGTTTATCATTAAAAGAAAATCTTTAAGGCTCAAAAAAACCAAGAACTGAGGTTTTCACTATGTTATCTTTGTTTCTGTATCTATTCTTTTGGCTATTTCTAGATAATTAATTGAATATATGCAATTGTTACAGGAGTTTCAAACTTGATTTTCTTCTAAGTTGACATTAAACTTTAGATAAATAATGCAGTGTTGATGCCACCTCCATCTAATCAGTCGTTCATGGTGAAATCAATTAAATAGAAGATTTAGGTTCAACCTTCCTGAATGTATTTTAAATTCCAACTTTGACCAGAAGATTGAGAGGAGCGGATTAAAAGTAAGGTACTTGATGACTAAGTGAATGGAGTAAGGCCTACTGCTTCTCTTTAGAGATCTTTCACATTGGATGGAAACACTTAGCTATCATAATTAAGGAAGAGCAGGATTGCTGTTTTTGCTGGGCAAGGCATCCATTTGGAGGATGCACAGTCAGATGTTTGTTCTTCCTCTAGTTAGTTTTTGCATTTTTAGCTTTTAAAGGAACAACCAAAATTATTATTTGAATTAGGAAGTCTCAGAAATATGTAATTAACAAGCCTTGTGAGTCCATAGAATTATTTTATTGCTCATTATGCCTCATGAGAAGTTGAAAAATAATACAGGACAAGACAAAAACACTTTCAGTATCTTTTAAGAAAAAATAAAATTGTGATAGAAATAACCATCCCATCAACAACTCTCTTCATAAAGCAAAGAGACAGATTATCAAATGAAATTAAGGGTATCCTGTTAGCAAGCTTTTGGAAGGTAAAAAGCCACTAAATATAAAGAAAGACAGCTTCTAAAATTTCTAAAGGCGTTTTATGCTTTGAAACTTTAAAGGCAGGCCCCAAGTCTCCAAGGATACTATATTTGCATCTTATGGATAGGAGAATAAAATATCAGTATAAATAACAGACTCTCCCCAAAGCAGGCTTGATTCTCCACAGGTAGTAATAGAATAAGTACTCTAAACGGCTGAACTACAACCTGAGAGAAGAGTTGAGGACAACAGTGAAGAATTAAAGTGCATTTTCCAGCAGATATTAACACTGGTTCTAAATCTTCTAATTTTACCAGTGCTTCAAAGTATTAAAACACATTACTTTACACTCAGAATAAATAAATTTTATCATTCACCCTTTATTCTTGGCTGTAAGCATGACATCTGAACAAAATTAACACTCAGATTACTCTGGCAACAATAATACATATCCCTTAATACAATATAAAGTGTATACCTTTGTGGGGCTTTTAAAAGGCGAGCCAGATTGTTTACACCATCTTAAATATTTATGCCACCAGCTTTGCAAATCATCTATAACAGGTGTCAACAAATACTCTGAATCACACCCTCACGTGTTCTGCATTTTCATCTTTCCACTATACACACAGAAATGTGAAAGCCCATCACTAATAATTATCTGTTCTGTTCACTTGAGCACATAATTTTCTTCTCCAAAGTGAGGTATTTCCCACCAGTGAAGTAATGAATTTCTGAGCTGTTAAAGAACATTTTAAACAACCCCCAAAATGATACAGATACATTTAGAAGAAAGGCAATTTAAATATGAAGAAGCTGCATGGAAATAAATTATTAGGAGACTGACCTTTATAGCTTCCTGTGCTGAAATAACAATCTGTTCTGCTTTCAGAAAGATGTGACACGAACTTTTCAATTAATTCTGCCAAAACTGCAAGAAGTAAAAACCCATTAAAAATTAGAGGCAACAAACAAAATATGGAACTACATCACCTAAGTAAATAACAATATGTGGGAAAGTAAAGCTATTTAAATTCCTGCATATTTATTCATATTTTTATGGGGGAACAACTCAAAACATGCATTGCACTTTTACATTCTTAACACCATTCCTAACTTAAATTAAATTTTAATAGCTTTACTGAGAATATATTCAGTGTAAACAGAAAGAGAATCTCATATTATCTTTATATCCTCCAAGGATTACTTCAGAATTTGTTACATGGTTTCAATATGAAATGAAAATTAACTACAATTAGACTATAATATCTTACCACATTTGTCTGTGTATGGAGACAGGAAAGGAAAACAATAAAACAAACAAACCACAGAACCAACCAACCAACCAAATACCCCAAATAAACCCAACAACCCACATAGAACAAAAAACTGACACCATCCCAAAATTATGCTAACAAAAGCACATGAAGTTGAAGGGCTGTTTCCAAAAAAACTCAATATAAAACTACCTATGCCATCACAAGATAAAAATTGTTCACTTAAATTTATGCAATAGGAGTATTTAATGTGGGAAATTCTGTATTTAATGATGACCATAATGTTCTTCTTCAGTTCTTGCTATGGAACTTTGAGTCTACAGATACCGCTAAGTCTGATGCTAACATCTGTTCACTACAGAGGAAATATTATCTCCCACCTTGACAGGATGTTAGCTAGGAAGTTAGCAAGACCACTCGGTGACAAATCATACCCAAACTGTCCCTGACTCCTCAATTCTGCAAGTCTGAGGCTATTGCAACTGAACACACGACACCATAGAAGTTTAAACAAAGGTTATAAGGAAGCCTTTACACAAACTGCACAGAGGCCTGTATGAGGTAAGCCATATTAGGAATTTAGGACAGCAACAATGAACTTCTTTTATAAGTAAATGCTATCCTAAAACAGCTGCTGTTGGCTCCTTAAATAGGATATAAAGCATACAGATATGCATACTGATACTTTTCACAAGAATGCAAAGCAAGGGAGCGTATTTAGAGAGTAACAACTGCTGCCACCTGTGGGATTTCCTGTTTAAAGACCATGTTACCATTTTCCTGGCAGTCCTTCCAGTTAATAGCAATGAAGCTTCAGCTCCTGTTCCCCCATTCTTGCACATAACTCCAGGCACCCACTGCCCAGGTGAGTTTGCTGGTTTTAAACTGAACAGTTCAAGGAATCACAGAATGGCAGGGGTTGGAAGGGACCATAAAGAACACCCAGTATCACTGGTACCAGTACCACTACACTGTTTAAGTGGACAGTGGCAGGAGCAGCTGAAGCAGCACAAGTGAGGCAGAGCAACAACACATGCTGGAGGTGGCAATGGAGAAAGCTAGAAACCTCCTGAGCTAGCCATGATACAAGGAAAACTGATACAAGCAGCTAAAGAGCAGTGCAAGCTCTTTTGGGAATGAGGAGGAGGAGAAAGACAGAACCACACTCTGATGCTTGTTATGCCAGAAAAACAATGAAGAAAAAGACATAATAAAGATAATTAATGAAGAAAAAGACATAATAAAGATAATTAATTCTTCTTCCAAATATTTTAAGCTAACATGCTGGCATTAAATCACAATTTTTTTGGTCTTGATTAATTGCCTAAAACATTTACAGAAATTACACTGAATGAGTCCAAAAAAAGTTTTTAAAAGGTTGTGTTTTGGTAATGCTAAAGAAGTTTCACTACAACAGCTAAACATGAATTTACCGTTAGAGTTCCAACTCCAACAGTAACAAAATTAATTTCGCATTGCAAAGGACTACTAAATTAAGACTAAAAACCTACACATGTAATTTATGTTCTTATGCACTCTTATAGTGAAAAGAAACTGCTAATTAAATATAACATAGCTACTTTTAATCATGGTTAATAAAATACATGGGGCTAAAAAAAAGCAATTTACTTTACAGAAGGGTAACAATTTATTCTTTTTTTAAAGACTATACAAACTCACTAATCCTCACTAATATGCTTAGTGGAATTTGGCCCACAAACAATGTAACAAATACTTGTGTAAAACGAGCAAATGTGTCTATTCCTGAAACTGGAGACAGCAAAAAGCAGAAATTAGACTTGAAATTTGTGATTAGCTATATATTTACTGTATGACTATTAGTACAGTGATTACTGAAATATGCCACACTATAATAATAATAAATGGGAACGATGTTAAGACTAAAATATCCCATAATTCAGAAAATTTAAAACCAAGCTGGAACATTGTACATTTCTTCTCTTTTTGTCACAAGGCAGCCACATGCTTGACCTAGCAGGTGAATACTTCAATTCAGTGCTTGAGTTAATAGAAGTGAGAGTTCAACTGCTAAGCAATATTTTGAAACTCAAGCACTAAATTGATTTCCACCATTTGAAAGTATTTATCTAAGTGCCTATCAGGATCTTTGAAAATATTTTCATCAAGTTTGAGAGACAAAGACACAAAAGAATGTGTCTCAGAACATATGTGGTTAATACATAAATAAATGGTTTTCACAGGAAACTGCCTTTTCTAAACGAATGTCCATGTGAAATGACAAGTAGCTACTTTAATTTTTTTCTTTTAATACTACATCATTTAGCTGCCATTTAGACACCACTGTAGAAACTGGTTCAGTGATTCTTCATTTAACTGGAAAACTAGACAAAAGACATTTAGGCAGGTTCATTGTACAGCACAGTCAGTATTTTCAGGTAAAGTTTATGTGGCCTACCAACACAGTGAAAATGTTGATTTTCTTAAATTATAGTAGCTTGGCTGTATTAGTATTGAAGTTTTTAAGAGTCTAGAAATAATCTCATGGAAATTTAATTTTTACGAAATAAAGAGAATTTTAATTTAGGTGTGAGTAATCATACACGAAATAAACAGAAATGTTTTTAAATTTCTTAAATTAATGCAGTATGCTTATTAAACACCTACTTTCATCCAGGGTTTTCTTTTTCCTTGAAGAAGTGGTGTACAAAAGGAAGGTAATTGCAACAGCTTCAAAACTGCATAAGAACACTGCTTTAAAAAAAGCATGTAGTTAAAACTGTTTTAATAGGTAACAACCATGAGCACTAACCTAATTCCTACTCTCAAAGTTTTAAGCCAAAAAGGTCAAAAAGTGCAAAAAGCATCAGACTTTTTAAAATCCTCTAATATAACTACTCTTACTGGATCATATTCTATGATCCAGATGTTTCAGAGGAGTTTAAAAGAAAATACAAAGGATTTTTTTTTAATAGCAGTTCTGCTCTCAGGCACAAGGTGTAACTCTTGGGGATGATCCTGTGCAGGGCCAGGAGGTGGACTCAATGATCCTTGACGGTCTCTTCCAACTCAGCTGAGTGGAAGGGATTCTGTGATTCTGTGACTTCTGTTAGAGGCTAGAAATTCAAGAGTGAAAATCTTGGACAGATTACTTTTTTGCAAGAGTAGTGTCAGAAATTTTCAACTCCATCAACCATACTTCACTTTACTAAGTATATGAAAAACAGAGTTAGCAATTCCATTATTGATGGCAACAACAAGGAGGACTTTCAATTATTGTACATTAAAATGACAAATTAACAACCTATATTTTCTCTGAAAAGAAGAAAACAAGATAATAAAAATTCTGACAGTGCTTCCATTAGAGATGAACATTGCATATGTTATATCAATAGACAAGTATTTTCTTTATTAATGGAAAAAACAGCTCTTCAAATCCAAAACAAATCTTTACACACCTGCACACACATTCACATGCACTCATGTGCCACTGCTTACAGTGGCTCCAAACTGATTTGGAGGTCAGAAGAAAGAATTTCTGATCTGCAATTGTTCTTTCTGCATGACATAAAGACCCACTGTTTCACTCCAATTCTTACAAAAGCTTCCTTGGAAAATCAAGGACATAAAAATAAAAACACAAACATCTAATTTGTATTATTCTAAAAACTTCTTTTGAAAATACAATATCAGCATTTTGTTATCCTGAACTAAAAACACTACTACAGCATACAACAGTCATGGGTTCTTTATCCTATGGGGAAAGTCCTGCAGTTAGTTTCAACTTTTTGCTGCAATTGTGCAGGGCCACAGCACACATACATCACAAACAATGACACTGCCTCAAAGGCTCATTGTATTTTTTGTCAACATGCTTTAATAGAGCTATCTCAGTTAATGCAGAGCTCACAAAATATTAAAGGATTCCAGAACACTGTGTTGACTGTGACCACTCTGCTTCCATCAAACATATCACTTATAAAAGCTGGAGAAAATTCCTATGTTTTACAGTAAGTTCTCACACACAAGTTCAAGAGCTGCTATCTTTTCTTTTCTTGGTTGGTTGGTTTTTATTAAGAAAAAATGATTTGGAGGTAAATTAATAGGCCCTAAAGAATACTGGAGATCTAAATCCACATCCTCAGGGAGATAGGTGATGGAAAGTCTGAAAGACTCTATGGAGCAAGTAATTTTAGCTGAATTTACCATTCCTATCGACATCACATATGAATATAAAGCTTGGGAAGAATAGGATTTGGGGACAGAGTACCTCATTATGAAGGGAAGAATGTGAGCATATAATTGATATGATCTCTTCAACACCCTTAATTTATTTTGCTTTGGGTTTAAAGTCTCCTAAAAGAGGAGAGGAATAAGGATGTTGAATCTGCTCAGAAATCAGATGCTGATACAAAGGTAACTGGGAACAGATGAAAAAAGAAGTTGCTGGAATGGAAAACAACAGAAATGCCTTCTGCTGTACCTGAAGGACAAAAAGGAGAAGACAATTGAAAAAGGCATGGCTAAAATAGTCAAGATGAGATTCTGGTTCAAGAGAAAAAAAAAACCCCAAAACCAAAAGCCACCTTTCAGTCATGTGAACTATTTGAACATGAACTATGCTAAGCCTAGATTCATACAGAGTAATAACTTTCTACATAAATCTAAGCTATTGTTCAGAGGAGTTGATTTGCCTGCTTCTTCTTCTGCCAAAGCTTAGATGCCAATACACAGGAAACTCTTTTCTAGATGTACTAAAGACACTTGAGGGAGGCCACAAGTACTGTAATGAGTAGTCCAAAAGAAGCCAAGACATAACCTGACCAAAGGTTCTCCCCATAGTTCTCTAGCGGATAAGTGACTCAAAGAAAACAAGGAGCTATACACCCTAACACCCAGAGATCTGTGGCATCCTTATGAAAACAATGACTGGAAGAATGTCCTCGTCATTCTTATTGTGCTTATTGTGCTTAGAACAACAGACTGTAGGAGCTGGTTGTCTACAATGTTTTGCTTTTAGGAGACCAAGAAAAATCCCAGACTTTCAGTCCTGATGTACTAAAAGACATGCTAGCCTGAGGAAGGTTTGTATCTCCTTTTAGCATTTCAATAAAGCCTTTCAAAAACCAAAAATCTTGATGTTTGAGCACAGAAATTACTTAAAAGTCAGAGGTGATGCTTTAGCAGAGAAAACACCAGTCTAAGGACATCCCAAAAGCAATGCATTACCAGAGCATTGAGCACAAAAGTATTGACCAAGTTGATGGGAGAGTAATCAACATGGGAAGGGTGAATTGGAGATGTTGATACTGTACAGTTTGCTCAAGAATTTTTTGATGGAGTTCAAGTAGGTTCTATGGATTCAGCATCTGGTAATCCTGACACCAGATCACAGAATATTTTTAACAAATCAATACACATTACACTACACAGTCCTTGAATCTAATGTTATCTTTGCTCATTATATTCTGGTTTAATTCCTGTTAATATCAGTCCCCCTTACAATGGGCCCAGTACAGAAAGCACAAGTGTACATCTTTGTTCTGTAAACCATGGAGATTGCTCCATCTGTAACTATAAAGAAAGCTTTGATTTCTGGACATCTGGACTGAAGTCTCTCATTCCTCTGAAATTTGGGAGAGCTTCACATGCTGCAAAAGATACACAGCAGCACAGCTGTCTCTTGTAAAATGGATTCAGTGAACATGATGTTGTCTCAAACCACAGAGCTGCAAATATTTTGCTGCTTCTGAAATATCTCCAAGCAGATACAGAACATCTGAAGAGCTTTGCAACAGTCAGTTGTATTAAATGCTTATCTAAATAACATAAAGGGAAACCTTGGGCACCTGGAAACAACAAGTTAGACCACATACTGACCATAATCAGAATTCCTATGGGAATGGAAGCCAGCAATTTCTGAGAACACCTCATTTCTTTATGGCTACATAAGCTTATATGATATCACAAGGTATAAGCTTGTGATCATAAGCTTATATGATATCACATTATGTCTTACTTCTGATGATTTATGTCATATGGATGATCTGTGTTTTTGCTTTGGCTGCTTTGGTTTTTTAACTGAGCTATAGCAATGCTCCTGCATGATCACACTGTTCATTAGAAATGCACATGAAAATTAAGAAAAACCTGAATGAACGGGTTCTTTGATGTTTAGCATGGCTTCATTCTGACATTTTTTTACAGAAATTGCCTATTAATATAATTTCCCAACCCATGTTAACTCATTCAATAATCTCTGAGAAACATCTGTTTTCTTTCAGGCTTTCATTTTCATTTTCTCAGTATCTCAATAATGAACCCTTTGGAGATCTGGAACGAAGACTTGTATTTGAGCCCTCTTTTTCTGTCAAATTTCACTGACAACATAGAGGGATAGCAGTTGTAAAGAGAAAAATAGGACATAAAAAACAGGTATAAACCTTGCTTTCTTAGGAAAATTCCATTGAAATAGTTTTCATAATCAACACAAAATTATGGACTACTTGTATAGATAACATACTCCTCAATGAAAATAATAAGAAGAGTTGCTTATTAGTGATCTTTTGTCTGCTTTCTTTATTAAACTTCTTAAATCATACTCACTTGGTCCACTGATGCTATCTGGTCTGGTTTTCATGACTTTGCAGAACTGTTTTCTACAAATTTCTGCCCACCCAGTTGGCTTGTCTGGACTTTTTAAGAGTTTTAAGAGCTTGTCAAGATCTTTATCTAGAAGAAATAAAAAATTAGTGTTATTCTATAATGATCATACACTGACAGAACACTTTGAGTTAAAAGGGACCTCAAAGATCATGTAGCCCCAACTCCATTGCCACATGTATTTTTGGCAGACCTCATAAGAAAAGAGTACATAAATATGCCTTTTCCTAAGACAATTAAACTGGAAAGCAGTGCTAAAGCTGATGATATTCTGCTTCATACAAAACTACTTATTGATGGGATTTTGTGCTTATTTTGGCTGGGGTAGAATTAATTTTCTTCACAGTGGCTGGTATGGGGCTATGCTTTTGGATATACCAAACACAGAGCTGATAATCTAGAGATGTTCTAGAGATCTGTGTGAGAAGAGCTTACATTTTCTGCTTTCATACTGGTACCCTGGCAAGGAGGCTGGGGGTGCGTGGGAAACTGGGAGGAGACACTGCTGGGACAGGTGACCCAAACTGACCGAAGGGCTATTTTACACCATACAATATGCTCAGTATATAAAGTGGGGGGAAGAAAGAGGAAGGGGAGGAACATTCTGAGTGATGTTGATATGATGACAGTTGACATGGTGGTGTTCAAAGAATGGACTCAATGACGTCTGAGGTCTTTTCAAACCTAATTGATTCTGTGATTGCGTTTGTCTCCCCAAGTAACCATTACAGGTGATGGGGTCCTGCTCTCCTGCAGATGGGCTGAACACCTGCCTGCCACCTGGATGCAGTGAAGTAATTCTTTGTTTTGCTTTGTCTGTGTGCATGGCTTTTGATTTTCTATTACACAATCATAGAATAAGCTGAGTTGGAAGGAACCAATCAGGATCATCGAGTTCAACTCCTGGCCCTATGCAGGGCACCCCAAAAGTCACACCATGTGCCTGAAAGTGTTGTCCCAAACACTTCTCGAATTCATAAAGGCTTGTTGCTGTGACCATTCCCCTGGGAAGCCTGTACCAGCACCCAACCACCCTCTGGATGAATAGCATTTTCCTGATATCTAATCTTAACTTCCCCTGACTCAGCATCATACCATTTCCTCAAGTCCTGTCATTGATCACAAGCATGAAAAGATCAGTGCCTGTCCCTCCGCTTCCACTTGTAAGGATGTTGAAGACACCAGTGAGGTCTCCCCTCAGTCTCCAGGCTGAACAGACCAAGTGACCTCAACCACTCTGCATAAGGCTGCCCCTTCAGACCTTCACCATATTTGCTGCCCTCTTTTGGACACTTTCTAATAGCTTAATGTCTTTTGTTGCTGTGGTGCTCAAAACTGCCCCCAGCACTCGAGGTGAGGCCACCGCAGCACAGAACAGAGCGAGATAATCCCCTCCTTGTCCAGCTGACAATGCTGTGCCTGATGTCCCCCAGGACACAGATCACCCTCCTGGCTGCCAGGGCACTTGGCAACTAAAAGGTAACTTGGCTCCCAGAGTACTTGATGCTGCTATGAAATACTTTCTGGCCATCTGGGGGGGAACAAAAAAAGATGGTACCTGACACAAAGCAAATGCGCATGCAGTCACTTCAGCTGTGTACAATCCCTATGCTGTTGGATCATTAATATTATTAATTTTTCATGTTTGTGAGTACTTTGCTTGTTAAATAAAGTTTTTTCCATTTTTCTTGAAGGAGATTTTTTTCTCCCAGGGGAGGGGGAAGGGGCCACTTGAATCTGCTTTCTAGAAGGACCCCTTTGGAGATTTTCTCCCTAAATTTGCCCTAAATCAGGACAAGCGTCAACAATTGTTTGAGCCAGTCTATAGATACGTAGAATATTTGCTGTTACTTTTACTTCTTTATAGCATTTCTATTTCAAAACATTCTTTTCAAAGGATCCTATTCATTTAAGATTATTAGAATATTTTCAAGAGAATTATGATTTTGCATTTAATTTATTTTAAGTTCATCTAAAGACCTTAATGATTTCTAATTAGTAGATTGTATCCCTGTCACTGGAATTTATTATATGATACATAGCATTTCAAAACAATCTTATTATAGAAACTTAATTATTATCATTAATAATGACTCCAAATTAATTAACCTGAAATTTCTTTGTTATCCTCAAATAAATAAGTCCTCAGTATCTTCCCAAATAACATGCAGTGATGCTTAGAACAGCTTACTTATGAAAATTTAATGTGAAGAAGGATTTAACTCTTACAGTATTATCAGTATGACTTCTAGTTCTTTCTCTGCCCTTTTTTGTTATTTCTGAAACAGTTGAGTATTGAAGAAAATCCTAGAACTGCAAAGAAACACTCCTCGATACAAGTTAAATAGTTATTTTACTTCCTCAAGGACTGTATTAATTCAGTTTGGCCGACAAGGATCAGAGACTATAAACTGAGACTTAATCAGTCAATGTACCAGAGACCCATGCAACCAAGATACTGTGGCGCAGTCATGTATTTAATATATCCAGTACAAACTGAAACTGGTATCATACCGTGGAAACTTACTGCAGCTTATTTTCTTCCAGGTAAACCACTTGCTTCCCTTAACTTGTCATTAAATGTGGACTATCCCTTCTGCCAGCAGGTCATTACAGTACAAAAACAAAAAAAAAAACCAAAAAAAACCCCCAGAACCTTGGGGGTTTTTTGGAATGACAATTGCTTCTAAAAACTCAAGATATCAAAGAAATGCCACCTTGCTTTCACAATTTAGTAGGCAACTATAACTTGCCCAACAGTATTACCCTGTAGCTGAAACTTAAGCAACAACACAGTTCTGGACTATACATATTATATGTTACTGAGGGCAGGCTGTCACACTACCACTACCACTAGAGGTATTCTAAACACACTAACACCAAGAAATAGAAGTCTTGCTTTTATTTCTTCTCTTTTCTGGTTTGTCACTAAATGAGTTCACTAGTTATCCTAAATCCTTGAATTTTATTTTTTTCCTGGAAAAATACTAGATGTGCTGAATGACATGAAGGATACAAGGTGAGGGAACATGGAAGGAGAAAAAAAAAATAGAAAGACGAGAAAATATGAGGAAGAGAATGACTAAGACCTTTCTCTACTGATGCTAGCAAGCTTTTAAATATGGTCATGATTGAAAAGAAGCTAATGTCAATTTAATTAATCTGCTGCACTTCTGCTCTCTTCTTTCTATGTGTTTATATTTTGCCATCCCATCCCTTACTTGTACTTACTTTGTGCTAGAATTGGTTGTTCTGTGTAATCCCATGGGAAAAAAAAACCCCAAAAACCCCACATTTACTAGTTTATGAAGCTATGAAATTGCACTATAAATAAGCTACACTTCCACGCATGTATGAAATCTGAACCACTACATCATAATAGCAAGTTTAAATTGATCTCCCTTTTCTAAAAGATGCTGCTTTATAATTCTTGAAATAATTCTTCAGCTAGCTTGTTTAGACCTTCTAAAGCAAGTAAGATCCAGAAAAATTCACCAATGTTTTATAAAACATAAGAAATACAACAAGCCCCTTCTGATCTGACTGTGCTTTGTGGCAGAATTGTTTTTCTGTGATTAATAACTAAGATCTGTAAATCCATGTATATTTTATTCAAAATCTAAACTGAGAGATGAATAACCTGACTACAATTTATTTGACTAGTACATAAAAACAAATCCATACAGAGATATATAATTTAGGAAACCTCATGTGCATTTCTCATAGACCTTACTACTCTTTCATCTTTTTTTAATTGAGTGGACTTAAAAGCAAAAGGCAACCGACTTATACATGAATACCGCGACAAATATAAAAAGGAGTATGAGTCAAAGAAGTGTAGGTTGTAAAGGCATTTATGTGACATTATAAGGGATAACAGAAAAGATAATACGGCTGATTCTTTGACAGAGAAAATTTTAAAAAAACTTAAAGACACTGCTAATACAAGGTATTACAAAAAAAGAAGAATGAAATCAGATTAAAAAAACAAAACCAAACAAAACAAACAAGCAAACAAACAAACAAGAAACCCTCAATGAAACCAAACCTGAAACATGGCAGCAAATTCCCATTCAAGTCAGAAGTTTAAAGCAAAGACTCAGAGAACAGTGGCTGAGATAAATTATCAAAATACTTTTGATAAGAAATAACCACAGATTTTTTGTACCAATTCTGGAATGTGTAAGTCCAGAAGAAAGTAAGATTAATGAATAGTGGGGTACCCAAATTTAAGGAAATGCTAAGCAGTGAATGCATCATTGCAGGACATTTACGGACAATATTCTTCAGCCACAGTCATTACCAACTGTCATAACTGCAGAGCTAGGACTGGAAAAGAAAAACATATTCTGTGGAAATAGAAGAGTGAATATTACAGTTTAATAGCCTTCTAAAGAGTTTAACTTTTAATAATCTACACTATAGTTAATATTACAAGTAAAAAATATCTTTTCACAGTTGTATCCTGAATATAAAAGGACTATATCACTCTTTGAAAATTACTTAATAGTTCTTCCTCAAATTACCCTAATGATAATTGATTTTAAAAATTAATAATAATTGAAGAATTAAAACAAGAAAAGCAACAGGGTATCTTGCTGGAGTGTAAACAGGTAGAAATGGCATAATTAATTTTCACATATAAATAAAGATCCACATAAATCATTTGAAGTTTCACTATAAATTATCTTTGACAAAAGTGAAGCATTAATATACTGCTATCCAATAGTTTTCAAACTCTAATTACTGGCTGAAATTATTAGAGCATATTAGTATACAATCAACCAAATTTATTTTTCTATAAATCCTTTCCTGCAGATCCATATACCACACAAACAAATACCTAACATCTGCAAAACCAGGACAGATACTTGTAAACATTGACACACTACAAGTTTTTCTCAAATACAAACACATTTTTGGGAGAGTCTGCTTAGTCAAAGTGTCCTCATGAAATGGAAGAGATACTCCACTACTCCAATGCAGTTACTAAATTACAATAGAGTCCTTTTTTATTCAGTGAGTCAAAATATCCACTTGCCAGTGTCTGTGATCAGACATAAAATAATAGCACAGAATAAAAGCAAGAGTGTTAAAAGAAGAGTTCTGTTACATACAGCCTTCAGGCTTTGGTGCTGGGAAACATGTTCCATACACTGTGAGAGTTGCCACTGCTCTGCTTTTTATTACAGCTGAACCATAAGGTGTCAGTGTTGCACATTTAGCACTGTCCTCCAAAAGAATTTATAGGATAAAAACCCTACCTACTTGGGTTTTCATGCTGGAAAACTCAGTGTGAACAAGTCCTTTTAATTAACCCCCCCTCATAAGCTACTTTCAGTTTTATCCATGGTTTCCATAATACAAGATACAAGATAAATGAAGTCCAGAGATCTGGAAATGAGGCTTCCTTTTCCCTAACCTCAGTTTGGCCGCACTAGTTCCAAAATGTTCTGTTATAGCATCTGTCATTCAACTCCATCGTAAGGGAGGGTTATAAACAGAACTATTAGCAGTATCATATTCAAGGCACATCTGTAAATCTTTTTTCTTTTTTTTAAATGCTCAGAAGCCATCTCCATCTATTATATAAATATATTAAACAACCAACTCAGGTTATGTTTTTACATCTGCCATGACAATTATGTGATGGATATAGGATACATTTTCAAAGTACAAAGAAAAGGTAAGCTTCTCCTGAGGTGTCCATATCTCTTGAGCAATAAAAGAGGACACAAATAAGAGGTCAGGATAGACAGAAAAAAATCGACAGTTACAGCTTTTTCAGCCAAAGAAACTATACATTCTTTAACAGTACTAAGAATCTACTAGTCTTAATTATTCATGCCATAGAAACACGCAAAATAAGAGGACCGGAATAATACCTCACAGGTTACATAATGAAACACTACAGCATGAAATCTGGACACAGACAGGTTCAGGGAACCAGAGATATTGTGCTGGCCTTCAATCTTTGTCAACAGATACAATGAAGCAGTCATGAATTCCCACTCACACAATGGCTGCAGAACTCTTGCCAGTCAAAAGTCTGCATGAACCCTGTCCATCTCCTTGCACTAAAGCAGAATGAAAGTTTAACAAGTATTTTTCTAAACTCCAAGCAATCTGAAAAATACAGAACATGAATTCTGAATATTCATAACAAAGAAGTTATAAGATCTTGTATAAACATAACTCATGGATCCATCTTGTAATCGTATTTTAACCTCTCTTGTGAAAGAAAACTTCTATCACTGCTACATCATAGCGCTTAAAAATACAGTTCAGATATTCTCCATTTTCTATTCATGCTCTTGATTTTTTTGCAAGCATTACAATAGAAATTTATGAACTTCATTATTTTAATTTTTGATCTATTTATTCAAATGCTTTCTTTCAAAATAACTTACACATCCTGAAAGCTTCAGTCTGGCAAGTTCAGTGGTTTGTTACTTTTTTTAACCTAGTACTGAAATAGAAAATTTTCAATGGTCTACTTTCCTTCTATTTTCAAACAATAAACACAAAATATTTTGACTCCACTACCAAAAGTTCTGTTCATTTTGCACTTATATAATTTTTTACTTCAGTTACCTTTAACATCAAAAATGCCATTACAAATCAAAATATTTCTTTGATTTAAATTCTTCATCAAACTCATTTGTAAACCTTTGAAACTTCATTTCAGTAAATCTACTGTTAGCCAAAGTTTTACCTAAGTTTTCTTAGTTGGCTGTCATCCACAAACATGACAACTGCAATATCTATTTCATTAGCCCACTGTGTAATGATGAACAACAGAATTATGCTGAACAAGAGAACCGAGGGATCCTTTAAACACATTCTGAGAATAATAATAACAATACAACATGTTTTTCCAACCCAAGAGTGACACTACTGCCTCCTTGAAGACATCCACTTTACCATTACCTGATTGTTGTCTTATGAAACTTGCCTTGGGAAGCCTGGAACAGTATTACAAAAGCTAAGATACAGAAAACTCCTTTTCTAACTATATGGACTTTCCTCTGGTCAGAGCAGGAAATCACCTTTCAATTTTTTTCCCCCAGATATATACAAACAGACTATTTTATAGTCCACAGTTAATGTAGAATTTCTATCACTTCTGTAAATCTGTCTCTGATAAGGAAATTCACAATTTCTAGTAAGTTCATCTCAGAGATATAGTAAACATGAACAAATGCAATGAATTATTTATTTACTAAGACATTCACCGGATTCTTTTGCAGCGTCTATGCAAACTAAAACCTTAAAACAGTTTCTCTGTGTGAATTAAACTGCTGTGCCTAGGTAGTTCTTCAAAGGATTCTTCAGTCTGCTCACATTCCAAATTGATGTT
The DNA here is from genome assembly GCA_013399945.1 of Ploceus nigricollis. Lineage (NCBI taxonomy): Eukaryota > Metazoa > Chordata > Aves > Passeriformes > Ploceidae > Ploceus > Ploceus nigricollis. The sequence continues at coordinate 4,161,126 of VXBC01005897.1, read as the reverse complement.
CAATGTGGAAACCAACTATCCTAAACGCTGTCTATTTCACACACCACCAAGCTCAGTAAACACAGGGATGTGAATCACGAAAATAGTGTACAAAGAACTCTGCAGTTTAAGCAAACTGTCTTGCTTCAGTTACTAGAGAGATGATATAAATGTACCTTATGAGTCACCCACCAGAGACGAGCCAGGAGGTTAATCTTGAACTGTGCATAAGAATTAGATTACCAAACAGCTTTGTAGATTGACAGTTGCACAAAGCCAGACAAGCAAAACCAAACCAACTTATTTAGCTACAATTGCAGCCAGCACTGAAATAACCTTAAGTACTTAATGAGATTATGATCAGTTGGAAGTGAGGGTGGGGAGCAGGGTGCAGGGAGGAAGGAAAAAGAAATTTTTAAAATTGACTGAGGTATGTGCATGCAATCTACATTGCTTGCATGCTTTCTACGTACCTTGTCTGAATTCAGCTTTCCTAGGAATTTCTGCAAGATAGCACTTTGGCACAGGGAACGATGAAAACATTGGCCAAGGATATAGACCACTGCCCTAGAAACAGAACCAGACATAAATTAATTTAGCAGAAACATTAATAGCTTTTTCTCGATTAACACACAAAAGTACAGCTCCCAGAATTGCTGCCTATGCACCGAAATTGTTTGATACTGCAATTTCCAGTGAGATGTGCTATAACTAAAAAAAAGGATAGAAAACCCAAAAAGCATTTGAGAATATGATTTTTATGGTGTATATACCACTGACAGTTTTGATTTTACAGTTCCTTTTTTCAACCAGAAAGGAAATTGCAAGTTTTATAAAAAATATAAAAGAAGAAACCCCAAAAACCTACTAAACTGTATTTCCAACTTTATACATTGATTTAGGTGTCTTTGTTGTGCTGACAGTAATCTGCATTTCATCTTTATGAGACAGACAGCCAGTGAGAAGTAGAACATTTAAAGAAGTTGCTTAACAAACACTCCTTTGTTAGAACATCGATGAAAGCTCCAGGTATTAGATACTGCATATGAAAACCCAAGAATGGAAAAAATATCAAATAATACCAAGATAAATGGAAACCTAGTAAAGAAAACACAGAAATATAAAAGTAAAAAAAAACCAAACAAATTGCATTAGCTTAAAAGTCACATTAAAATGGAACAAAATAAATACATCATCTGAATATAGTATGTCCTAGGTACATGACAATCCCCAGACAGTAGGAGCAATATATTTCCCCAGTGCACTTCTTTAAAATATTAACACTTCATAAAGCTAAAGGTGGTCTGGTGTTAAATAATTTTTCACATGCCAAATTATCAGAAAAAAATGTTCAGTTAAAGAAGGAGAAGTTACAGAAAGAACCTGGTAAACTTTAAGTTCTAACCTTATCTAATTCTCTCAAAGGCAAAATCCTTTCCTTTGGTCCTCCGATCAGATTAATCCTTACAAGAACATGGTTTCTCTCCACTGACAGACCATCAATTATAAAAACTCTGTGGGAAAAAACCCAAACAAAACACAACAAACCTCCAAAAATTAGAAGCTTTGATTTACTGACTGTTTAATTCAGAAAACTTAAAGAAGCAAGAATATTTTAAGAAATATAACAGAGTTAAAACACAGCCTGGAATACATATAGGCATAAATAAACAGAAACATGAAGCATTTTGAGATGTCTCCAAGCATTGTTTTAACTTTGTACTACCCTACCTACTACTGATTAGAAAAATTTAAGCAATTACTGGACCAAAAAGAGTAGAAAATATAAAAAATTTCCTTATGTCACATAAAAATTATATAATTAGAGCAGTGACAGTTAATAGACCATAAAATTTTGCTCCTTATTTGGCCTACCAGTACATTTCTGCTGTCACAAATAAGCAGAGTTATTCATTACTTGAAACAGAGACAACTTGCTGTCTGAAGTCACTGTGCAGCCCAAGGTACAAAATTTCTGAAAGCAGTAACATCCAGTTTTTATTCACCAAGTTTCTTAATAAAAGTTTTGCCTTAGTAGGGAAATAGCAGCTTTCATCTTCAAATAGTAAATAACTATCATTTTCACCCATACTGTTTGACTTACATTCTGTAATGGTCCCATATAAAAAACAGTAAGAGGAAAATACTTAAAACTCAGCATGCCATGAGAAAGGAAAAAATGTCAGTAACTAAATGATTGTCTGCTTCTGTCCCAAAAATTTTTTTTTCCTTTTGAAAGGATGCTCTGTGCAATTTTATTTAGAAGACAGCAGTGGAAAGTCACAGAAGCTGGAGAGTTGACTAAGCTACAAATAAACTGTTGGAGAGTTGACAAAGCTACAGACCAAACAATAACAACAACAACAACACACCCCCATAAAAACCCCAAAGTACTGATGATGCCTGTAATTCATGAACATTAAAACAATACCCTGATTTTATATTAAATACATAACATTAAAAAATATATAAAGTTAAAAGGCATACTTATATTCACAAGTTTTAAACACTTTTTGTTTTAGAAACAACTTAAGAGTTGTTTTGACAACTAAAAAGTAGAAAAAATAATTGCTTTTTTATTTCTTATACTTTTGGGGCAAACATGGGAGAAAGAGAAGGCTATTGTATGTTGCCTATTGTATCTTTTCATAATTTAAAACTGCTGACAAACTTGCATATAAGGAAACTTATGGACATTAGAAACCAGCTTAAGTGACAGCATTTGTATGTTTAAAGCTACTAAGGCATTCATGTATTTTGTTCTCAGAAGAAGAGTTTGATAGTTAAAATAACATTTACATCAATCAGTTCTTACCCTGGTCCTTCTGAAGTTTCTGTGACATTTTCCTCCTGAGCAGCTAGTAAAACTTGTGACACTTTATACTGAGTCTCCAAGAGTAAAAGAGTATTGAGCTCACAGCACAGAACATTTAACAGCCTGCAGAAGGACACATTGAAATGGTAGCACATCAGTCAGGACTCCAGCAATGCACAGAAATACAAGGGTGAACATGTTTATGAGATCATGCAATGGAAAGGGAGAGGACAAAAAACCAACAAAAAAACCCACTTGAAGTGTCTGAAAAACATTCAGACACAACTAGGTCAGGAACACTCTTTTATATCCTTTTTAACCACTCAAGTGGCACAACCTTAAGCAAACAGGGAATGGTTCCCAACAGGTTTTTTTTTTGTGTGCACTGAACAACCAGAGAAAATACCCACTGGTCAGCTCAGTTTGCTTTTGAGTTTACATCACAGTGTAACAAAAATTATACAGGCTTAGTAAAACATTCCATGTGAAATGTAAGGAAATAATACAATAATAGGCTGGTAATAATAGGCAACTCAGAATTAGGTTGTCTGAAGGGGGAGGAAGACAGGGAGGTAAAAAAAAAATCTTTCATTTAGAAAAGAGGCTTTTAAGCCCTTCTGTAAAATCACATTTAACATAGTTCAAAAGCAATAGAAGATTTAACATGTAACATAACCAACAAATCTTCTGGATTGGGTTTTTTCAGAGAAACAAAAATGGTAAATGAAATGAATAATAAGTGCATAAGACAGTACATTATATACAATTTTCTTTCATAACTTTGGGGCAAATTAACAGGGTAAGTACTCCAATATATTTTCATATAAATCTGAAATAAAGCAATCCAAATCATATTACTTTATCTTTTAACTAATCTATTCACTCTAAGACCACAACAGAATAATTTCATTGAGGGATTCCAGTTCAAGGAAAACAATGTAACTAAACATTCTTGTTATTGGTATTATTTCCTGTTTTAACACAGTCATAAAATGCAACATAAATTAAGGCTGATCAGCATTATATTTTGCATTCACATAATATGAACTAGAAAATTTACTGTTTTAAATTCATAGTCTGTTAGTCAAAGCTTATTTTCTTCTGTGTAATTCTTATATGTTTCTACTGACAATAGCAAAAATTCATAAGCCATTCTCTCAATAATTTAACACCGGCAAATTTGTACAGTTGTGGCCAAGTATTAAACAGCCAAGATGAGAATATGTCTCAGTTTTTTTCCTGTTGTTTTTTAAACAACTTGATCTGCTCAGTTTCAGTACTCTTCAGCTTTACTTCTTTTACATTAACTATTTTGTGACATCAATTTGTTCTCAGTACAGTTCAACTATAATTTTTATTACTATTTAGAAGAAAAAAAACCCAGGAAAGAGCACTGAAACAATTATGAAGATGGATAATTTTTTCTGTGAAGCACAATAAATGGCAAAGACCTGTTTCCAGCAGCTTAAAACCACTTGGGAGAAGACTAGTAGCTGAGAATGCTTTATAACATCATCTCCTCTGGTAGGCAAGACAGAAAGAAAAAGAAAAACCAAGACCAACCAACAATGAGAAAATAAAATTAGGTAGATGGACTAGTGGTAGAATAAATGATGAAATATTCAAGATCTAGTGTGAGCAGCTGCTGCTTGGGCATTCAAATGAAATTTTCATCTACGTGGAAAAATACATTTAAAAATGCTATTATTGAAGTACAGGTTATTTGGTTAATTGTAATATTCCATTAATTACCTTCCAAAGTCATAAATGTATAGACTAAAGTTTCCAATTAAAAAAAACTTTATAGTAAGCATATTTGTAACCATGCTTGAATACAGCTATGGAGTTTTTCTTCTTTTTTTGTTTGTTTTTGGAACATAAGAATTGGAACAGACTCCCCATTTCAATACTTCATCTATAAGAAGTACATGCTTATGAGAATGTATAAAACCTTTACAGATATAACACAGTAAGATTAAAGCATATATTTTTGAGATATGTTTTTAAATTTTCTTTAGAGAGCAGAAGACAGAATTCCCAACCTGAATACTGCTGAAAATTGGAAGATACACTTTGATGAAGTTCTTCTACCTGGGAAGAATCCAATGCAACAGAATAGGCTGGGGACCAATCAGTCAGGAAGCAGCTTTGCAGACAAGGACCTGGGGGTCCTGATGGTCAGTAGTTTGAACATGAGCCAGAAACATGCCCTTGAGGGCCAACACCATCCTGGGCTGCGTAATGAAGAGTGCTGCCAAAAGTCACTTGAGGGAGGTGACCCTGCCCTTCTACTGGTTCTGGTAAGGTCATACCTGGAGTGCTGGGTCTAGTTCTGAGCTCCTCAGTAACAGCATGACATGGATGCACTGGAGCAGGTCCAGCAAAAGGCCAAGAGGACAATTAAGGCTTGGGCCATCTGACATAGGGAAAAGCTGAGAGAACTATGACTGCTCAGCCTGGAGAAGAAGATCCTCAGGGGAGATCCTGTCAATGTGTATAAATATTGAACATGATGGTTTGAAAATTGAGTCAGACTCTTCTCAGTGATACCCAGTGAAAGGACTAGATGCAAAGGGCATGAATGGAAAGATAGGAACTATATTTTAATATACTGTGACAGTGGTAAAACAGTGGAACAAACTGCCCAAAGATGCTGCAGGATCACCAGCCTTGACAATATTCTAAGCCAGACTGGACACAGCCCTGAGTAATGCTCTGTAGTTGAACCCACTTTGAGCAGAGCAGTTGTACTACACAGTCTTCCATCTCCCTTTCAATTCTGATTATATAATTCTGTGATCACTACTATGGTAAGATATACCATACACCCAGGAACAAACTGCAATGCATATAAAATAAAAGATTATCTGAAGGCAGTCCTTTACAGAAAGGTAATTTCAAAGAAATTCAGAAATATCAAAATACATATCATAGTTGTGAAAATATGCTAGGAATAAGTAATTTTGTTCTGAATTTTGCATTTCCTGCCCTATCTGTTTTTCTTGAAAGGTGCTCCCTCAATTCTACCCCTTCAATTACAATTTCACAACTAATAATTCACTGCAGAAATCCCTAATCTAAAAGAAAGCATTCTAACTAGTATTTTGTTCCACAGGTTATCACCTTGGTTTTGGTATGTGGAGTCATAATGACTTACTTAATTATGACACAACAAAAGGTCCTTTGTGAGGTATAAATCAGCTAGTAAATAAACCTTGCTAATTTTTATGCTGTCTCTCTAAATTTTCCTGGCTGAAAATAATATAATAAACTACTCATGATTTACTCTCAGTTGCTAAAAACACATATTATGAGGATAGCTTATTAACATCTCAATATTTTTTCTAGGAGTTCCTTTTAAGAACATAAAAGAGTATGTTCTTTTTTCTTTTTTCCCAATGTCAAAGTAAATCCAATTCTATTTTTCTGCAGTTCCCACTACACCACCATACACTATTCTTCATTACTTTCATAGAATATGTTCTTTCCAAAGCCACTCTGATGTTCTGTCCTCACTTCAGGCATATCTGCTAATGCTCAGCTGGTGGTGAAAGATGCAAGATACTATTCTTGAACACAGCAGCTGTAACAGTGTGTGGTGGGTTGACACCAGTCAGCAACTAAGCACCCACCCTGCTGCTCACTCCCTCGCCACTCATGCCTAGCCAGTCTCCGGCCAATGAGATCTGCAAGACCAACCTCCAAGCCCCTCAGTTTTTATTACTGAGAGGGATGCCATATGGTATAAAACATTCCTCTGGTCAGTCGAGGTCAGCTGTCCCAGCTGTTTTCATTCACAACCTCTTGCACATTCCTAGCCTACTTGCTAGGTAATGTCAATAAAAAAGAAAGCCCTGTTGCTGAGCCATTGCTTGCACAGTGTCAGTGGAAACATGCTGTGTTATCAATACTCTTTTAGTCCCAAATTCAAAACACAGCACCCATGTGGGGTGCTATTAAAAAACTTAACCCCCATCTGTACATAGTCCAGTGAAACAAGATAAAATCTTATGCTATAAGCAGCACGAAATTTCCACCATACAGAAAAAAAAGAAAGCAGCTCATCCAAAGTAAACTGTACTACAATCTCAGTAATAGATGTGTGCATGCAGCATAAAATGGCCAACTAAACACAAAATGCTTACATCTCTGCCATAGACAGTGACATGATGCCGAAATAGAGGACTAAACTGGTCATTAGTAAAAGGTTTTCTTTTGGCTTGTAGTTACTGCCTTCTACAGATATAGGCATGGCTGAATCAGGCCAGTGCAAAATACATAGCATGATATTTGTAGAGAGCTCAGCTGTGGGACGATGTAAGGTACTTTTTTTTCATCTCTCAGGAATAAATATTAAAAACAGAAGAGCAATAAAACAAGACCTGGAACCTCTTTGCTGTAGCAGGACCTCCTTTTCACTAAATGACTATGTACAACAAAAGTGAAATCCAAAGCCAAACTTGCATTAAACAATTCCAGTGTCATCATCATGGGGGACAGCCTCAAAACATTCAACATCAGAGCTTACATTAACAATTTGATTTATTCTTTATTACGCTTTGAGTAAGAGCCTAAGCTTCAATGAGAACATGGATCCAAACAGTGAATGGCAATTAATATCAAGTGCCAGACCAGTAGACAGAGGCAATAGCTAATAAAAATATCCTAAAGAAGTCAAAAGCCACTCAGTGTAAGAACACAAAGGGCATTTGGAAGCTTCAGCCAAGCAAAGCTTTGCACACTGCCTTTGCAAACTGAACAAAAGGCATTAGCAATGAGCAGACAGAGGATGCCTCTGTACTTGGTCTAGCTAAAGGATTGAGGTTTGTAATTGTTCCACTGAGGGCAGTGCATGGTTTTGAAAAAAAATATGAGTTTCTGGATATAGGAGTTACACCTTTGGTGCCTGGGGCCCGGGAAGCAACTACCTCAGGGCAGTCATGTTTCTCCCAGAAAGAAAACTCAGGGCCTAATATATTCCTTACAATGTTTTCCACATGAAAAGATTTTCAAAAGTGCACCTACACCATTTCAGCTACCCAACATACCTACAAATGACATGTAATGTGATTGCTAATGATAAAAAGTTTCCCCAGCTAAACACAAATGCTTTTCATGAGTGTCACTTGCCAGCCTAGAAGACTCAGAAGTGAAGAGTTTTAATTTCCCTCAGTTAAGTAAAGAAAAAAAAGTCAACAAACAAGTGACATCTGATCACAGAATCTACTGTTCCTATTAATAATTATTTGTTTTAAATGAATAAACATAACAAACTTCTATTAAAGTATAAGTTAGCAAAAATTGAATTAACTCTGTAATTACATGACTACAGATAATGTGGAAGCATTCTCACATAATCCTGTTGCAAATCCCCATCACTAGTAGTCACTGCTAATCCAGACCCTGTCCCCTTTTACCTTTGGATTCTGCGATTCATAAGGCTTTTTAATAAAGAGAAAGAAAAAGAGAGACTAAATATAAACAGCATTGTATTGCAATCATTGAAATCACACATTCTCTTAATTAACAATCCACATAATGCAAGTACAATTAAGGAATGACCTATTTCATATGCTGAGGCTACCTCGCTATTAAAATGCAATTATATAAGTGGGGTGTTTACAATACAGTTGACAAAAGTAATGGAGAAGAATGCAGGGGTGTTTATTATTTGTATTTCCTAAACTCACAAAGTTATCTTTTGCCTATCACTTTTTTTTTTCATTTAATTCATTCACCTGGACTTCACTAGAGTGCTCTAGATGAAATTTTGACAGATATGTTCTGCTTTAAGACAAACTTCAAGACGCTGATTGATTTTGATGTCAGTATAATATAAGCCATTTAAATTTTCTTTCCTGAATCTTTCTCTGCTTAGGTTTTAGGGCAACAGAAATAGATACAATGTATTTTTATCATTCTCTGCACTCATTTGGTAAGCAAGAAATCATAAACAAAAATCATATTCACCATAATATTTTATATGACAAAGAAAACGTGACCTAACAATGTCAAAATCTTTATTACACAAACCTGAAAATAACAAGCCAGTATTATTTTTCTATTTGCAGCAGACAGTAGCTTTACAATCCAGAGGCTGATGCAGATGAGCATATGACTTAGACTAATATTTACAATTTTCTGTAATTCCACAGAAACAGAAATGCATTTATTCACACAGAGCACTGTAATAAATACTGGGTTTTCAGCCTTGCCTTACAGAAGCCTAAAATAAATCTATTTTCCATTGCATTTCAAATTACACTTCTATAAAATGGGTTATCTTCAGATATCTCTAATGATAGGCAAACACATTGAATCTTTAAAATTAGTCACAATTTGCATATCTGAAGGAAAAGGGATTACTCTCAGAATTTTCCAGGTATTTCCTTACAGAAGGCCAAACTCTTCAACAGAATGCTCTCCTTGTCCCTTGATGCTCACTAGCAGGAGGCGCCTCAGTGAACAAGTGTGGAGCTAACAAAGGTCCTTCTGATTCAGAATGCCCATACAAAAGATCTTTCAACTTCGCAATATTTAGGAGTTTTATTGACTTATGCTCAAAATAAGCCACTGGGGGAAAAATAAGATAGCCAAAGAAAGAAAAGGTCTTGTTTTCCTCTTTAAAGTATTCAAATGCCCCTTAATGCCATTTTATCATATATCCACAAAAAAGAGATTCCAGGAACAGTGTGTTACAAAAACACTTTATTAAGTAAAGGGAATTTTTGCAAAGCTACCAACTCTTATCCCCTCCCACTGCCCACAGTCTATGCATATTCCCCTTTATCCTTCTGTTTTTCACTCAAGCCAACACTAATTATCTTCTGATTTATTTTGGGGTACTGATACTGTTTAGAGACAGGAATCTGATTATCAAAGCTAGAAATTTTTACTCTGCCACACTTTAATCCAGCTAACAAAACAGTGTCAGTAACATTCACAGAAAACCTATTTTCTGAATTGAGAGAACAGCAATATGTAAATGCCTGAATAATGCTTCAGGCAAAGACTTTGAAAATATATATATTATGCATATATTTTCTTGGCAGGCTGTAAAAACTCAAAACCCATGAATGCATTTACTGAAATACCAGACAAATTGTGCTGATAATATATAATATAATTAATCTGAAAGATTTCTTTATTGATATAAGTTAGAGAGAGTTAGCTCTTCAAAGAGTTTGGCCTTAACAGGGAAGCGGTGAAGACTTCTAGTGCCACGTTTTAAGAAAACTGTTATTTCTCATATGCAATATCTTTTGAAATCAGATTGATGGGTATACTTGCATCAGAGAAATAAAGTTGATCATTAAACTAAGAAAATACTCTCTGTTTAGTATGTTAAAAAATTTGCTTTAATTACTGCTCTGAATTTCCTTTCTGTAGGATTTGCGCTCTGATGGCAAGTTCAGAACCTTCTACAACAGAAAGACCACTGAGAATTTCTGCATTAGTTCCTGTGCATCCAGATTTTCAGCCTGTACAAAAAGAGTACAAAAGAGTACCTGAGACAGCCTTCAGTACTCTTTTATCAATTGATATTGGCCAACTGGGAGACTTCTCAATTCTAAATAAGTGTAAATCTGCTTTGAGGCTGAAAGCTGAACTGACAGTTTGAAAATCTTTCTATACACAAATTAGGAACTGTCTATATACTTAGACATTTCTATTCCTATCTCCAACTTCTTGCCTAAGGTTTCCCATTAATAAATAATTAATAATAATAATAATAATGATAGTAACTTTTTTTTTCCTACAGTTAGCTTAAAAGGACCTTCAAGTGAACAAATCTCATCACAGAAACACACAATAGATTCAATTAATGGAATACCAGATCACTGTCTGAAACTACTGAAGAGCCATCCTAGACCAAGATACTTCCAAGAACTTAAAAACAAACAAATAAAAAACCAAAAACCAAACCAAACCAAAAACCCAAAGAAACAAACAAAAACCCCCAAACAAAACCAAACAATAACACCAAGAAGAAAACCGAAGGAGCCACAGATTTGAAATTAGCTGCAGCTTGTGGTGGAACTGAGTATTTCACTCTTGACCACGCAAACCCTAATCTATATGAATGCACCGTAGGGAGTATTCTTTAAAGACTAAGAGATATTGGCTATGCACACCATATCTAGCTTGCCTATGTTTTCCCTTTGCTTTCTAATGCATGCACACCACTTTACAGTAGCTAAGCCTGAAAAGTGAAATTGATAGCAGAGCCTATACCAGACTGTCCTTCAAAATTATAATTCAGAATTCATACTTATTCAAAATGAAGAAAACTATCCACCAGAAAATGCAATAATAACACTACAAACAAAAATATATACACCTGTGCATTTTGGATAAAACAGACAGTGAAAATACCTCTGTATTTTATGCATGATATGCAATTATATAGCTAATAACCAAAATAATTTAAGACACTGAAGCTCAGTATAGACACGAAGGAAAACCTAGTTCTAAATTGCAGAAGTTGTTTAACAATCAAGCAAACGTGCAACTGTTTCGAACAAGAAAAGCAGGACCTCAGAGTATAATCTGTAAGTTAAACAGATCTGAAGTTCAGCACTCAGCTCTGGGTGGGCCATATATATAGTGTATGGCTGTGTAGATCCGTGAACAATTGAAAGAATGTGGGTTTGGCTGTACTATTGGTATTAAGTCCAGCAGAAATGTTTCCAGACAATTGCTTCACAAAATCGTACTGTTTTTCAATGCTGCAATTATCACCTAAATAGTAAATTTCTACATAACAGCAAAGAGAAATTAGATCTTTTGCTATAATTTCCACATTTTCAGATCTGTTAAGCATCTAATATTATTTGGTCTAACTCCTGCTGAACTTAGAACTCTTGATGGAACTTGGTCAAGGAGCAAATCAACTACACAAGGAAAGGTTCATTTTACAGAACATGGATGTCTGCAGTCAGTAGCATTCACAGGAAAGATCATGGAACTTTGAAATTAACTGTACACCTCTGATGTTCAGGTAATATAGGCCATGGTTACTTGCAAGTCTTAATACTCTAAATAAGTCTTAATACTGTAAATCCTGAGTTAGAAGGGACCCATCAGGATCTAGTCCAACTCCTGGCCCTGCACCCCAAGGACGCCCAAAGAATCACACCACGTGCCTGAGACTGCTGTCCAAATGCTTTTTGAACTCTGTCAGGCTTGGTGCTTTTATCACTTCCCTGGGGAGCCTGTTCCAGTGCCCAACCACCCTTTATTTTAAACTGTAGAACATCTCATTTTCTCAATTAAATCAATGGAAGTTCTATCAAGTTTTCTATGGAGTCAGTCTAAACTTAAATGAAGAACAATATTTTATTTTTCAAATTTCATCTTAAGACTTCTCATTCCTATATAAACTAGTAATTTTCTCCAAAGCAGCATTTATAACTTCTGATTTATATGTCAAAATCATGTATCTCCCAACTCCGATCTCTGCCATTGTTCATCTCCTCTATGCTCATCCTTATCAACAAATTGTACAGCATCTTATGGTTATTCATATATAGTATGAAATTATTTTACTGTGATATTAAAGTACAAATATGGCTGCAAAAAGCTAATGATTCAGAACTTAATAGGTTGGGCTATATCTTGCTCAAGCAAGGTAATCAAAGTTTTCCATATTATGAAGTACAATCCAATAGATTTTTATTTCAACTGTCTAAAATAAGTTCCTAACAAAAATGTGAATTCAAGGATTTATATAGTCATCCTTGGAAAACAGAATAAAAATGCAGAAACTAATTCCTATGTTAAAATTATAAAGCACTGAATATTACAATACATGAGTATAACAGTGTGAGCATCTTTTAAGCGTACCTTTAATTTCTAGAAATATTTGGAACCAAATGCTACACTCCTTAAACTAATTTTTTGTGAAATAGGTGATAATTAGACAAATACTTAAAAAACAATTTTAAGTACACGGAGACTACATAAACCAAAATGACATAAACATAGTAAAAATAATTTTAGTATTTTGGTGTACAGTGGATGTACAACTTGTTTTTTACAGTCAAGTAGGCAAAATAACATGCAATTTCTATCACTGCTTCTCATATTACAATATATCCATTTACAGATAATAAGATTAGATACGTCACTGTTCTCATGTGGTAGGCCATTTTTCATTTAATCTTCTTATGGTAAAAAAGGGGGGAATTTCACTTTCATACATAATAAAACCCAAACAATGTTATCTTGTCAGAAGTAACACATCCAAGCATATTATATCCTATTTAGTTAATGCCACCAGAGAATAAAAAACATGCATCTTACCTCAGACCAAATATATGGGATTGTTCATAATTGAATAAGGAATGAATTTTAGCTTCTGAGTTCAAAATTATAAGCCTGTCAATGATATCCTGTCAAAGGAAGAGAAATGTGAAAAACCATGTAGGCTTTTATAATTTATGCACATCATAGTTTCATAGGGATATTTACTATTGAATGAAAGCTATTATTAAAACACATACCAAAATTATTTCTGTAACAGGAGGTGTTTTCCACACAAAATCAATGGCAAAATTGAAGGCAAAAACGGCAAAAATTTCCTAACCACGTAGAAGGTTAGGAAAAGAAATCTACTAAAAATATAAACATACAAAAAGATCCTTGCAAAAAGATCGACCATCCTAGTTCTTCTTTAGTATTAAACCACAAAAAAAATTAAAATGTTTTTTGTATGTTTGAAGTGTGTACACGCCTATTTTAATGAAGAGAACAGCAACTCTTTTAGTATAATAACCCTTTCTCACACTGGTTAGTACTACATGCTTCAAGACACAGTCATTTAGTCTTGGTTTAACAAGGCTTGGCTCAGATATTGAGGCTTACACCTTTCATCTTGGAGCATCTCATGTAACAGACAATGACTTGTGGCTGCTTCCCACTTCTTCCACAAAGCCAACCCAATTATCTTCCCCTCTGGCTCACTGCATATACAAACTGCTTCTGAAAAAATTATTTCATTAAAAAAACTAAAGAATGAACAAAACATTCAGTGATGTTATCATGTCAGAGAGAGATTGCTGTGCTATGGTCACAAGAAACAGATTACAAAATCCTTATGAGCTTTATTTAATCTCAATTAAATACAAAGTTTTGTTTTCGCCACATTTTAGAAGTACAGTTTCAGAGACAGAAGAGGGAGTTATTATTCACCTAATTAGATCAATGAGTCATTTCAGTAAGATATGAAGGGAAAGTAAAGACCTATACTTCAATGAAATCAACAAAAGCTCTGGTTTTCAACAGAGAAAAGTAAAAATCATGAGTAAAACTCACAATAGTAAAAAAAAAGTCTAGAACTTTTCAAAGTAAACTGCCGTCACAGAATGTACTCTTATTTAAAATACAGTGAAAGCACACTTTTCCTATTAGATTTTTGGGGCAGTGGGGAAGACAGCTTTTTCCACATAGTATATTTACAATAAAATTTTCAATCAAAAAACTCAACTTGGACCTCAAGGCTGTTCGTAAAATTGATAATACAAGCAATTGATTTGTTTGGGAATTAAGATTTTTCAGATATTTGTACATGCAAAGAGTTAAATGCTAAAGGATATTTCTCTTGCATCAACTTCCTTCTCCCATTTATAAATCACAGCTTGGAGCTGCAAAAGAGTACAAAGAGCAGGCACAGTGAGAGGACTACTGAGAAAGGAATGCAAGCTCTGATTTGGGCTTTTAGGAAGGAAGATAATGAACAAGGTCTAACACAGGATTACATCCAAAAAATGTGTGGATAGATCTGCACTGCTCAGCTGCAGAGCACAGCTTAAATATTACAAGTCAGATTTCATCTACTTTGCATACCTAAGACAAACCATCTAAGATTCTCCAGAATCACTGAAGAAAATCACCTGTTCTAAAGTCTTTCAAAGCTACAGGTCCAGAGGGTACCTTGCAAATTAGATTCCCCTGAATATAGACACTGCAGAAACCCTCAAAGACTGGAGGCAGGCAGAAAACCCTCATTTATGTGTTCCATTCTCTAAAATAATTTTACATGCCAAACACAGTAAAGAGAAATCTTGCATATATTAAGAAAAATTTTCCTAAGGGCACAAATGAAAACCTGATTAGTCTACACTTAAAAGTTGCAAAAGCTCAACTAATAATCTGTTCAGTCAATGATACAGCTAGTCAGATAAAAATACAAAGGAGGTAAAAATGTTTAAATCCTGGGTATTCAAGAAATAAAGGATATACAAAAATGATTAAGTCCTGCGCATTAGCAAATGTAGTTTAGCATAAATAAGTCACATTCTGTGGCAATGTGACACAATTCAGAAATAGAGAAAAAAATAAGGCACACAAAGTAGTTAGGTCTTCTAATCAAATCTTCTAGCACCACAGAAGTTGCTTTTTTTTGCTTCCTGTAGTTATATCCAGTCAAAATCTTTCACCTTTTGCCTTCTGGAATCACTGCCCAAAACCATGGTCATAACAAACCTGTATCTCTCCTTAACTTCAGAAGTTTTCTGAGTACTCAGACTCAGCCATTATACATTAAATTAGCATTAGAGGATCTGGCTACTTCCTTTCTGTTAAAAATACATTGGATGCCTATCTGACATAGCTAGGTATATCTTGGATGGCTAGGCCCACAAAACCCACTGCAGCACAGCAGTTAAGTGAGACAAGCCTCATCCAAAACATCTCCTCAGGGAACTTTGAACAGTTGTATCAGTATTGGCATTTCTAGAAACCTAGAAAATTTCGTAAAAATACTCAAGTGCCTCTAAAGCTAAAATAACACTGGCTTTCAAAAGTTGAAAAAATCATTCTTGAGATCTACCACAATTTGAATGCTCTAAAATACTTATCATCTTCAGCACACATCTGTCTTACTCACTCTGAGCTCCTTAAAAAGCTTGATAACTGACCAAATCTATCCATCGGTAAACACACTAGCATTGAGTAGATTGGAAAAATGAAATTTATCAAGCAATTTCCTCCTGAAATCATTAAAACAGTATTGCAAAAAAGAACTCAGAAATCCCTTCCAAACATAACATATACTATTATGATAAACTGTCTAAACAACTTAAAATATAACCAATCCAGAGCCTGTGCTAGACAAACACTTCAACATAACAGCAATTTAAAGTGCTAACTCATTAGAAAAAAAATCTGATTTTAACTGCCACACAAGGTCACAAATTGTCTGTGCTTTGTAGATGAGAAAAAAGCCGTAATTAACTGCAGTAGAATGATTGAATACAAAATAATACTAAATACAGAAATGGTGAAGCTATTTCTCTGAAGTATGTCTTAATCAGAAGCTTTCCAATTACTGATTTTTATCTTTGTGTGAATTATGTGTCCTATTAAAAATAGCCTGAGGTATGGTGCTTTTGTATTTTCATTTTGTTTTTTTTTTTCTTTTATTCTTTTTAAATCCACAGATAGTGTGATAGAGCAATGCTGTATAAAGTACAAGTATACATATTTTCCAACATTTTCCCATATGTAACTATACGCACATACAAACATGATTATTTATGTTACTTTTTTTCTCTGAAAAAACACAATTCTAACACAAGTCAGGAAAGATGATCTTTAAATTAGGCATCAAAATTTATATTACCTTTAAGATTTCAAAATTATAATTTAGGTTAATATGAAGTGATATGTGCATATACTGCCCTCATGCTGTATATAATACAAAATGCAGAAAAATTCAAAATCTTTCAGTAGGAAAAAGACTTACTCTTTTATAACAATGACATTTTCTCAGGTTAAAATGTCTTCACAGAATTACTTTTCCTTCAACATACTTACAATTATATCTGTGGGCACTTCACGGAATGAGTACATGGGTTTATTTGGTATATCTCGTTTACTCAGGAGCTCAAAAACTGTTGGGTAAGTGAGCAAGTTTACCAGAAACAAAAAGGACTAGAGAAAGAAAAAAAGGGGGGACAACAGGGAATATTAATCAGTTAAGTGCAACCAAGTAAATTGTTAGCAATTATTTGCCATTTACATTAATTTTGTTCTTATCCTTTACAGGCTGAACTTAACATAAATAGACCTGTCCAAAATAAGACTGCATACCCTGGTAGGCATCTATGTAATCTAAAAGGGCAGTAGTGTCTGAAATATCTATTATCTATCAAATTGTACATGCAATTTTGAAAATTACAGTATTTCATTACCACTTAATTCTAAAATCTTGAGAAAAAGAACAATCTAAAATGTCACTCTTCCTGATTTTATTACAGTAATCTGGACAGAAACTGATGGCCATCACTTAAGACTTAGTTTTGTCATGATTTTTATTCATTATTTCATAGTTAATCCTTGGCATTGTGAACTGCCATGAAAAACAAGAATCCTGTATCAGTCATCATTTAACTAGTGTATTATATCAATTTTGACACATGTGCCAAGAAGCAGGTAGAGCTGTAATAAAAGTTTACAGAAAGGTATGTATCATACTATCTGAACCACAGCACTGTTTCTTTCCATATAAAAACATAAGATTAAATAATTTCTCACCTTCTGACAACTTTGGTCAATAGGGTCAACTGGAGTAGATTTGGGTTGGGTTATTCTCAAATCATCTTTTCCACACTCCAAAAGAGCCCATAATTCAGTTACAAGTGCCTTTATGAAGCCTAAAACAAATATTTGTTCTAATAATGAGTTCTATATTAAAAATATTTTACACCACAATTCTAACCAAGATTCGCAAAATTCTCTATACTGAAGGCTGAAGTTTCACAACACAGATTGCCTTAGGGTTACTATCCCTCCTATTCTCAATCCTTTAGTCAAAACTACCTTTTTAGAGCAGTCTGCTTATGTTCAATCTACAATCTGCAGGAATGGTTTCCAAAGACTATTACACTAGAGTAGGATTATATTTATATATTTTCTATGTAAATGAGCTTCTGACCTTCTTTGAAAAGTTAACTGCAATGGATCAAGGCTTAGCTAGTATTGTCTCTGTGGTTCTAAAAATACAGATTCACTATAACTCATTAATAAATTATACCATACCACAGTGAAAAGGACTAGAAAAAACCCAACTTTAAGAGAAGCACTACTAGCTGAATTTAAACTGTTAAAATTTAAAATGTTATATATTTAAATACAAGGGGAAAGAGCCATCTAACTCTGAAATCTTCAAATGTAAGGGTGTTGAAAATCAATGCTGATTATTTTTGGTATATCATTTGTCTCTGACACCAAAGGGCATAAAAGGGCCATAAGAAGCAATTTGGCTGAACACCTTACAACAGGACAGATGGGTAACTCCTCAGTGGATCTGCTCCTTGCTTTGTGAAAAATCCCAGAGGGTTAAATGGTAACTAACTAAGAAACAAATCAGTTTCCTTGACTGGGAGAATTTGCCTGCCTGTCTGACAGTCTTTTAGTCAACACCAGTCACTTCTAGATACTCAAGAGACGATTTGCAACTTTTGTACCTCATTGACTTCCTTAGCAGCCTAAGACATTACCTCCATTTTATTGATGAGATTCTGGTTTTAATAGAATGGCTACCTGAACTGTTGATGATATGGTAACAGTTGGGTTATCTGAGATTGACTCTGAAGGGACTTTGTCTGAATTGACAATTCTTCTCGCACCACAATCTCTTTTACATCACACTGATGTGCAACTGCACCAATGCAGTCAGGCCCTTGCAGCTCCTCACCCTTAGAGCTGTCAGTAACCATGGAAATGTACACAAAAATTACAGACATCAACAGTTATTAATTCTGATCTGCAGATCAATAAGAAGCACCTGCAAAGTTATTTTTAAACAGTACAGATGTCTTCACACACATACAGGAAATTTCTGGAAATCCAAACTAGTGAAGTAAAGATTTTGCATAATATCAGAAGAAAAAATAAACCCTAAAATACTGTATCAAGATTAATGAATGACTTGAAAGCTGGAGAGAATGAATTTCCATCAAGAAATAATTAACAATCATTTAGGAGTTTTTGTTAATACTGTGCAATTATTTTACACAGTTGATCTTTTTTTAACATCTTTCTCACTGTCTTTTTCCAAAATGAAGGACTACAGCATGCAATTATTCATAATAACATCATCCTTCAATTTACCTGAATTCTGCAGAGCCACTGCAGCCATTGGTGTTGTTGCCATTTGTGTAACAATGACTCTATTACCAAAATCTTCATATTCATTTGTCTGTTGATAAGAAGTATACAAGTGCAGACTTAGTTATTCAGGAGACATGAAACTCTCAAATGATCTCTTAAATATTGATCATTCTTACACTTGTTTACAGAATTTAATCCACTTTATGTTTAGACTTGAACAGTTCATAGATATTATCCTCTACAGACTTACTAGGGTCAGATTCCTAACCAAACATCTTTATCAAGTATCTTATAAAAATTTAAACACAAAATATTGTGGTTGAGACATGCAATATGAGCAAATAAAACCATTAGTGTTATAATGTTTTTGTACACATTCAGTAGGATGCCTTTGGCATTACTATTTTTGCACATTATCTGACTAAAAACACACATTATCTGATTTTTTGTTTATATTTCAAGCTTTGTCTATCATATTTAGATTTCAACATGACCTACCAACATTGTCTAAGAAAATTTGCACTTAGAAGAAAAGAAAAAAAATTTTTATAGCATTTCAAACTTTACAGTAAAAAGTAAACTACAAAGACTGCAATGCTTACCTGGATTTTTTTTGATAGACTGTTAAACATAAAGTTCACACAGTCATTCATGGCATCTGTACTATGAAGCAGAAATAGTCCTTTGGGTGTGGTAGAAAAATTCAGCAAGGCATCTAACAAAGTCTCTTCCCATAACAAGCTGCAAGAGTAACAAAATAGTAATTAAAAAATTAAATTAATTAAAATAGCATGGGAAAAAAGAAAAAGTACAATTCCTAACTTTGAAAAACAACAGTACTTTACTCACTGTACTCTATGCTTAATTTATAAGCTTATGTTAGATTAAAAAAAGCATTTGGGAAAAAAGATAATATACTAGACTGCATTTTGTGTGAACATTCAAACTCAGCATGACAAAACTAAGGTTAGGTAGGAGCACAGAAGAGAGAGATGATGATGCAATGGGGAACCCAAAACACTCGCGATAGCCTTAAACATAAATGTGACTTACAATCTGACTCTATAGACTCCATACAGTCTTAAGATATTAACATGGCAGTTACATGTTGACAAAACAGGTATAGAATTTCTCAATAATTTAAAATGAGGGAGTCACATTTGAGGAGCTAAAAGTTTCTGCAAGAAATTGGTATAGAATTATGAAGAAAGTTGCTATATTTACACAATAGCTTCACATACTAAGGGCAGTAAATGGAAAATCAACATTGTCCTGAATTTTCAGACTCCCAAATACTTGTGTATTTCTCATCTTAATGAATATAAATTTCTATAAAGGGACATTAAGTTTCAGTATAAAAGGAAGGACACTTTTCACTTGTTATCAGCCAAAATGCTGCCAATCTTGCTACATAATATTTTGAAGGTGTAAATATGAGTCAGCAGAACAGCATTTTAAATTAGCACCACATCGAAGGCAAAAGATATACAGCTATTTTGTTCTGTGCTTTCTAATTCATATTTTCCTCAAACCAAATTCTTTAGTCAGAGAGAATCAACTATAAGTCAATTTTACATAGATCAGACACCATTCTCTAAGCCAAGAAAGTTCTCAAAGGTCAGGGAGAATTTTGTAGCTCTGCTGAGACCTATGCTAGGATAGCTTCTCTGCCCAGTACTATCCTTTTGGCAAAAAAGACTGTCCTGGGTTTGGCTGGGATAGAGTGTGTTTTCTTCTAAGTAGCCGGTAAAGTGCTGTTTTTTTGATTTAGGATGAGAATAATCTTGGTAACACACTGATACTTTAGTTGTTGCCAAGTAGCACTTATCAAAGTCAAGAACTTTCCAGTTTCCCATGCTCGGCAAGTGAGCAGATAAACAAGAAACCATGACAGAGCACAACCAGGAGAGCTGGGCCAAACTGGCCAAGAGCATATTCCATAGCATGGGAAGTCATGCTTAGTACAGAAACTGTAGGGAGCTGGCCAGAAAGTTGGCCAAAAATCACTGTTAAGAGATGAGCTGGGCATCAGTCAGAGGATGATGAGCAATTAAGTTGTGTTTTACTTCTCTCTCTCCTTTTCATTATTATTAATGTTATTGTTACCATTAGTAGCATTACTATTATTAGTATTACTATATATTACTTTGTTTAAATTATTAGACTGTTTGTATCTCAACCCATAATTTTTTTTCCTGATTCTCCTCTCCATGCTATTGGGATGCAAATGGCTGTGCAGTATTTAGTTGTCAGTTGGAATCAAACTAAAACAAAGACATGGGGTCACAAGATGTTTCAATTGTAGTTAAAGCAGCAGTGTGTGTTCACACTTATACATGTGCATAAATTAAGTACCAAGTTACCTAGTTTTTGATTCTTGACTTATTGATGAAGTAGAGTCTGCATCAGTTACAGGAGTAGGTACTCTTTCTGAAAGCAAACTTGTCTGTAAAACAAAAATAAATAAACACCTCCTTAATGTTTATTTACAGCATTTTTAAATTCTAGATCTTGTTCATTCTCTTGTTATATACAAAAGAAAAAAACCACAGTGATCTAGTTATAGTCCAGTCTTTGGTACAGAATACACCATTCCCTTACATTGTTTTTATTCCAGAAAAGCTCATTTTTTACTTCTTCCTTGGGTAGAAACAATTTTAAAGCTAGTACATTTAAAATTTTTTAAATTAGAATTCTTAAATAAATGTCTTTACTTTCCAACTGGAGACTCCCAAATCAAAAATTGGTATTTAAAAGAAAAAAAGGAAAAATTGTAACACAGCTCTTTATTCTGTTTCTCTCACAGGTAATGGAAATAACAGCCTCTGGAGTCACTATGCCAAACTTATCGATTAATTGTGCTACTTTTTATTTTATTTATATAATTTATTATATAAATTTATCTATATTGGTATGGATGTAATTGGAGTTACAGACATCGATATGGATGTCATTTGAGTTACAGACATAAATATATACATATTTTTGTATTTGATCATTTAAATTATATTTGAAAATAACTGGCATGAAATAATGCATATTCAAAATTAATTATTTCCGTTGTTTTATGTTTATGGGATAAAAAGCAAATTACACCATTGAAATAAAAGTGAGAAGTTATTAATTTACTGCCTTATAAATGTGATGTAAAAAAATCAACAAAAGATTATTCTATTAAACTAGTTAATCATACTGGATCTGTTGCTCCCCTTTTATTATCATCTTTATAAATTCTGTCTCCGAATTTCATCAGAATCTGCCAAGAAAAAAAAATTTCTTTCTCTATCAGTCTTAAAACTCTAGGAGACATGTAAAAGAAAAGGATACAAATTCCCAGTCCTGCCAATAAAAAATTGACACTCCTGCTTGGAAAGAATCCAGCATAGTCCAGTGTTTTTGCTACACTAAAAATGGCATGATATTTTTATAAGCTTCAGGTGTTTTAAAATTGAAAAGTGACAGAAAATAATTTTAAAAGTAGTAAGATGATGGAGTTGACTTTCCTGTAATAGCTTTTTGATTCTTTTTGAAGTCAAGAATATGTTGATTCTACTTCAGTTTATATTTGACTACCAAAGTGAAGTGAAGAAATAGCACTTTGTAGGGTAAAATTCATTTTCACTCAACACATTCAGTCTACTTATCTTGTACATGTCAAGACAATTTGTCTAAGTTATGTTCTATACCATAATAAGGGATTTTAATGTGGAAAGAAGTCTTTTGTACAAAGTGTAAATGCTATGTTTTTTAGAGGAAAAAACTGGAAATGCCCATCCAAAGCTTTTAACACTCTGCTTGTGATAAACATTAAATAGAGTAACAGGCTAGCTTGAGTAAGACTGACAAGTTACACAATAGGAAAGCATGAAAAAAAATATTGCGGAGTTTGGTAAATTACAGCATGGATCAAGTGAACTAAGCTCCTTAATTTAATAAAAATCCTCAAGTTTTCAATGCAAGGAATAACATAAGTTTCAAAACCAACATTCTTTGATGGGAAATAAAATTTACTGTGATATAATTACAATTTTTAGTAATAATATATTTTATTTTCAAGACAATGTATGGCTTTGTGGCAATATTAATATATGAAACAGTGAGAAATACCCTCAAACTGGTGATTTAAGTACCTTCTATTCATGTTCTCCCTTCTGGTATTTTCTGCCTTAGTTTATATTGTGACTGTATTTTTAAAATATCTCATCATAATAAAAGCATACAGTAGAAGCATACAAGAAGAAGGAAGAAAAGCCCTTCCATTCTTCTTCCCTTGCATTCATTTTCCCTCCCACTTCCTTGCCTCTAGAAAAAAACAAATTTAGTCTTTTAGTCCATTCTTCATTCTAGCTTGATCTGATCCCTCTCTAAGATATAAAAAGATAGTTCCGTTTTTCAGGGTAAAGTGAATAACACAGATAGACTTTGGTTTTCCACTACGAGTCCTAATACCTACAGTTTAAATATGCTTTCAGTTAAACTGGAAGCCAAAGTTGAAGATTTGTATGCTACCTTTACCTAAATTGTGCCAATGTTATTTTAATGATTCAAATGTTGGAATTTGCTTCCCTGTAAACTTTTTGAAAACTGCATTTGCAGGATCTGCCATCATTTCTCCATCTTACGTAATTTTTTACAATACAATACATTACATTTTACAATACAAATACAAGGATTTTCACACTGCATGTGACTTTCAGAACAATGAAAATAGAACTGATGATGATGAGGGACTGGAGCATCATCATGTATGAAGCAAGGCTGAGAGAGATGGGCCTGTTCAGTCTTGAGAAGAGACGACTGAGAGAGGTCCTCATCAATATCTGTCAGTATCTGAAAGAAGGGTGTCAAGAGGAGGGACTCAGGCTCTTCTCAGTGGTGCAGGACAAGAGGCAATGGGCAGAAACTGATGCACAAAAAGTTCCACCTGAACATGAGAAAGACCTTCTTTACTGTGCAGGTGAATGAGCACTAGATCAGATTCCTCAGAGAGGTTGTGGAGTCTCCCCCACTGGAGATACTTAAGAACCCTCTGGACACAATCCTGTGCCATGTGCTATAGGATTACCCTGCTTGAGCAGGGAGGTTGGACCAGTAGACCCACTGTGGTCCCTTCCCATCTTACCCATTCTGTGATTCTGTGATAACAGAAAGCAAAATACACAGAACTGTTGGATCCAAGCTCTTTCTTTCATGTAGAAAAAACACTGGACTAGCAATCAAACTGAAGTTACAGTACAGAATCTAAACTTCATAACAAATCCATGTACACAGATAAGACAAAAACTCCTGCCTGGCACTTCTCACTATGGCCTCTTGAGAATATTTCAATGTCGCCTCACTATTTAACAAATAATTGCAATCTGCTATTTTTTTCTCTCTGTATCTCCCACCTGACAAAAACCAGTTTAAGTAAAAATTAATAAGAGCACATCTCAGGAATATTTTCTTTCAAAATATCCCAAACTAAGAGTGAAGGCAAGATCTGAGGTGGTCAGTGGTTATCATGACATCGAGTGACTTTGACCATCAAGGAAAATGAATGACAGGTCTACCAATGCATCAACAGTTCCTGTTTTAATCTTAGGCATAGATGTCTCAAATTAAATTTCTGCTAAGTTCACATCCAGAAGGAAAATTTGCAAGTAGAACTTAATTTCTACAACATTTTCAAGTACTATTTAACTACTTAAAAATAATTAACGTATAAGAACAACTATTACACAAGCTGAACCTCTCACAGTAAGATTTTTCCCAATCCAAAAGCAAAATTTACCTTTCTCCAGGCCTCTGCAATAGATTCATGCAAGCCATAAGGAATTAGCATCTGTAGGCCTTCACAAGTTCTGTACATTTGACGGCATACAAAAATGAAAGCTCCTTTAACAACTGGCATAAACTCAGATCCAGATAAAAGAGGAATGTCATCATGAAGAAGTTTCTTTGTGAACTGAACAAGTACATGAGCAGCTGTAGCACTAGAAATAAAATAATAAATTTAAAATTTTGTTTTGTAATAAGCCTTGAAACAAATCCTCTGACTAAACTTATTTAAATTTTTTAGGGGAAAATAAGCTATGGAAAGAGACTAAGACCCACTATGGAGGGACAAACTATGTTATAACTTGTAACACCAGTCAGAAGAAAAGAAACTTACAGCAAGTGATGTCACCTTGGCAAATAGTTCTATGCAATGCAAAAATACATCCCTTGCCTTCCACACAACCCACAAGACCATGAACTACACAGACTCTATGTTTTATAGGAGTCCAGTCGGGAAGACAATTCAGAGATTTCTCCACTTAGAAGATGTACCTTCCAAACATTTTCATGACCTGCAGCTTAGCTATTTTCAAAGGCTCATCTCAGTTTTACTGCCGTTACAAGTTTTAGCGTCAGCTAACTATATTCCATCCATAGGAATACACTGATTCTAAGTTAGGTACAGTGTTACACATGGCAGCTTCTTATACAAGATCTGTCTCTACTAGATGTACTGAAATGTGAATGCTACATTAAATCTATTCTTTCAATAAATTTGCTTAATTCAAATACTTATTCTAAAATCAAACAAAGAAAATTGAAGAAGAGAGGCCTTTGGTCTGAAAAGTAACACTACAGATATAATGGAACTATATTTAGAGAAAGGAAAGCTCTCACATGAATTAGAAAAAGAAGAAAAACATGAAAATCTCCCTTTTTATTAGTATTTCTTTACATTGTCATTTCACCTGGTTCTACATATAAAGATCTCCCTCATAAACTCTATAAAACACTTACTACTTTAATTTATAATCAGATATTTTACTCAAACAAAACCAAAACATATCATGTTATAGATAAATGAAAGATAAGCAAATGAGTCTCCTAAGAACAATGTAATTCATTGAAGTGCTCACTAATGCCATCCATTAACGCTCTCTTACCTGTCTTTGGCCTTTTTTTCATTTTCTCCATAAAGAAGAAGAGAAAGACCATCTTCTGAAGCAGCAATCCTTGCCAAAATATCAGCTACATCAAGTAAAGTGGTTTCAAGGCAGTTTATATACACCTATTTGGAAGAGGGGGAAAAAAAGGAAGCTTTAAATCCAATGGTTTTGTGAAAACTGTTTTTTCAAGTCTGTCTTAGGTATGTAGAGCCTGAAGGTCACCTTTCTGATGATTTCTTAATGTCTTAAACACAGTAAGTTAACAGCTTATGTTCAGATGTCATTACACAGAAATCTTCATCACAAAGGGCAGTAATTCCCACTATTTTCAAAATCCTTATAAAAATGTTTACAAGGAAAAAAAAACAAA
The DNA here is from genome assembly GCA_013399945.1 of Ploceus nigricollis. Classification (NCBI taxonomy): domain Eukaryota; kingdom Metazoa; phylum Chordata; class Aves; order Passeriformes; family Ploceidae; genus Ploceus; species Ploceus nigricollis. The sequence goes on along the minus strand of VXBC01005897.1, from coordinate 4,134,920 downwards.
AAAAAGGAGAAAAAAACCCTTTTTCTTTTATCAATCCAGAAAATAGTAGATTTCCATGGAGAATTATATATTTTATTTACTGTAGTTATTGAGAACACCTAACTTACAAGTTGCCAGCTGAATTAAAAAATAAAAGTAGGTTGCCTTTCAAATAGAAGGTAGGAAAAAATATTCATCCACAAAATATCCAAGTGACAACAGAAAAAAGCCAAAACCAATGAAAAAAATTAAACAGTGTGTTTTTTCCCAAGGAAACAGTCTCACTACAGCACAATTTTTGCTACTATTCACAAGACTTCCATGTCAGACCAATCATAGTAACGGACTAAACTATTCAATGCACACTATGATAGTCAATGCAAAAAATACCACAGAAGCTACCATATTACATGAGTAAATAAACCTTCTACATAGAAAACATGGAAAAAGTATAATATCCTATACAAGTTAAAATCATTTGGAAGATTATTACAAACCTCTGTGCCATTCAGCAAACTCTGAACAGGATGAAGCAGGGCATCTATCACTGTATCCGTATACAAACATTCAGCAGCACATCCTGTTTGATCACAAAAAACCTGCAGAATCTCCATAACAAGACTTTCTGGAGAATAATTTTCTGGTAAACATAAGAAATATTTATTTTTATTTTAACTTACACAAATATCTCTATATGATTTATGTAGTTGCTTCTGAATTATTATTAATTTTGTTAAGTCCTGATTCAACATAGAGGGAGGAAGAAAGGGTAAGGGTGGAACGGAAGAAAAAAACTGCTCTAATAACAGACACAAATTAAAAATTGCAAAAGAAGTTATCATATGCCTCATTATAAGTAAATATATTAGCATATAAGAAAAAAAGCATTTACCTATATGTGCTGCCAAAGCTGTCTTTGGGTAACTTGGAGAGTAATAAATAAGTTGAGCAAATAATACCAACACATCAGTTATGGATACAGTAGCTATTAAAAAAAAAAGAAAGCACTTTGTAAATTAAAGACTAAGTTTAATTTTCCAAATAAAAAATGGATTTTGTAAATATATGTAAAGAAAGCTTTGCTGTATAGAGGAAATCAATTATGTACAAGTTATAAAGCAAAGGACATACATGTCCTTGGGACTCTACTAAGGTATTTCATGATCAATTTATAAGACTTGATCTTGCTCTCAATTTAGCCAATTGAAATTTTATAATGTCTTTCACTGTAACAAAGAGCAGGTAACATTTGAAAATACTGGCTGTAGAAAAAAAGCATTACCTTACTATTAGATTAAGTGAAACAAATGGATAAGGGAGAAGGAGTCACACAACTCTTTCTCAGGTCTGAAACAAAAACAACAAATATAGCTAAATGCAAGATGGGAAAAATTGCTCCAAGTTTAATGTAATTATGTTAATAAATCAGCCAATCTGTGAGGAAAAAGTTGCCATCTATGAAGCTGAGAAGGACACTACTAAGAAGAGAAATGGCAAGATTGTTACATTTTATGGGAAAGAAATAAGCAACCACCATCCCTGGATTTCTGCTGGACGGGTGTTACACAGGTAATGTATAAATGACAAAAGCACTTTATTAGGAGACGTTTCTTACAGCTGTTCTACACTGGATCTATCAAGTCTTGATCTTCTAACCAGAGGGACAAAAGACAAGTCACGGAATGAGTATCCAGTAACGTTTGGAATTCTACAATGAATTAATAGAGACACTAAAGCAGTGGAATGCTACAATTGCCCTCACACACTTCTGTTTGCCAACCCTGCACCATATAGATTTCTCTGTCTGTTAAAGAGCTTTTCCATCTCATATCTGTGTCCCTATTAACACCTCTGTTCCACAGGTATGAAACTTTTCTTCTACTTTTATTTTATCTTAATTAACAGATTAAACTCAGAGCACTTGTTTTCAATTTGCAATTAGCTTGAAATACTGATTTTTCTTTCACACCTGAAAAACAGTTTTAGTCCCTGGATATGTCCCTCTTCCAACCAATTACATCAAATGGTTTGACGGAAGCTATTACTCACATCTAGAAAAGCTGAATCACTTGCACACTGATCCAACTGTCCTTCAACACAAAATTAATGTATTAAAAGTATAACATGTAAGCAATTCATTCAACCACATCCATCAAAGAATAAAAAACTGTGTGTAGATGTTCATATTTAGATATATACACACGCACACACACCACCTTTAATAAAGTTTCCAGACTCAGAATTGGTGAACAAAGTATTGTTCTTCAATATCCACAATACTGCAGTGAAAATATATAAATATATATCAAGAATGGATACAGTTTTTCTGAACAGGTTCCATTTTCCTCAACTCTCCCCCTACCTTTTTTATTTTTCAGCTGTACTGGAAAGAGATTCTGGCCTTCCTTATAGATCAACAATCTTCCTAAGAGGCACAGTGAATGAACAAAGTAGATGTACTGCAATTCTGGTCCAGTGTAACAAAAATTCTGCATATCACCTATAAAAATAAAGCAAAAAAATGAGAACTTTACTCTTGTAGTTTACTTTACAGTACCTAGCTACTTCCTGCAACACAAGCAGATCATTCTGGATATAAAGACAGCTTAAGTAATTAACCACTGCTATTAGTTTTCTCTTAAAAGACGGTCTTACAACATTGGGGGAATAGAATAGATAGAATGTCTTCCTCTTGAGGAAGCACGCTTTAAAATCCTAAAGAATGTGGATGTATGCACATATAACGTGAGACATGCAAAGATACTCACTACAGTGCTGCTGGGTAAAGTCACTGACTTTGGAATTTTTATTAACTGCTGCCTTGCAAAATTCAAAATAATCAAGACATTGCTGGACTGCTGCATTAATCTGTGGAATACAACACAAAATAATAAAGTAACTGATATTTCACAATAAACTCATTCTCTCTTGTATCCAAGTACTGTCCTTTAACACAAGAACTTAAATATCCACTTCACTTCAATCACTTAATTTTTCAGTGCTTTGGGTGTATTAACCAAGAGGAGGCAAAATTTTATAGGGCTATTAAAATATAGCCCTATAAATAATCACCATTATGCAATAATCACCTATAAGTAATAATCACCATTATTATTACATTATTACACAACCAGTTCTATAAACATAAAGACAGTCTATGAAAAGAGTACAAAGAACATGGAAGTGTTTTGAGAAGTCAACAGCAATCTGTGGGTGCCCTATTGTCATTACTGTGGAAAATTTTAAATTTCTACATGTGAAAACCTCTGTCTTGATTACACTTACTAAACTGTAGGTTTGGTTGCCAGGTGCTGTCAGTGCTATTACCGTTCTTGGTGGTGTATCATTGTCATAGCACTATAATCTAATCAAAGTATAGAAAAGTTTAAAAGCTATAAGCATTGCTGTAGCAAGGAAACATATCCTGGTTTCAGGTGGGATAGAGTTAATTTCTTCTATTTTCTTATGATCTGAAAAGAATAATTAGATTTATTACAGCTTGGAGCTGCCAAGATTTATTCACAAGTGTAAATATGCAGACATACACAATAAAAAAAAACCCAACCTTAATCAGATGTTTACCTTGCTTATAAATTAGATTAGACTACTCTGCTTATGGACTTTCTATTACAAACTCTTTGTTGCATAGATCATGCTTTATTCTATGTCCTGTTCTATGCACACAGATAGAAAAGATAAAGGTCTCTTATAGTTGTCTGTGCCCTTTTCTCTATCTTAAGGCTTTACTGGTCCCATATATTTTACATTTGATTTCATTTGTATGATAAGATTTTATAAAACATAGCCAAGTCCTGTTTATATGAATGGATCTCACATCTACAGTGGTCTTATTAGCAACAATGAAAATTCTACCCTAGTAAAGAGATCTGCCCATACAAAATATATGATAGGATTAATAGTAGTATTACTAAATATATTTTCCCAGTTTGATTTATCTTGCTGACTTTGAACCCTTTATGCTTCAGAGAATACAATGGCAGTTGTTTTAGCCTCTTTTCAACAAAAATCCAAATTCAGCACAGTGTATTTATAGTATTTATCATGCACCATTTGTCATTTTTATGCTTTTTTGGAAATAATTTTAAATATGAAACATAAAAAAATAACAAATTATAATCCTAAGTAAACACCTGCAATAAAATATCCAAATTCCCCTTACACAGAGCTGGCCATATATGCTTCTTTGCATTTATCAATTCATTTAAACAAAGAGAAATTGAAAAAAAAAATTGCAAAAATTCGAAAGGCTTATCTAGCTGAAGAACATGGAATAGCTACCAAAAAAAAAAAAAATTGTCCAAACCACTATGTGTAAAAAAAGACTAAGTTGCAAGTAAACTTGCTTTGGTAATTCACAGAATCATAGAATGGCCTGGGCTGAAAGGGACCTTAAAGATCATCTAGTTCCAAACAATATCATGGAACAGGGACATGGGCAGGGACACCTTGCACCCCCATCCAACCTGGCCTTGAACACTTCGAGGGGAGAGGCATCCACAACTTCTCTGGGCAATCTTTTCCAATGTCTCACGACCCTTACAGAAAAAGAAGTTCCTCCTAATATCTAATCTAAATCTACCCTCTTTCAGCCATTACCAATAAATTTTATTTACAGACTATTATTGCATTTATAATCAATAAAGTACATTGATAGAAGTACTTACCAAGGATTTATATTTCCTTTCCAGAAGCCTAAATACCACTTTTCTGCTGTAATATGCATGCTTGAATGACAAAGAAGATAATGTAATGTCAACTACAAAGAAATGTTCTGGTTTTTAACTAAAAAGTAGAAATTACCTCTGATTCTGTTCTAGTAGAGATCCCATATACAGTACATTTTCAATGTATTGAACTCCAGCTTGAGTAAGCCAGTATTATACTCAACTGAGACTTTTGTTTGCAGTACATTTATGAAAAAAAACCCCTACCTCATTAGAAAAAAGTGTAGTAGAACATGTAGTTAAAAAAGAAAACCAATAAGTACACTGAAATGCTAAACTATGCATTTTGAAATTGCCAAGTAAATCCTAAATTGTAAGTTTATATATGGTAGGCTGGAAGAAGTTCTAATGTCCACTGAAGTTAGCAAGTTGTGGGTAGTGTGTAATATATATGTGTTCTATCATGCTTATCACTTCTTCCAAAAAAATACTTGCATCTTTTCATGGCTGTCAGTCAATTCTTCCAAAGGGAGTGAAGACACAAAGCACAGAAAATACTCCTAAATTTCATGAAAACAAGTAACTGAACAGAAATTGAGGTGCAGAGTAATATTGAAAAGCATTGGACATAAAAGTCTAAAAAAACCCTGCACTTCCTTAATTACAGTTCTCAGTATAGGCTGTTATAGGACACAATAGGTCCATGATGTCAGAACCACAACTTTTCAAAATAAATGCCTGACATGAACAAGTTATGTGTTGTTGGGTTGCAGGTTATTTGCTTACCGTCCACTTCTTAAACCACACTGCTTTGATATCTAGCAGAGCCAAGAAATGCATTGGACTCAAGAAATCTGGAGAGGCAGGATGATTAGGCTTGTGTTTTAATGACAAAAGTGACAAGGTACTCTCCACTACTTCTTCCATGTACCTTATGACACAAGTAGGAAAAAATGGACAAGAAACAAAAAAATCACTGAAGTCTCTCCACCAGTAATAGTCAAGAACAATCTTCTCATAAAACCTTGTTCAGATAAATCATAAATACTAACAGCATTATCTTTTAACATGCTCTTATGTGGGCATTAATTGTTTGTAATACCACAAATACAACTAATATGCATCTATATTCTCCTAAATTATTACATCTTCTAAGGGTATTACACTTGCTACACTTGCATCCAAATTATTTTTTGTTCAAAAGTATGTAGAACACTCCAAAAGCTAAGTAAGCAGCTTAATATGACTACTCCTATGCAACTTCCCCACTTTACTTTTTCCACCCTCTACTTTTATTTCCCCTGCTGTCACTGACCAGCCACTGTGCATCCTATAATCAAGTCTTTGCTAAAATTACATGCATCTTATTTTATGCCAAAAACTATTAAATTAAGTAACAGTTACAGTGTTTTGAAGGTGACATACTTTTCTGGATGACGAATCCAGGAAGATGGTGCTTCCTTTTGGTACTCATTTAAAAGGCGAACCTAAAAACATAATTATTGAAATTAAAAAATAATTAATGCATATGTTTTGGTACTGACAGAAAAGGTACAGAAAGTTCATTTATACCTTTTTAAGTAAACGATTTACATCTGCGTTAGATACATCCAGACCAGCTGAAATATGAAGAGAATATTCTCCAGAAAGAAAGTACAACTCCAAGTGTCTTGCTAAAAAAAAGAGAGAAACCCAACAACAAAAAACCACTTCACCTCTACGACAACAGGGACAAAACAGACTGTCATACAGTCTTCATTATAAAATTTAACTTTTCAAAAAGTACATGACCCATGAAGTTTGAAATATAATTAAATGCACATACCTAAACTTGTATAGACTTCTTTTGTCATATTAAATGGAGAAGAAGAAAAGGTTTTTGCATAGAACTTAAGAATTTTCTCCTAAGGGTGAAAAAAGCAAGTAATGTATTAAATAGTCATTAACTGTGTATTATAATTGTAAAATTATAAAAAAGTATGTTTTATAAAAATATAGTTTCTGATCACAGAAATCTCCAGTTCAAAGGAAATTTTATTCAAATACTCGAACTACAGCACCAATTCAAAGCCTCACGGAGTTACAAAGCAGACCAAGGAACATTTCTTTTCCATTAAGAATCAGTAACTTGTAATTATCATTGTTTTAAAAGAAATTCTAGAACTCAGATGAAAGAGAAATATATGATAGCAGCTGGGGCAACTTTCCTATTTATTTGGTAATCATTTTAAAATCTGAAGAAGCAAAGAAGTTTAATTGACATAATAAATAATCTAAAAGCCATTTACGCAGCTGTCATTTCTTTTCCTCATCACTGCCTGTGTCATATTACTATGTAACATTTTCTCATCATCATGGGGCATAAACCTGACTTGAACAGGAAATATTAACATGACCTATTTTACAGAGCAGTTTTGTCCATTCTTTTTACGGGTATTTCTGCTAAAAGAAATTAAAATGTCTTCACTGCCATTAAAAGAAATGCGAATGACTACTTTGGTGTTTCAAAATCCTATTGAAAGCCTGTTGCAGTCCTTTAAACCAAAATTTACTGGAATCCTGTATTTCTGTTACTTCAAAAATAGTTTATGTGATTCACACACAAATAATAAAATGTCTTGAACCCTGCTGGACTAATAATATCTAAGAGGTGTAACTTCTTACACCTCTTTGGTAGTCCTTTCTTTGGATACAAATCTGATAATTAGATATAAAACATTCCCTTACACTGAATGTTGCATCAGGGTCCGCCAGAGAGATTGTCAGATGCTTACTCAGACTTGGCCAGCTCTCAGAGCTCAGGATATCAGAGGCAGGGGCCAAGCACAGCGTCTGCAAAGCTTCTTGGCGAACCTAGAGCAGTCAAAAAGATAAACACCAAAAATCCATTCACAGCAGCCTCTGAAATACATAATTCACAAGTCAGAGGGAGGGAGGACAGGAAGGAACAGAACTTGGTTTTAGAACAGATAAGGAATAACAAATACATATCTTCTGCTATATTTTTTATGGCTATTTAGACAAAACACTGCATCACTGAGTGGGGAAAACATGTGCATTCGAAGAAGTAATAAAAACATTTTAAATGGATTTTCAATACTGGATGCAAGGTTTATGTTCTATTTTCTGCCTGTAATCAAATATTTTGAAACTGGGGAATATAGCTCTCTAAAGCTTTCAGCTAGGAGAAGCAGACACAGTTATTAGACATGGTGTCATACTGCTGAATTTTCATCAGCATTCTAAGTAATTTCAAGTAACCTTTTTTTTCAATTCATAGACAACTGTTATCTCTAGCAATTTATTTCATCTTACTGAAAGAAACTGTAGGACATTTTAATAACATTTAAAAGCATCACACTTTTTACCTAGATTTCTAATAAAAAATTGGTTTGTACCATCTTCTACCTACCATGCCTGTTTCAACTGCCAGACAAGCCCTAACAAGTCCTATCAAGGCAGCACACTCAAACTGGTATTTTTCCAAGCTTCAAAAATACCAGCAGCTGGTGCTGATTGTTGGTTAGAGACACAAATTAGTACTGCCACTGACACGACAGCAAACCTAACTTGGATTTATATTTTCCATTTGGCAGCAGGTTGTTGGCAAATCAGCAGGCATCTCTCTCTTCTGACACAGGTAACTCAAAGGGCAACACAGAAGTTACCAAGAAGGGCAAGGGACTTGTATATAGGAAAATATTGTTCAGTAACTTTATTTATCATGGAACAACTTTTTTTGGAACTAAAAATGCCAATCTATAGTACATAAATCTCTAAAAAAAATAGATACTTGCTGCAACACTAGTTTTTAAACCAGATGGTTACAAACAATGAAATATTGCACTATAGAGTACTTTCTGCACTGAAGGTAAGATCGATGAACCAACAAAGACAAGCTTCCATTTAGGTATGTAGGAACTCTTATGTACACACAGGCTACAATATGCCATAAACATTCATTTGTATTAACATTTCATTTCTGTTTTTAAACTTACTTCCTTGGGCTGACTAGGGTCAAGCTTTTCTGTGAGCAGCTGCAATTGTTCTTGACTCATGAACGCATAACTCTGTAATACACATTATAAAATGATCATTAGTATATTTCATTAAACTGTATAGCGGAAGATTAAAATCATCAGTCTTGCTGATACCTAATTAACTTTTAATAATTGGGACTTCAACATTTATACTAATTTTACTGTAAAGTAAACATTCCAAATGTTTTCTGCTGTTTGCCCAAAGTTAAGCTTACAATAATGAAATCACTATGACATAGTTTGTTTGCTTTATTTCAAAGTTTTCTGTAACTTAAAAAAATCCCTTATAATAATTTATTCAGCAAGAAACATAGCCTAGTACAGTAGTCTGGAAATGAACTGCACATTATTTGGCTTCTAAAGTAAAATCACAAAAGTTAGATGATGCACTGATTTTATCTTTCTATACCATACTTGGATAGGTACTTTGGATCATATGGGCAGCATATTGATCTCATCTAGCATATGATGCCTAAAGTAGCTAGTATAAGCTTAGTACTTAAAACTGAAAGAAAAGCAAATAATTTGGGTTTAAGATATAACAAAGATGGGAAAAATTAATCTTTCTCTAGGGCCACTCCACTGACAGAAACTTAACAATTTTGCAGTATCATGCTTATTTCATAACACAGAGAGAAAACCCATTGTACTTGGTTGAAGGAGGAGTCACTGTCAGAACAGTTGTCTGTGTAATAGCCGCTCTGACGTTCTTTCTTTGCTTTACTAGCCAGCTCCTTATCGTGCATCCGATCTTCTTCAAACTTGTTAATCAAAGATTCTACCACAACCATCATGACATTCTTCAAGGCATGTATCATTTCTCTGTATCTTCAAAGTAAAGATGATTTTAATATATAAGAACATAAAAATCATTATGTAAAAAAAAAGAAAAAGAAATCACTACATAATGAATAACTGAATATGATATAATGCTAATTGGACTTGAACTCATTGAATTTATAGAAATTAATGAATACCAAATCCAAATCCAAACTGAGCAAGGAAACGTATATGTACCTTACATGTTTCAGTTAATGATGTTTTAAAATCACAACAAAACTCCTTTTTTTCCCTTCCAGAACAATTCAGTGAAATACCACTATCATAATTCTAATTTGGGATGTTCTTAAGAAAGAACAACATGAGTCCACCAAAAAGGAGGATGTGTCCCTGAGAAAACAGGTCATCCTTGTTACTGTTTGTTTCTCGTAGTTCAATATCCAATTTTTCTTTTGCTATAAACCTTGAGCAGAACCAGTAGAAGTGAACATATTATCCTGATTCAAGATCTTGAGTACAGGTCATGCACACAAAATAATTTTCTTTCAACAAAACCCTGTTTTTTCTAATTTCCATAAATTGAAAAATAATATCCACAGGGAAGCAATTAAAAATAAAAAAATGCCTCAGAAAAGCATTCTATTGTAAAGTGTTGATGTTTTATTTCGAATTATTTTTACTTTAATGCTACAATTATTTATTTTACAGTCATCAAAGATATAGATTATTATATTGTGCTTTAATATCTCCTTACATGTCAAATTAAAAATGTAAGGTACATATTTAGCTCATTGGAGTTTCTTCTGCCAATTTTAATACACACAAAACCCTAAGGTCCTGATCCTTGAAACAAAATTATACAAAGAGCATAATCTAAAAAATTGTCAACATCTATTTTCCTATTTTCTTATTTTGCAACACATAAAAATTACCACTGATGCTAAAATCCTAAATACCTCAAAAAATTCACATATTTGCTACCTATCTTTTTTATGCAATTGTTCTCAACCTTAATTCCAGGGTGAGACAAAGCATGACACATTGCACTGTATGGTGGCAATATGTGAATTTCTCAGCACTGATTTTGGTTACAGGTTCAGAATTGTTATTGGTTCAGATCTTATTTTTTCAAAACACATAATGGAAAAGCAAAAGGAAGACTAAGACAAAGAAGAAATAGAGATGTGAATTACAGGCATATACTCACTCTTTTGATTCACGGGCCTTCTTAGTAAGATGTTGGACAAGTGTGTCATAGCCAGATATTTCACCCTGACTTTGAGCAGAGGTACATTTTTCTGTTTCTTCTTCAATCACAGGTCCCACAGTATTTTTTATGTATTGTCTAAGATATTTCACAAACTCATAGCTGCAAGAAATATTAAAAATTAAAATGTTATATCTCTTTGAATTCACCATGAAACATTTTCAACGTTATATCAAAAACCACCATCTTCTCTCCCAGTAGATCTGTTACCCTGAGGTAAGAGTTTATGACTTGCATAGAAATAAACTTCAGGAGTGTAAAATAACACATTACAGTTTGATTTTCTTCAATATGGTTAGTATCAGCATATTGTAGGAAGAAACAATACCATATAGAAAAAACAAAACCAAGAGTTAGGTTACCAAAATGCACATTTTCACTTTGTGCTTCTTCCAAAAGTAAAAATCCACTCAGACAAAAGGTAAAGATTTCGTAGACAAAGAACAAAGAATATCAAAAAGTTTCAAATTCCAAAAGAAACATTCCTTTTAGCACTCTGAACATGTCTTAGAGTATAAACTGTCTGGTAATATTATTTATGCATTATACATACAAAATTAGAAAATACACAGAAAACACAGTTTATAAATTAGAGCATATGAGAACACCTATGGCCCATGAAATTCTACGTGTCATGACAATACACAGATCTCAATCAAACTGACAAAACAGCTGTCTGTGATTACACAAACATATCAAATTCAAGGACTCACCACTTTGCAGTCTTGCCATCAGATACCCACAGACACTTGCTAATAGAATAGAATAATCAGAGGGAGATCGCAAACTAAAGACTCTCCCTAGGTCCTCCAACTTCATATTAGCTACAGAAACTGCTAAAGAGTACTGCTCAGAATAAATCAACTTTTCTTTTTGGCTAGTTTTGTGATTTGTATAAAGGGCAAGGCAAACAGAGACACACAAAAAAGTAATCATATAGTTACAATAGATGCGTAATTTTATTTTCATTGGATCAAAAGTAGATGTGCAACTACTTCATGTTAACTTGGATTAAAAAACCCAAAAAACAAACAACAAAGCACACAAAATTGTATCACGATAGATACTTCCTCACTGGATTGCCTACCTCAAGTTCCATCAGGTATGTCAGTATTTTTCTTTTCCCCTACCTTTCTGTTCTTGTTCTCAGTGAAATTAATAGAAATACATCTCAAGAAAGATGCAACATATGTTTATTTCTGTTCTCATTTGTGAAATTGCACGCAACTCTCCACTGCATGAAAGCGTTCACGAAACTGTCTCCACTTTGTTTTATAAGGGCAACACTTCCGGGGTGTATATTTTTGCAGTGACTCCTTCAGTCTGAAATATACAGTAACCACATCACTATTCACACCACTACTTTTATGTCTGAGGTTCTAGTCTTCATCTTCTGCATTATTCTTCCACCTTAGACAGGTTTTGTAACAATTATGCATTTCAGCAATGACAATACTACTTCTTCACAAGCAGAATCAATTCAGACTGATCTGGTAGGACTTAGAAAGGAATCACATGTGGGTGTTAAAAATACCTTTAATGTAACAGAAAACATGCTACTTATGTAGTTTAAAATCCTGTTGCCTACTAGTGCATAGAAGTTTTGTACTTGATTCAATTTTCCTTTTTATTAGCTTTCTAAGGATCCTGCATTTCTGTCTTTTCTACATCGAAGTGGGAACAAAGGGTAAAGTAAGGCCTCAAAGTCTGGTAAAATTACTGCATCAAAATAAGCATGAGGCAGAAACAGTACCGCTCAAAATGCTGAGCTGAACTAGAGCACTGGACAGTCCAAAAGCACACACTACTAATAACAGAGCTTGCACTCTGGATGGATAGGTTAAGGAGAAAGTTTCTTTATGGCCTCACTTATAAATGACCAAATGACCTCTCTGACTTTCCATGAAAACCAGTCTGTACTGCCATGGGTCACAAACAAGACAAGAATACCTCCCAGCACCAGATAGTAATCCTCACATTCTGAATTTAAAGATCACTTGATTTTCCATTAAATGTAAATTAAAAGTGTTCTATGAAAAGAAAGTATCTTAAGGATCACCAATTTTCTAACATACAAGAAAGAGTAATGGATGTCAAGGCTTCACTGCTGTAAAAGCAAAAGCTATATAGGCATAGTTTCAACCACTTACAGATCTTACTCCATCACCCAGGGTATTCTATTATGTTCTCAAGAAAAAAAAGACAGAAATAATTTCAATTTTTTTTGGTTTGAGCTTTATTGTATATATTGTCTCTAAATATTTTTTTTCTTTCAGAATTACGTGTCTTGCAACTTTTACTCTCACGCTTATCACCCTTGCCTACCATTCAAAATTCACAAGAGTACAAGCAACAGTGTAATTCAATACATTTGTAACAAAAACTAAAACTGAGCTAAAACACTTTTTAAAGAATCTTGAGAATACATGCAAGCGTCAAGATTTTAAAGTTATAGTGAAATTTTAGATAAACCCTAGTTCTATTTCACATATTTACTTTTACCTAACTCCTACCACTGACAAAGGAGTGCTAATACCTAGGTAAATTTAAGAGAATGTAAATAGCACCAGTCCTGAAAAAACTGACCGGGAACCAGCTTTCTCAGAAGTCAGGTCATAGAGCTTTTTCTTATTAAAATGTCCTCAGGTTATTTCAGCCTGATGTTGTCTTGGCTTGTCATAAACTGAGTGCTAAAAATCTCCCATGTAGTAAAAAAATAATCAAGTTATAGCATCATGGAAATGAAAGAGGAGCGTGGGATTGGGAAATCTACATTGCATGTGAGGTCACACTGTCACAACTGATTTAACAGAAGTGTGATGGGGATACACTTCTGTTTTACTTAAAACATAAATCATTAAAAGAATGATTGGAATAGATAGATAAGAGAGACATGTTCAGTAATATAGGCCAGAGAGAACAATCAAATATGCAAGCCAAACGGCCCTCTGAAAAAGTACTCTATTTTGAAAAACAGGACTATGTTGTCTAGCAGATGTCAAATATACCAAGAGTCTTCAGTGACTACTTCTTCCAGCTCCTTTCCATGTGTGCATTTAGCTTTGCATCACATGCATCAGAGCTTTGTAAATTCCTCTCTCACAAACAGCTCATGAATTACTACTACAGCAAAAATATATTAGCAAGAGTGGATGGGAAAAAAAAGCAAACCAAGAAAATGGCAACATTAATTTTATTCTTTAAATTAGCATCATCTGATGCTATGCATCTTGATTAGTGACAGGAATATCTACGTATGTAACACATTCACAAAGCAATATAAAGTGTAGGCATTTCCCAGGAACAGGACAGTTTAAGACCGTACCAATTTCTTCAAAAGGCTAAAAATAGCAAAAAATATTTTTACTTGTGAAAATTCTCATCTGTTTCCTCCAAATGCAAGAGAATTTCTTCTGCACATTCTACTGATGGGGCTCCAGTGATTTTTTCCTTCACACTCTGCAGCAACTGTCTAAGCATAGACTGTAATAGAGCTTCATCTTCACTGGTAAAGTGAGACATCTATAGAAAACAAATAGAAAAATAAGAAACTCTTATAGTTTTGTTTTTACTCAAGATGCTAAGAAAAGCACAAATCCCTTAAATTGCCACTTTTTTACTGTTATCAACAGGATTTTCTATCAAAAGACACAATCACAGGAAATATTTGCTAGAGCTTATCTTCAGACAAACTGAAAACAAAACTATCAAATCAGTTTCACTAATATTAGCATAATAGTAGCAAAATATTCTTAAAAGAGATATTACATTAAGAAAAGCTTGAATATTCCTATTTGTACTTGCCCATGATAGAGGCATAAGACCACATGGTTAGCTAAAAAAATAAAAAGGAGGGAGGGTTTAACAGATGTAATGACTGTATCTTGATAGGAAAACTTTATAAAGTTTTCACCTGCTTCTCATCCACTATTACTACCCAGTTCTGACTTTGGAATCCCTCTAGTCAGAGCTATTGATGTGCCCATGACTGAAAGTGCTGTCAGCTTTTGCAAGGGTCAGGTGGAATTATCATAACAGTTTAATTGCCCTGTGCTAATCAACAGCAGTGACCTGACAGAGTCCTGTCAAATTAAATGGAAACTGCTGGGAAAAACTGAGAGGAGGAGAAGAAACAGTGAGAAACTGGAAACATCTGCCAAGTCCAGAAGACAGACAATCAGTTAATTTTTCCAGAGCTGCAAAAAAAATACACAAGGTCATTTTTGATCTTGATTAATCAATGGCTTAAAAAACTTTATATGCCATGGAAGACTTTCAAACCTCAGTGGCAGTTTTAGCTTATATATTTCTAGCATATTTACGGAAAAATTACTTAGAGATATTTGACTTTTTGAATCAATAAAGACTCCCTAAGCGCCTGTGAATGAACAATACACACACACTTGGAAGAGACAATACAGCAAATTACTGTTTAAGTATCAAATAGTATCAACC
>VXBC01005897.1:3981634-4119695 GCA_013399945.1 Ploceus nigricollis | reverse complement strand
ACAAAAAAACAAAAAAAAAAACCAAAAAAAACCCCACCAAAATCACAGCCCCAGCCGGAAGAGTTATCTTTTATGAAAGGTAATAGTTCATCAAGGTAACACTCTTCTGTCATAAGTAGCATAATTGCTGAACATTTTACTTTGATCTATCATTACTCAATATTAACTCAATCATCTTGCCAGAAATTTCATTAAACTAAACTCATAGCAAACCAACGCAACACCCCAAATCCCTTGCAATAATCTTAACTCACTGATTTGCAGCCTTCTTTTTCTTATAGAATCTCAAGATACTTAATCAAAGTCAATGAACTTTTAGGCCTGTATAAACATCAGACAATATCCTAATCCCCTGGAGAAAAAAAAAAAAAATCACCAAGTATTTTGGTATAACTAGGCATTTTCAGAAGTGCAAGGTATCCAGATACTGACAGTCAGTGTAAAGCCCTGCTCAGGTTATTCATAGAGAGAAATCATGAGACTATTGCAGCTTCACCTCCAGTTTGCCTCGAAAAGTCTTACTGACTGATGTAATCACTAACAAAGATATATATCTTACATTTCATTTGTAAAGGTTTGCGGTTTGTTGTGCTTGGTTTTTTGGTGGTTGTTGCTTTGGGGGTTATTTCCCAGCAGGCACAGCCCCCATTCAGTTTCCAGGCAACACTTAAACGATCGTTTTCTCTCTAAATGACAACTTTACCCAAAGCCCAGTTTGGGAAGTCTTTACAAGGTCCCAGCACTATCGCAAATGTACATCCTGCCCCACAACTCAGGCAACGATTCAGAAGCGGCCTTTTGTTGCCATCATTTATCCTTACACAAACCTTCGCCTGGGCAGGGAGGCAATTTTAGCAGCAAGCCGAGGAGAGCAGCTCCCGGAACGCGAGCACTGCGAGAATCCCAGCCCCTTCGGCTGCGCCCCAGAGCTGGGCGGCAACCAGGATTCCTGGGACAACCCACGCACGAGGAGGGCAGCCGGTCTGTCCCCAAGCGTCGGGAGAGGCTACTCCTGCCCAGGTGCTTCCCTCAGCTAGCGCTGACAGCTCGGGCGAGCTCTGCCCGGGCACCTCGGATGCGCTCGCCCCACGCACCCGCTGCGCTCCGCCACGCTCCCCCCTGCCCCGGGATCCCCGCATTCCCAGTCCCTGCCCGCACCCCGCGCCGCTGCCCGGCCCGTCGGGATTCACCTTGGGCGGCCGCGGCCCTTGGCAACCGCGGCGCCGAGTCTCGCCGGGCCCTGGAAACATCGCGAGAGGCCGCGTGGGCCGCCCGCGCCCCGCCCGCGCGGGATGGCGGTGTTGCGGTGGCGGCCGTCGTGAGGGCTCTGCCCGGGAGGAGTCGCTCCGCCGCCAGCCGCGATGTGTTTGCTGATACGGGCAACCCCAGCACAGGTCAGGAGCACTCAGCGCTTCCTGGCTTCAGGCTCCTCTCTATTCTGCCCGGGATGGTGGCCGCCAGGTTTCCCACTGAAATCTAAGGAATATAGTCATGCCGTTATTCCCAATTTACATCAGCAGGGGAGCAGGTTGTCTTAGTAAATAAAATAATTAAAGGCAAGGAATTTTTCAGTCCTCTTTGACTCTCCGTTCCCTCCTCTGATGGAGATATTACAAAAATATCAAATAGTATTTTTTTCTCTCAAACAAATAAATGCATAACACAAAACCAGCAAAAGCAGTTTGACATTAAATAATTTCTGTTAGGTCAGCTATAATAAACCAGAATTTGCTTACCATAAATAGTCATAACGATGTTTTTCATTGCTTGCATGCAAGATGTTACATAGTGCATTATTATCCTTTCCTCCTACATTTTTCTAATGATTCTGATTTGGGTGATGCTAATCATCCGTGATGGTCTTTCCTGTAAATGTGAATCTTCCATGTAACGCTAACCTTCCATGAGGACTTGTTCCTTTAACTGGGCCTGTAGCCCCTTCAGTTAACAGAGCTCTACTTAGTTGTGGGGATCCAATCGCACAGTAGAATTAAGCTTAGTAATTACTGTAAACTGCAGTAATTCTATTGAAAAGGGACGATTCAGGAGAAGCACAAACCTCTCTTACTGCTAGTTCTCAGAAAGCGGATTTTGATCGGTTGCAACAAAGTTTCTGTGATACCTTTAGCAGTGAGCTCTTCAGTGTTTGGATGTGACCAGTGCGCTCAGGTACCCACAAAATTAAATTGGAAAAATTGTCTTCTTACTGCTGCTTGCAAAGGAGCTCCAGTAAACTGACCAGAGTCCTGGTAGCTTGGCCATGCACTTTCCCCATCTTCTAAGTGCATTGTTTGGAATGGGCTACACATTACAGCAGCTTATTCCACATCCATGCCAGGCTCTTCTTTCACAGGCAACAGAATGGTTTGCTTTTCTGTCCTCATGCCAACAGAGAGGTGCAGTGGTGCAACACTTCCAATTCCTTTATCACTTCACAAGCACTGATTCAAGTGACAGCATCTCAGTTTCATAGCTGATAAGGAATAGAAAAAAAATCAATGTACATAGTGTTCAGCATTCATGCTCCTTACTGAAAGAGCCTCCACTTTAACAAGCCTTCCCTATCTTATAAAAAAGCCTTATAAGAAAAGTTGCACTTGTAGTGGCATCACAGGAAGATGTCCTCTTCATGCCTGCCATGTTGCTGAAATCCTTCAATTCTTTTCTACCTTCTCCCACCTTCTGTATCGCATCCAGCTTCTTTAGCCACGTTTTGCAGCCATTGGAACCTGGAGCCCTTTCTTGTGAGCAAAGCTGGCAGACCTCAGATGCCGTTGGCCATGATTATAAGGATGCATCCAGGCAGACACCCTCCGAGGGTGATACTCCAGAGTGAGCAACATCATTCTGAAGTACAGTATGTTTACATGGATGGATGTCTGTCACGTGAGAGAGGTTGCAATTGCTGTGAAATTGTTCATGTGGATTTCACAGTGGTGAAATTCCACTCTCTCTTAACTCTAGCAATTCCTTCTCCTTGGTAAAAATATTCCAGATGTTCTCCCTTGGCTGTAAAAACAGGAAAGCCTGGCTCCTAACCCCAGTTCAGGAAGGCACAGTCTTCATAAGATCTCGGCATTGTTAGAAAGTCACAGTGCTGACTTCTGTAATTTTAGAAACTTAAAGGAAACAATACACAAATTCTTAGAGTGTGTAGCATGTAAGATAAGCAGGGTTTCAAACTGTGAAACATTATAGGAATGTGAGTAATTTAAGTATTATAGAGAAGTTTAATTTAATTGATATGGTTTTCTCCCCATACCTTGAACATGTCCCAAAATTTGAATTATCAGATAATGCAAAATTTCTGTAAATTTAAAATGTTTCTGCAGTGTCTTCAATGTGGCAGACCAGAAAAAAAGTAAACTGTGAAAAACAGAAGAATCTTCTTTACAGCTGGTGGTAGTAGTGGAAACAGCTTATGTTGGTGCCCATGTCACTACAACTGGGACATAATTTCTCTCCCCTCTTTCTGCTCTTTCTGACTTTTCTCTTTCCCTTCACCGAACTTATAATAAGACCACTCTTTTTCTGGATGACACACAAAGGTTTGGAGAAATATTGATTTTATGTAGTTGATGCACAGCTATTAGTTTCTCCAAGACTCTTTAGCTAAGACTTTCACCAACTCTATATGTAGGACCTACTAAAGAAATTGGGGTTTAGTATCTGATTAAAAAATTTAGCATAGCCAGTATCTATTGAAATTCCAGTTTATCAGCCTTTCCTTGGCTGATACAGTTTTCAAAGGACTGTATACCAAAGAACTAAAAGGGAAGACAAACTCCCCTTGACTAAGACAAACCCAACCAAACCAAAAAAAGCAACTTTCTATACTCCCATTTCAGAGCTAAATCAAGATCAGAAGGAGCCAATATGTCCTCACTTCAGAGTTTCCCAAACTGGGACTAAGATATGGAAAGGAATAAATAAGTTAGGAAAGGAGAAATAAGTGTGAATTCTGGTTCTGGAGGTAGCACAAGAAGTCTTCACCACCTTTCTGCACACTGACATCCCTTAAGCAGTTCTTGAGACTCCAAATAAAAGATGAGGACAATTCATCAACCCTTGTATGAATGCTGTGGCATTTGTTGCCCTCTCACATCACAGTTATGGCTGTTTCCCAAATTTGGAGGAACAATGAACATGTTTTAAGACATCATTAGATCATAATCTAATCATAAATATCAAAAAGGAAACTGCTTAAAATATTACGGCTGATGGGAAAATCTTTTTAAATAATCTCCAAAGGAAATTTTCTGTTTTGGAGACCATCTGTCCTTTCCTCCCTGTGCACTCTGGGGAGATACTAACCCCTGGATAGATGTTTCCGTTAAAACAAACACTAAGGAACTGGTGGGTAAATGGTCACGAGGGTTGCAGGCTGGAGCACTGATGCGATCAGCTGCACTTAGAAGTCTTGTGTTAAAACACATGCAAACAGAATTTATATCAGTTCTATAACACGGAAAATGTAAAGTGTCCTGACAGGTCTAAAGTTACATCAGATGACTTTGTACATACCTCTTGAGAGCTAAGCTGGTATGAGATGCATGTAAACTATTACAGGAATCAAAAAATTAAATTGGGTCAGTTTGCTTATTTGGTGATTAAACTTCAGTTATGCTGACATTTCAAGAAGACTGAAGATCTTACTTTCCTGTTCCTGATCTCTTTTTTTCTGAAAAGTGAGAGACTGGCAGGAAATCAATAGGACTCTCGCATAACATTGTAAAGCACCAGCTCTGAACCAGCCTGTCCAATACCAATCAGGAATGTTATTGATTAAAAATGTAACTTAGTGAATATATAAGGTACTGATTTTTCCATCTGTATTTTATGAGGCAGTTTTCAATAGATGCTCTGCTTGCAGTTGTAAAAGTAACTACTGGAACAGAGGTGATAAAATTTATATCGCAATGCTAAGTAACTACCTCAAAGAATCAAAGACAAAATAAGACTCAAATGACAATGTAAATATCCAAATGCCAATAAAATCATTTTCTGATCCACAACTTTCTTTTTGTGAAACTTCAAGGAGCCAAGGACATGTATTACTAGCTCTGGCTGGCCTTAGGCAGATCTCTTAGCATCAGACTTAGGTCTTTATTGGAAATTGAGGATAATAAAATTATCTTTATATGCCATTATGAAAATTAATCTCACAACATAATAACCAAATGGCATTATAGATCTTGACTTTATTTCCCATTTCTTTTCTAATTAATATTTTGGTCCTTTTTTATCATGTGTTTCCTGAAGGTGGCAGCAATATTCAGGACTTGCGTGAATGTCTGACTTTTGAACCTATTGACCTGTAATACAGCATTTTTTTCAATGTAAATGTATTTGTATTTATGGATATTAATAATATGTTTAAATCAAAATTTGATGATGTAGATATTGTTGTTGTAGACATAGGATGTACAATATCACTAGAAAATATGAAGAAACTATGTTGACCTGGAGTGTTAGAATTGCTTATTCTTTCGTAAACTAAAGGAGGATTCCTAAAGTATTAAATATTTTTAATTAACAATTTACCATTGCTTGCAGTTAAAATTATCCATTTCACTGTCTTCATTGAAGCCTGTATTATATGCTTTTTCTGAAGTGAACTGTAAGCTCATTTCTGGACACTACATTAGCAGTCCAAAACACTACAAATGTTATGTGTGATCACTGAAGGAAGATTATAGCCTGTCTGTAGGGTTTCTTAGAGTTCCATTCCTCCATTTGATCTTAATAATTTAAAATCGCTGCTGGAATCAGGCAGGCCAACTATCTCACAGCATTGCAGGGTTTCAATTAAAGAAACTTTAACATTTCTCCTATTGCTTCAGATGTGGTACAATGCATTGTTGTGAAATGCTTCTGCTACTGAGGCAAGGCAGTTGCATCAACATTAGAAATACAAAATAATTTAGAGAACTTTTGTCTCCTTTCATTTTGCTAGCAGTTGCCTGGTCAGGGAGTTGCAGATCCCACTGCAATTTAAATGGAGGATCATGGAAACCCACAAAGACTTCTCTGTAGCAGGGCTTTCCTCCCCTTTGTCTTTCGCTAACAGAACTGCATCATGTCAGGTGATTCTTTTGCCTGCAAGTCTTCTGTCAGCTCCAGGGCTGCTCTCACAATGCATCCAGGACAAGTGCCCAAGTACCAGTACTGCTGTCCCAGAAATGCCACTTTGATGCAGGACTTCTTAGTACAAGAGTGTCATAGAGCTCCTGTAGCAGGTCCAGCAGAGGGCTATGAAGATGATGAGGGGACTGAAGCATGTTTCAAGAGGAAAAGCCGAGGGAGCTGGGCCTGTTCAGCCTCAAGAAGAGATAGCTGAGAAGGCACCTCATCAATGTCTGTCAGTATATGAAGGGGACTGTCAGGATGATAGAGCCAGGCTCTGCTCAGTGGTGTCAAGCAACAGGACAAGAGGCAATGTGCAGAAACTGATGCACAGAAAATTCCACCTGAATATGAGGAAGACCTTCTTTACTGTGCAGGTGACCATGCACTGGAACAGGTTGCCCAGAGAGGTTGTGGAATCTCCCCCTCTGGAGATGTTCAAGAACCATCTGGACACAATCCTATGCCATGTGGTCTAGGATGAGCTGACTTGAGGTGGGAGGTTACACCAGATGACTTCCAGTGGTCCCTTCTATCCTTATTCTGTGATTCTGTCAGTTGCATAGCTGCCAATGACCATGCTTCTAAAGAAAATGCAAAACAGGGCTTCCTTGTGAGTTTTCACTGGTCCAAATGAACTCCCTAATCCTTGCATGCCTTCAGATCTGAATGTTTCATCCTGAGAGAAAAGTAAGGAAGAAATTTTTTTTTCCTTAAAGTAATCTTCACTCCTAAATATGCATGGAACACAAATGCTACAATTTTAAATTATACTGACAGAATTTATTACACTGTGCTTCTTAAGAAGTTTGCTCAGCAAACCTGGTGGCCTTTTTAGCAGTTGTATATGAATATTTCCATGCCTTAGAATCATCCGTCTTTCTTCTTGTCCTTACCAATGACTGTTTGTGCTACCCCTCAAAACAGTACTTTGATATCCTGAAGTTGAATATTTTCATAATTGCTCAATTTATGTTCATCCTTAGTAAAGTATTGCTAAAGTAACTTCCTTAAGATTTCCTCTCAAGATCAGCATTAATTCCTGTGCTTGTCACATTGACATTTCAGAATTCATTCATCAGCTCCTCTGAGCTGCTGATGTGGTATTCTTTTGCAGACACTGACTGGTATTCCCCTTTGCATTTCTGCTCCCTCTTAGATGTCCCTAAAATGTGTCATTGTTATCACTTCCTTTATTTACACCATTATTACCACAAAGCCTAACACTAACTACAAAGCCTAATTACTAACAAAGGTGATTTTGTTACTTGTGGTTTAAGTGTTGAGCGACCCCACCTTCTCTTTCCTGTTTCCCATTTGTCTTCTGGAAATTTTACCAGTCCAGATAAACTACTGCTCTCCTTACCCAATGGCTTATCCTGCTATAGTTCTGAATCCCAGCGTCAAACACAATACAGTTTCCTTCCTGGATCATCAACCAAGTGCTGTCTGTAATCTTCATATTTGCAGGGAGTCAAATACTGGAGATATTTTCTGTGTAAGCTGTTGTTTTATATTCTCTTGTTAATATAAGTTATAGTCTTCTTGTAAGAGTGTCTCCTACAAGTACAGATTAATCTGACCAGATGTGACGCACAGATAACTTTGTTCTGTTCATTTTTGGAATGTTGTAAAATGCTTGAAAAGTAAGCAAATTGTGCTCTTTGCTGCTCATTTGAAGCTGTACTCTTTGTAAGACAGGCTCAGGAAGACAGAATTTGGCCCATCCTTTGCCATGCTTTATTCCTTTGTGTACTTTCAGCAACATGAACTGTGTGCTTTGTTTTTCAAATGTTTTGTGTCCTAGCAAAGTGCGACCTCCTCCTCAAAGTTATGTTTTAAAGAAATAGTCGAAGCATTGCTTGGTAACAACACTGTTTATTTAAATTCCAGAAAACACTTGTTTTTACTTTTTTCTTTTATTTTGCTTAGATAATGTCTGTAATCCTAACAGAATTTTACATCTAAGAAAAGTTTTTGGAGATTCTGTGGACAAATAGAGTGTCTGAAAGAAAAACGGATGAAGAAAAACACCAGTCCTGAATGCCTTCATACACAAAATATGGTCTTTTAATAAAAAATTTATTTTACAATTGTTGTGTAGCAGAATCTCTTGTGCAATGGAATCTTATTAGTGACACACATTCCTTAAGATAATGAATCTAATTTCTTTAAAAAAAAAAAAGTGTTATAGTTTTGTATTATTGAAGACAATATACCACCGTCATCTCATCATCTCAATATAATTCCAGTGAATATTAGGGTTAAGGATGAATTTGATTCAGTAAATCTGCAAATACATTTCTCTGACATGAAAAATGATCTCCAAGTAACAGGAAGAATATTTAATTTTTTCACTGGTATTTTTTTAGTGCCCTCATGATGTGAGTGGAATTCCAATAGAGACATGATTTTGTCAGTCGAATTCCTTTCACTGAGGAATAAGACAAATACTTCTGTATCTTGATACACCTGCTCACTGACTGTTACAAATTTTGTAATGCATATTTTATCATACAGCCTGTAGTGCTGGGTTGTTGTGACCCAAGGGCAGAACTTGGCACTTGGCCTTGTTGAACCTCAGACAACTGGCCTTGGTCCATCAATCCAGGCCTCTTCTCCTCTTCAGAAGATTCATCTTTTCAATTCTTTTTTTTTCAGGAAACCACCTTCTCAATCCAGGCAATTGTACTTTTGCACCTGTCTGGGGCAATTCCCAGAACAAACACACGCTGAGTCCCTGTTCTCCTGGGTTAGAAGTTTATTTGAATTCACAAGATGTGACTCAGGTCTTTTGATTCAGAAGGTATCTTTTTCCCAGACTTGTAAATGGTCTTCTTTACTATACCAGACCTGGAGTGTGCAAGTCAGTGCTACTAAGGGGGAAAGAGCTGTGATTCTGGAGTAAAAGTAACTCTTGATGGGGGTTGGAACTTCATAACTGGCTTTACAGTCAAAAGCAAATGGGACCATAGTCTGTTTTGATAAGGCTGAGTATAATCTTCATCCCTTTGTAATCTGTCAGATGGGTTTTGTGAACTTGTGATTTGATTTGAGACTGATTATTCTGCTTGGAATCATTGGAGCACTCCTGTAATATGAGAAGTATGCTAAGAATGTGATAGTTACTATTTTAAAGTCTGATTCCCTTTTGGTGCACTCTTTCTTGCTTAACTGAGGTTCCTGAGCTTGCATTGGAGAATAATGCAGTAGCTGGAGGGAAGAATTCATGTGGATGTAGACTCTAGGCTGTTGTAGGTTGATTAACTTGATTTATGCTGATGGATCTATCAAAATACACTAGTGGAAGATTCAACCGCAGTTTTAAGGAGGAAGGAGGGAGGATATACTCACAGATGAGTAGTTCTTGGCAGAGCTCTCAGAACACTTTAAAAATACCTGCTTAGTTTTTAGAATAATTTTGCTAGCTACTCTGATGCTTTATAGTGTTTATTGCACTAAATAACTGTAATGCCATTGTGTTTCATACTCTTTATTTTACTGCTTATGCACCATATGGTATTGATGTGTATTATATTGCATATAACTCAATACAATAAACATAGTATTACAAAACAGAGTTGGTGGATTTTTATTATAGGTAGGTTACCTACTGTGATGAAAATAATATAAAATTATAGAGAAATTATTACTCCCTTTCTTCATAATTTTTATTCAAGAAATAACCCGTGGTAAATTAGGCGCAATTCCACAAAGTTTTATAGAAGCATAGATCTTGTTATAAAACAGTAAATAAGCTCTGCTAGGATTTTATGGTTTTTACACTTGTCTTTTAAAATTAGTTTATATTTGTAATGCTTTGCCTCAGAGATTACTTGAAGATCACTCCTGAGTGTTATTGCACATTCTCAATTGTTTCTGAAGGCAATAAATGCCAAGAATCTCACTTTGCAGACCAGAATCTTTTATTCTTTCTGTCATTTACCCCATGCAGATTTTTTTTTGCATGTTAACCACGACACCCCAATTCCTATCCATCAAAGACTTAATACTTAGCTAAGAGAGTAAATTTAGAGACTAAATAAATTTTCTGTTGTTCTATGATATCATCCTAAGCTTAGTGAGATGAGCTGACCTCTGCAGAAATAGACTGCATGGCTCTCATTTTGTTGATTTAATTCCAGAATGGGACCTAAGAGCCAAAAGGAACCATTGCATTCTTTAGGCAAACCTTCCTCTCTCAGTTTTCCGTTTTGTGAGCTCCACAGAGAAGGGAAAGGAAGGGAAGGAAAACATTCCTTTCCCAAAGGAATTACAAATTCCTTGAAATCTTACACAGTGATGAAGCTTGACTGTAGCATTGTGGTTAAGTACTGATGTGGGAGTGTTGGTACTTTTCTTTTTATTAAGTCCAGTCACTGTTTAATATAAAATGGATGATAAGTCCTGACAATAGAGACAGTCCCACAACTCACTCCTACCCAAGTGTCTCTCCAGAGTCAATTTTCCACTTGTTGGATTTCCCTCCCTCTTTGGCAAATCACTACCTCCTTCACAAATCTTCAGAAGAGGAAAGCCCTGCTCAGCCTAGCCTGCTTCTCAGCCACTAAAAAATTCTCCTAGAAGCAGGTTTGTTTTGAGTTCCCTGTTTCTAGAGCTGAGTTAGATACTGTCAGTGGGCACTGTGAGACTGAAGTGTAAAGAGGACTTCAAAGACAAACAGGGGGCTGCATCCTAATTTTTAGTTTCAGACCTTCTGAATCTGGTCCTAAATGCCTTCCATTTTTCACATGTGCCTCTTTTTCTAGGTCAGTAGGTTCTATATCAATTTTCTAGGTTATATTTTCTTGGTTTTTTTCCTAGGTTATATATCAATTTCTGTTACCTGATAACATAATAAGGATAGGATGTAGAAGATGTTTGTATCTTTATATAAGCATAATAGTTTTTTTCAAATTTTCACTTATTTTGTATAAATATAAGACTTTTTATCAGACAGATGTTACAGCAAATTAAAACCTGCATGGGGTACAGAAGGAAGTGAAAGGCATCTGGATCAAACATATAAGGAACTGTGCTGTATGTTTAAAGTTTTATTTGCAAAAGAGGCAACATGTAGAAAAATTCCTGTCAGCCTTTCACATCATCTGTCTGCCAAAGATGATTTGTGTTTTATTTAATGTTAGTTGAACCTGTCATCTCCCAACACTACATATTGTTTGTATCAGAGCACCAAAGCCTTGGTTCATAGTACATCATGCAGATTCATTTGTTTTGAATATTTTTTCCAGTGTGAATAACACAGACTTTGTCTTGATACTGTTACGATTTTACAGCAACACAAAACCAATGGAGCTGCTTCACCTGCATCATCCTCCCCTTCAGTCTTATGCTAGTGTAGCACATCAATCAGAAAGAAATTACATCTTCCCTAGCATTAATATCCGAATCATTCTTGGTACTATAAAAGAATGTGGTGCTGGCCCCATGGAAAGAGTGCCCAAGCCAGGCTCAGGCTCCCTGCAATCATTACAATTCATCCTGCTGCAACTGTGCCCCTCTGGAATTTTAAACACAGGCACTGCAGAGGCTCATTGGGAACAAGTGAAGCTGTTCAAGTGCTGATTATTCTGGCCGAGTCTGAGCAAATTAGTTAATAATTAGGTGTGAAATTAATGTACACCTTCTGTTTTCCTTAGTAGATTTCCCATGTTGTTAATTTGCTTCTGCACCACCAAGGGACAAAGTACATTTAAAGAACATATGTGGGAATGAGCCAAAAGTGTCCCTAGGTAAACCTTGTTACATTTGTTATCTAAATTTTAGTGTCGTATAGAGCTTTGAACTCTTCAAAATGTCTCACTCCTTAAATCCTAACTATGTATAGTGCCTGTTTGAGCAAAATTTAATTGGCTGATGAGAAAAATAAAATATTGTTTTGTCTTTATGTTACATTATGTTAGATAGATACATAGTATATTATTTCATTATGCCTTATCCTGTATGTTTGCATTTCAAATGTGATATTTGAGGGTGTTTATATAGAATGTACTAGCTAAAAATTGCGTGACATGATGTTAGACCTGCAGTGTAGTGCCTAATGTAGCAATGTGTTGGAGGGATTTTATATATTTCTGTATTTTAAGCAGGATGTTTTATTCAGAGGGAGTGTTTTGTGATTCTTTACTTTGAGAAATACATAAATGAAGTTAAGTAGACTTGAAAGCCTCTGTAGGAGCTTGTAGACTGCATTATAGACTGCACCGAAACCCAGAATGAACATTATCAACATTTCACTGAAATTACAGTTTCACTGTCACCCGCAATGTAGAGTGTGGGATGATCTCTTGGAAATCTGAGGTGATACAAGATAAAGTTTGAATCTCTGCTTCTCTTAAAAGGTGGGGTTAGAGACTTTTTGCTCTAACAGACCATTTTTGGGCCCTTCACTATATTTAAAGCTAGCTATGCCAAATTGTTGTCTCACTCCTTATCCTGTTAATACAGACTGTGACTTTTGTTTTCTGTAGCCTCTCTGACTTTTTTGACCCCTCCAGTTACTGGACAGGGATGAAAATATCTGTAGCACAAGGGCAAACATGTAAGTGTGGAAGCTTCTATGGGAATAAGTAGAAGCAGGTGTCTTGAAGTTTAGGAAGTACAAATTGCTGTAGCAGGCAGGGCACATGAGAAAATGAAAGGTTCTTTCCCTTTTTCTAGAACAGATCTGGTACAGGAGATCAGCAAGCCTTTAAGAAATTGCTTTGTTGCCTGTTTTGAATTTTGTGCTATTCAGGTGTCTCACTTCAGCTGGAAGAATACAATTTTCATCAACTAGGAAAAGATGACACGACTTTTGACAAACTCTAGCAGTCTTTGAAGTAGCTCATATATAATGTAGGTAATTTCCCAAACTGTTCTTAATGCACATGTTATGCAAACAGTTGGAACAAAATTGAGCTAACCCATCAGGTTCAGATTAGCCTTCTTGCAAGAATGTTAACAGAGGGAATTTTTGTGATCTCTAAGGGTTTATTGTAGTGGTATACCAAAAGGTAGCACTTTCTTTTCTTTGAATGCTATTTACCATCAAAAAATCTAGGAATAATCTGAAGGGTAAATAGTTAGGCTACTTGTAAACTGTGGTAGGACTTTATGCCAACATTTCAGTTTACAACGGATAGTATTTGCATATAAGTCTAAAGAACAGTTTATGTAAAAAATTTTAGAAGGCTGATTCATCAAAAATCAGTTACAAAAATACATTAGGATTAAATAGAATCTAAATGTTATGGCTGGACTTAAGTGGCTTGATTATGCTTTTAAATATCTGGCATTGAGTTTCCATAGTCCTAATAAACTGAATTTCTTTTTCTTCCAAAAATTGTTTCTACTGTTTATCCCATTTGAATAAATATTAGTGATTGGACTGGCTGGCAGGAGAAGAGAGGCAAAACCCTTTCACTCAAGTCACTGCTGGTGAAAGCTCTGAGAAGCACCTGCCATCTGGACCATGACCCGTGCCTGGGTGAGGAGCTGTGTCTTCATCAATAGTCAAAGCTGGTCTGCTCACTATCTCCCAGGATGAAAAATTTTAAGGCTCTTTTAGTGCGGTCTTAGGTTAAAATATTTTTAATATAGGCTTATTGTTATTATGGATTTCATCAGTTTTCTGATGTGGGTGTTCTTTTTTTCCCCATCTAGTCTCATAATCTCTTTCTAAGGCCACCCATTCTGCTTCATGCATGCTTATCAGTAGTAGAGGACCATTTTTACCAGGCCTGTAGATAATGATCTTTTTGGATTATGTGTCTTTCACTTTAACCACAAAGTCTTTTTCTGAGCTAAAACCTTCTCTTCAGTGTTAACTTATGAATGCAAGAAACTGTATTTTATTGGTCTGTGATTTGCATTCTCTCTTTTTCTCATGACTAGCATACTTGCTTCTTCTTGCCACCAATGCAAAAGCTTTCCTCTTTGTCTTCTTTGCTTTTTTGCTTTCAGTTTTCTTGAAATTTGCAATAAGAATAACAAAGAAGGAGAGGTACTTGGAGGACGTTGAACCCTTTCAGCTTTAATCAGAGCTCCATGAAGGGGCTTCCAACTGTGTTATTCATTTCCCTCTGCTGTGCCAGGTTCATCTTCCTCCCTCTTCCTTGACCCACCTTCCTTTGATCATGTCTCTTCCCTTCCCTGTCAGTTTCTCCAAGAGTTACATAGCCCAGAGTTGCTATTCTCCTTTATGCCTCCACCATTCTCATGCCTGCCCTGCTCCCTTACTGTTCTTTTTTTTTTTTTCCTTTCCCCTTGTTAGGCATAGAAAGGACAGGACCTTGTCCTCTGGGCTTTCTTGAACTTTGAGTGCTACCCATAAGTTCATTTCACTATGGCAGAATGTCAGAGTCATCTATTTAAGTTCATGGAAAGACTCCAATAATTTCAGGGAGGTTTTGGTACTGGCCGTGAGACCGTGGCTGTGTTGGTCAGAATTTCTTTCTGTAGCAACCTTATCCAGGAATCCAGGGGAATGTCATGGCTCACCCTCATTCTCCAAAACACTTGTTCACTGTTTTAGTAAGTGGTAACTACAGCAGCAGTGAGAAACTCTTTCTTGACTTGTTTCTTGAGCTATTGGAAATATTACTTTTTCAGTGATCACAATATTATGAATTTTTGCTCCCTTTCCACAAAAAAAACCAACCCTTTTTTAAATAAGAAAGTGGCCAACTGATTCATACAATACATCTGCACTTTTACAATGATGTTTCACATACCAAATATTCCTATGGTATGCAATTCCCTTAGTTTTTCATAAAGAAAACCAGAAAATGCTTATTCTTATTTTTTTATGATAATTACCCAATTTTTTCCCAGTTTTACTTTATCCATATCATATTGAGGTTAACATTTTTAAAGAAATATCTGTGACTGGTTACATTACCCTTCAGTCAGCCCCTTGCTAAGTTTGAGGTATTCAAGACTTTTAACTGTTCCTTATAATTAGTCCCAACATTCTGACCATTTCTGTTACTCTTCACTGAACTTCTTAATTTAGTAATGTTTTTCTACTTCTTGAAAGTAGTTTAAAAATTCTCGACCTATTAGCCAAATTGTCCTATTCAAATTTCAATATTTGACTGGTGAATTTGTATAACAAGGTGGGCATGATGTATTAATATTTTTAGTGAGCTATTGAAGAAATTACTTCACATATCTTGGAACTCCTAATTTTCCTCTTGGCACATATATCCTAACTATGCATACCTGAGTATTCATGAGTTCTTGGCTTAAGTTACACAAGATCTTTTCTCTGTAATTTTTTTTTTTTTTTGACACTAACTTCTGACCTCAGGATGCAATTTTTCCAGCCTTTAGGAATAAATCAGAATATCCTCTAGAGTCTTTTTTTTTTTTTTTTTTTTTATACTGACCCCNTTTTTTTAATGACTAGAATTTCCTGTATTTTTAAATCCTTGGGGTTTATGTGCTGGATTTGTGCTTTAAAGTTATGTCAAATGAAGATAGTACGAATACTATGCAAGCTGATTCACAAATTACATTTTGTTGGTTGATATTTATAATCCTCTCCTCTCATTTAACTCTTATTTCTCAACTGTAGAATTTTTTTCCAGTTTCTTATCCCTGCCAACTTAGATGTTCAAAGTAATTTAGTTTATTAAAAAACATCAGCATGATCCTTCATCATGGAAAAAAAGAGGTCACTTCAACACTGATAATTTTGCTGCTTTAGACAGCCAAAGAATCGTAGTGTGAGGCAGATAAGCCATTTGTTCAGTGCTGACTATGAATTGGAGCCATGGCAGAAGACAATTGTTCATGTCAAAACCAAATCCTCAAATAATTTATCAAATCTGATTTAGAATCCAGGAGAATTGTAAGGAGGATGAGACAAAGGAGATAATAAAACATTTTGGAGAGATCTCTGATGTTATCTTGTTCAGGCAAGCAAATGGTAAATTGTCCCATCTGCTTCTAAATTTCAGGCTTGGATGGAATTCCTGAATAAAAAAAAAAGAAAGCCACAACAAAAAATCCCAACAAAACACCCCCCTACAACAAAACAAAAAGCAACCAAACAAAAAAGAACCCATCAAAAGTAAACTGATTAACAATGCATGTCCAAATGCTAACAAAAAGTAGTAGATGGGTCATAGAATAATAGAAGAGCCTAAGGTGGAAAAGATAGAAAGTTAATCTGGTTCAAACTTTCATGTGAAAGGGAGCCCTAATAATATTATCTAAGTACTCTTTCCAGTGATATCTTAAAACCTACAATGATGGAGACTATCACATAACTGGGAGATTGTTCCAATTGCTGATTGTTCTCACTGTGAAAAAATTATTTCTTATATCAAGATGAAACCTGTCCTTATGAAGCTTAAGCCCATTGTCCCTTGTCCTCTCCATGTGTGTCCTTGTGAAGTGACCTTCTGTCTGCTTTTTAACTGCCCTTTAAGTACTATAAAATTGTGATGAGGTCACATGAGTCTTCTCATGAGAGAAAAGGCCTAATTCCTTCAGTTTTCCTTGTAAATCAGGTTCTTCAGTAACTGAATCATCTTTGTGGCCCTCATGTGGATCCTCCCAAGTCTGTGCATGTCTTTTTTTGAATTGTGGAGTTGAAAACTGGACACAGTTCTTAAAGCACATCCTCATTTTTGTTAGCTGATACCTCTGCAGATAGCCTTCAGAGATGTAATTTAGAGTTACATCCCTTTTACTATCTTGAAACTCAGCTAAATCTTGGCTTTTGTACACTTTGCATTAATAGCATTCTTGCAATTCTTTCTACAAGACTCTTTATATATATATATATAAAATTTGCAGGAGGATTTTGAGAGGAGGAGTACTTATAGTTGATGAAACATTTCTTCTTTGTCCTGTTAAATTCTGGTAAGCTTCTGCTGAGATATAAATGCCTCATACTGCCATTGGTCTTCTTTAGCACATGGACCACAAGAAAAGACTATGATAGCAAGCTGAAATATTCAGACTGTGAAACTCTGTGGCTGAGCTGATTCAGAAGCCAAGGAAAAAAACAGTTATTCTTTCTAATGGAACCAATATGCAATGCCAAAATACACATACAATATACAATACAAAATATACACCAGATGGAATATTCTTTTCCATTTGTAAAAATTCTCAAGACTGGAACTAGCTCCATCTCCAAATCTGCTGCAGTACCCCCAAATTTCTTATGTTTCCCTGAAGTATGATATACAGAGCAGGAACAGAGAGAAGAAAAGCTGAGTTCTTGTTAATTGTCTCCCAGACAAACCAGGTGATTGCAATCCTCATTTCATCATATTAAACTACATGTGTATCGAGAAGGGAAGGAAGGAAATAAGGTTATGGCAAAGCTATTTTTGGCAGTGACACACAACCTAGAAGTGTCTCAGAACTTAGCAACTAGATATATGTTACTTCTAACTAGATATATGTTAGATCCTTGCCTTTCACTATTGCCAGGAGCGTCAGTCAATCGCCGGGGCTGCAGTGCTTAGGTGCTGTCTAAACACAGAAACAGTCCCTGTCAGTTTACAATCACAGAATAAAAATAATAGGAGAAAGCAAGAAGCAACATGCTTTAAAAAATATGTATTTTCTGAGTTGGAATTTTGAATTGTGAAGTGAACTTTTCTTGCAAAACCAACTTTCGAACATCTTAGTGGGCACTCATATCCTAGGATTGAGCATATAACCCAAACACAGGTTTAATACACAATGTATTTTCTAACCGTTTTTGTGTTTAACTTTTCAAACCATAACTTAGGGTTCTTTAACAACAGACAGTTAAGAGTGTAAAAATAAATGTATCATTCTAATAATAAATGAAAATAAAGGCATTGTTTTATACTGAATTCAAATGAATTAATTATGGGCATCACTTATCTCCTGGGGAAAAAAAAAAGCTTTCTTCACCTATGTTTGTAGATTTCAGTAGCTTTGATGTGATTTTATAAAATAAGCCTTAAAATCTGCTGTCAAGCAATGGACAAAAGATCTTATGAAAGAAGTAGAATTTAATGAATGGAGCTCTTGAAAACACCAACTTAAAATTAAGTTCAGTCATTAATTAATGTTGTATCCACTCTGAAGATTTCAAACGTATCTAATAGTAGAGAAGGACATGCAATACAATCTATTTTACATGGAAGTTGCAACAATTTCTACCAGTTAGTCTCCAGAATGCTGATCCCAGGGAAGACCATGGAGCAAGTCCTCTTGAAGAACATTTTGGGGCAGGTGAAGAAGGAAATTATTGGCAACAGACAGCATGGAATTCCGGAGAATGATCAATCATACCTTACCAAGCTGACAGCAGAGTCAGCTTGGTAAGGTATTTACCTTGACTTTAACACCTTGACTAAGGTGTTTACCTTGACTTTAGCAAGGCTTCCAGTAGAGTCTCCTTCAAACTTCATGGAACTGAGTCATTACACTGCAAATGGGTGGACAGACAGTTGGTTAAAAAGCAGCTGGACGGTTGAGCTCTAAGGACAGAGAGTAGTTAGAGGATTGTGTTTACCTGGACGCTGGTGGCAGTGGAGTGTGCCACCAGTGCATCTGCCCTGGGACCTGTTCTGTTTGACATCACAGGAGCACCCCAGTCCAACCCCAGCACTGAGTCTTCTGTAGCAGGGCTGCAGCAAGGACCTCCCAAGCATTTTTATCTTACAGCCTTTGCACAACTGTCAGTGTCTGCATTCTGTAAAGGATATGTTTAGAAATTTTTTTTTCTTTTTGAAAGACTGTTCTTATCTTGTAAGTAACTCTTTAAATTGCTTACAGTAGGCACCAGGCACAACTGAGCTCTGTTGAGGTTGAACAATATGTTACTTACACCTGAAAATTTAATCTAGTGTACACTCTAGAGAGTTCTTAAAAATGAGGATTTGATTTTAAATGTCAGAGAAAAAGAAAAGAAAATCAAAGTAGTAGGAATAAATCCATTTACTAATAAAAAATATTTGCTAAGTGGCAACCCTACTTACTAAAATTTGAATTTATTTGCCAGAATGAGCGCTGAGTCAAAAAAAGTCATTGTGAAACCAGCTGAACACAAATAGCCAAATTCAGCACTCACATGTATTCACACAGCTATCATTTACTGGGAACAGGATTGGCTCAGAGCATGGAAATAAATAAGCCTTTGCCAAGAAAAAAAAAACGGAGACAAATTTCAGAAACCACATCATAGGAACATTTCCCCATTGTGCCTGTGGTTGTGGTCTGGTGGTCTGCTGAACTGAGGGAGAAAAGCATGAAATCGGACAGAAAAATGTTTCTGCAGGCACCAAGCAGCAAGAGAGTTGCAGTATAGTGGCAAGGTGCCTCACTGACTAATTCCTTCTTAAAAGGCTGAAACTGCATTTAAAAAAAAGTTTATTAATTCTTTACAGTCAGTTGAAGAATTGTGGATGGATGTGCTTTGTAAAAGTGATACTTTGCTTGTTGAATCTTAGATGTATTCCTCCTGATCAGGCATTTTTCTTTACTGTACTGTTTTTCCCTCTCCACATGTGTGACAACTGATAACTTGCATTACAGGAAGTCAGTCAATAGACCTGTTTTCACTATATTACTGAAGGTTGCTTTAAATGGTTTTATTAACAGTCAGGAAAATGAAACTAATTTTGCATGAAAATATAGCTTACTGTGGGGTCAATTAAGAGTTACTTAAAGTATTTTGACGATTATGGGACTGAATTAGTCTGTACAAAGTTGGAGGGGCCAAAAAACCACAAAGTCCAAAGTTTCCTAGACTTCAGGACAAAACACTAAATCTAAAGCAGTTATTTAGCTAATGAATGTTTGAGTCAGATTTGGGGGGGGACAGTGGAAAATAATTTTGAGAGAAATTCTTATTCTTTAGAATTACTAAATTACTACTAGACAAGTCAGAGTTAATTTAATTCATATTCCTGCTCTTTTTTCCCCCCTAGGCTGCAAAATCTTTTTCAGTTATTTTCAGTGGGAACAGATAGTTTTAAAGACTTCTGCTCTCAGTGCTCCTGAGTAGACCTTCAGATGGCACTTAACAAGTCTGATGGACCTGAGGAGATGGTGCTGCAGTGTTAGCTGAGCTGCTTCTCAGTCCAATCAATGGGTCTGAGCACAGTGAATTCCATTCCTTGCTATTTTTTTCAATGGGGAAAAACCAAGAGTCAGCAATGTGAGTTTTAAACTGTGGAACTTTATTATTTACTCAAACGATAAATGAAGCCATTCACAATTTAAATCCTGTGTGCTCTCTAGATGCAAGGTGCCTGCAATAGGAAGCTGGTCCCCGGAAACCAGAACAGGATCCAGCCAGCAGGGCTGGAGCTTTTCTCCTTTGGTAATGAGCTCTGCCCAACAAGTGCGCAGTACAGGAAACATCATCAGTCTGTATGCCAGTGCCTGTGGCCTCTGATCTAGCTACAAATAGAAGTCATTAGACCCACTCTGATTATGCATGTACTGAGTAGGACATTACCAGCAGGAGCAACAGCAGGTCTATCTAGTAATACAATGACATGATGGTGGCAGAAATACTAAGAAGAAATAGGTGTTTCCATTGCTTTAGGCCTTTGCTTCAGCACAGCACGATAGTGCCTCATATTCCTAGTCACACACTATACAAGTGTACAGGAAACATTTTAATTTTCCATTATACATGTCAGAAATGATGCTTACATCACTAATGTATAACAATAAAACCTTCCTTGCCATTGACCATTCAGCCTGTGTCTGATAAGTACAAAGAACAGAAACCCACAGTCCTCTGAAGAAAGCAAGCAGGCAGCTGTACAGAGTCCAGTGAGCCATATGAACCTCTGACAGATCAGAGAGACTGAACATTTGAGCTGGCCATAAAGTTCCCACTTTTTCCACCTAGGAGGACAGTGTTTGGCCAGTGCTGCATACTTGTTAATCACTGGCTGTACACCTTGCTATGTGTGCTGTGTCTGTGTGATTTAATAAAAATCAAAGCAGCTTCCTCTTCCCCTCTGTCTATTGATGATACATTTCTCTCCCATATTACAACTTCCATTGTAATTTAAAAAAAAAAAAAAAAAAGAAGCATGAAAAATTGATGGGGGTGTTTGCTTTAAAAAAAAACCACTAGCATATTTGGATAGGTTATGTTTAATAAAATGACACATGAAAAAATTCTTTTTCTTTGCTAATTAAAAAAATGTACAGATACTGTAGTTATGATTTGGTCTGCTCCAACACAGATACTTGATGATCTTTTCTACACTTCCCTCATTTTTGTATTGTGCTTCTAGCTAAGATTTCCTCTTAATTCTGAGATTTTGGCATTGTTTAGTGCAATTACAACACTTGAGGAGCACTCAGCGCTCACTGCACCCTGAGCACGTCCTTTGAGGACAAGAGAACAAAAAATTAATTATAGCTATACAGTGACTTCTCAATGCATTTTAATACAAGACTGAATAAAAAGAAAACAGAATCTATGTGTTGAGTTGCAGGAAAGAAGTGGTTGCACCAAGGATAAACGAAAGGCAGGGAGGCTAGATGTGTGCTTGAATTAAGAGGTTATTTCTGCCACATGGATTTTGCAGTGGTTGCTGGAGGCTTGAAACAAAACACCACCTGAATTTGGTTATTTAAAGTGATAGTGGCAGCTCCTTTAATAAAACCAAACACTGGGGTTCTTGTGTTAATTTTGATCACTGTGTAAGTGACTTGACTAACTTCAGTGGGTATGGAAGAAGGTTCCACTAGGAGGAGAAAGGGGATAGCCATTCAGAGATTATGGCTTCCCTGGCCTCACGTTTGGTTTCTCCCTGGGGGCTCCCCTAATGGGGGAAGCCTTCCTGGAACAGTTCTGTGTCAGGAACGAGAGACGCACTGGACTTTTTCGGTCTTCAGCTTCTGTTTTATTGTTATCTTATCAAAACTTCAGCGTGTTGTCTGCAGCAGACCTTGCATGCAGGAAAACAGCACAAACAATGGCCCCAGATGTACAGTTTCAAGGTCTTTTAAGGCTGAACTAAAAGTAAACTACCAGATTAAGAAATGACACCTAGATTATTTCCCCTTTTAACCCAATAACTGATCCCTTAAGACCCACAATGCGGAATTTTCTGTGCAATTACAAGATACCACCCAAACCCATGAAGAAGAAGGAAGAAGACGGAAGAAAAAGGAAGACAACACCCTATACCCTCCATCTTGTTCCCATCTACAACATACTAAAAATCCTAAAACCTAAATTTCTCACCCAAGTGACATACTACACTACTCTCTATAATCTATTTCACACTTTTATCTTGGAGCTTTGGAAGCTTTCTCCATGAATGAGGGTCAAAGTCTCTTCTTCTTCTTGGAGCTTTGGAAGCTTTCGCAGACAGAGAAATATTCCCCTTGCCCTGGGTTTCCACAAGAGATCCCTCCAAGTGCTTATTCAGAGCTCCCTTCGAGTGCTTATTCAGTGACACACTGTGAGGATGTTAAAAGGTGGTGATGAGGTTTTTCAGAAAAAATAGTTGATTTTTGGAGTGTTTCAGTATATTTCAGGAAACTTTGGTGGGGCATGCTTTTTAGGAAGCGCTGTGTATTCATGCTCTGCACAGCTTCTCTGTGTCTCCTTTGCACACATTGCTGCCACCCACTGCTGAAAATCTCAGGCTACCTTCTTGCATCTGTTCTAGGAGATTGGAGAAGCCTCCCAAAACTAATTAAAGGAGCCACTTTAGCATCAAAAGAAAGAATATCCTCTGTGAATAAAGCATTCCAACTTCTGTTCATGTACCCTTCCTCTCCAGACAATGGCGAGTGTGCCAGTTTATCTTGTAGTGCTTGTCCATAACAGCAGGAAATTAAAATTTGAAGTTTCTATTTAAGAAAACTGAATAAAGAGTTTGAATTCTTCCAGATCAACTACTTTTGAAAATAAATCCTCAGTATAAGGATGCCAGAAAGCACAGTAAAAACTGCAGCCTCTTGCAGACTCAGAGCAGATAGTTTTGGCTGGAGTAGGAGCTAGGATTTTTGCAGAAAGAGAGAGAAGGACCAGCATGAAAGACCAGGAGAAAAAAAGAAAAAGGGTTGGGGAAACTACAATGAAAGAGGTAAGTTGAAGATAGAGTCACAATGAAATGAAAGTTTGTATTAGAAATATATAATGACATTACTTTCCCAGTAGTGCAAAGCTATGAGTCTGCTGATGGAATAAACTCAGTGCTTAATGCCATCTGCTCTTGCTGATAGAAACAGTGCCTTGCTGGATGCAGAGGGTGGAACATTCCTGAACATGTTAATGCTATAAACTGTTCATAGATTAGCATGGTCTGTTGCAGAAATGCTTGAATTAGAGAAGGAAATGACTTGTCATAGCAACTTTACAAGAGTCCTTAATCGTCTCTTGCAGATCCACTGCATGCAAGTGACTGACCCAGCACTGATCTGAGAACATTGCAAAATCTTATCTGCAAGCACAGATCCTGTTTGTGCCTGCAGGCAACATACTCAATTTACAGCCAAAGCTGAAAGCCCTTTGAAAGTTGGCTCTTAAGGTCATACCCTCTGTCCTAAAGTCTGTTAAGGAATTTTCCCCTACAAGATATTCCAGGAAAGTTTTCTAGTGCATGCTTGCCTTGTGTTTTCTTTTTGATGTGGCAGAAACGGCAACCTTTGTGAGAGTTCAGATAATCAGATTTGCATTTTGTTTAGCCAGTCTCACTGCTACTATTTTGAAAAATTCTAAATATAGTTTTATACTCCAATTCATTACCATAGTATCTGATCATCTTTCAGATAAAAAACAAACAGCAATGACGTTCCTGAAAAAAATACAGAGTCTCTGGCATTTTCTTTTCTTTGGCATCTTTCTTTTTGAGTCTGTGTGATTTTTAACTTCTGAGATTCTTTTGATTTGATTTACTATTTTTTTTCAGATTCCTGCAATACAGGTTGGGGATGGCATGGATTAATATTTGTTAGTACAAAAGCATTGTGATTCTTAGATGAAACGTGGAATCTTTTCTGTTTAAAATTTCCTAAACCTGAGTTTCCTTAAAAAAAGTGAGATTATAATACTTTCTATTTTTTTTTCTTTCACCGTAACTGGATTCCTTTAGTGAGGAGTTCTTTGTCCCCATACACTCACAAACTTTGTCCTGTGCTTTTCAGCTTGGCACTGTTATAAAGCTTTCTCCATAGTAGATATTTTGCCCTATTAATGTTTGCATACACTTAGCACCTCTTCAAAAGTGTCACACTATTAGTATTGATTTTTTTCAATTTAATATTTCCCATTATTTTCTCAACCTTCAAAGTTCTGTATTTACCTATTTTAACTCTGAAAACTCGCTGATTTCCATTCTTCTTTTATTATTATTATTAAGTATCCTGCTGGGTAAATCTTAAGTAATTTAGAACTGTAAATCTCAAACCTTATAAGGGAAGAACACTTAATTTGTTTAAAGTATTTACATTAATGAAAATTGTTCAGTGGAACTGGATTATAAACCAGTTCATTTATACAATACTGAAGTCAGTTATTTTAGATTATTCCAAGAGCCTAAGAATAACAAACAAGACCAAAATGAATTCTTTAACTGAGAGGATGCTAACTAGAAGAATAAACAAAACAAACTCAGAGGGGATTTAATGGCATAGTAGTAAATGGATAGAAGGCATGCAGGCAATCTAGAATTATTTGATTCCTCTCCCTGTTTTTGCTTATTTTACACCACTAAGTTAGTCAGTTGGAAGTCATGCTCCATTTATAATATTCTAAGTGATGAGAGAATCTGGCTAAAATGACATTCAAAATCTCTATAAGTACCAATCACGTAAACAGGAGCCCAAAGGAAACACAAACTGAATTAGCTAAGGTGAGGTCCATGTTAAGACAAACACAAACTGAATTAGCTAAGGTGAAGTCCATGTTAAGACATGGAGTCATAGACTTCCTGCCAAAGTTCTTTTCTGCCGGGTCTCCTTTGGAATGGAACTGTTTACCCCTTTTCCCTNGTTAAGTGTGGCCTTCTTTTGCTGTATTACAATACATGATTGTGGGTGATTGTTTTGAAAGCTTTTGTGGGACAATAAGCATCAAATTCAGTTATCTATAAATGGCGTTTAGTTTGAGATATTCTTGGGCCCAGTGTGTGGTATCCAGATGCTCCAGAACAGTTTAGACATCCTGTTTGTCCTGTGTCACATCTGCCAGATACATGCACATGTCTGAAATGCCCTAAAGTATCCCAAATGGCAGTAGGTGTCTGCTTGAGACTGCTGAATCAATCCTTCAGTTTAAGCTCACTTTCAGGTGAGCTTAAACTGAAGCTGGATTAAAGCCAACTAACACAGGAACAAACTTTAGTTGAACTTAAAGGAAAGTCTTGTCAAAAGGCTGCACATCTCCTATATTTCTGTTCTTTCTCACAGTCCCATGAATATCCTAAGTGCACCAAATGGCCTTAGTCACCTGTAAATATAGGCAGTCTCACTATGTGCAATTAATGCAACTAGACTTTATCCTTAACATCTATTTAGGCTCCTACATCCTGTGTATGAAACCATACCTGTCACTGAAGTCTACTGTGTTAGTTCAGTCTATTTGCTTCTCACTAATACACTCATCCCCCTTAACTCTGAGGCACTTAATGCATGTGGAATCAAAGTGGTGAACATAGAAACTAAACA
Organism: Ploceus nigricollis; assembly: GCA_013399945.1. Taxonomy (NCBI): domain Eukaryota; kingdom Metazoa; phylum Chordata; class Aves; order Passeriformes; family Ploceidae; genus Ploceus; species Ploceus nigricollis. The sequence goes on along the minus strand of VXBC01005897.1, from coordinate 4,093,919 downwards.
AATGAAAATGAAAACAATCAATAAAATAAATAAATTTTATAAAAATATTTTTTACAAAATAAAGATTATATTACAATACAATTGTAACACAATCTTTATTTTATAAATAAAATATAGTGGCTTATGATTTCTGATGGGAGGATCAATTTAGCCCTGGCAGTGTCTTATTTTAACATGCTTTTTAACGCAGAAAAAGACCCCTGCTGCCATACAAGTTTTTTCCTCCAAGTTACATCTCTGCTAAAATCTGCTATTCTTATCAATTTTGAATTTTCCCAGGTAAACACAAGTTAGAACCCATAGTTTTTGTTTTNGTTGGAAGTCATGCTCCATTTATAATATTCTAAGTGATGAGAGAATCTGGCTAAAATGACATTCAAAATCTCTATAAGTACCAATCACGTAAACAGGAGCCCAAAGGAAACACAAACTGAATTAGCTAAGGTGAGGTCCATGTTAAGACAAACACAAACTGAATTAGCTAAGGTGAAGTCCATGTTAAGACATGGAGTCATAGACTTCATGCCAAAGTTCTTTTCTGCCGGGTCTCCTTTGGAATGGAACTGTTTACCCCTTTTCCCTCACAGACTGCAAGTGACAGAAGTGCTCCAGTGTTCAGGGGCTCTTGCAGCCACTGCCAGCCTTTGCTTAAGTTGGGTCATTACTTTCCACATCATCAGTGCTGAGAATGAAAGTACAAATGACAGTTGATTAAAACATTCTGTTTAGTGAACTCAAAGGAATCTCATAAAGTTGTTTCCGTCCCTGTCTGGCAGAATAGCAGTGGCATGTGGGCAAGTGTTGATCTGTTGGCTATGTGAAGCACCCTGCTATGCAGAACTGGGCAGTGCAAAACCATCTTACTTGATATTTGTGAGTTTTCATTGGCAATGAGGACTGTAAAGTACCCTGCAATTGAAGGGAACATGATTTGGAACAACGTAAAAATAACAATGGGAAAATGATCCATCTGTTAACAAAATCAGGTTTTTTATTGTAGAGCAATTCACATGAAAATTCCTGGGTTAAGTGTGGCCTTCTTTTGCTGTATTACAATACATGATTGTGGGTGATTGTTTTGAAAGCTTTTGTGGGACAATAAGCATCAAATTCAGTTATCTATAAATGGCGTTTAGTTTGAGATATTCTTGGGCCCAGTGTGTGGTATCCAGATGCTCCAGAACAGTTTAGACATCCTGTTTGTCCTGTGTCACATCTGCCAGATACATGCACATGTCTGAAATGCCCTAAAGTATCCCAAATGGCAGTAGGTGTCTGCTTGAGACTGCTGAATCAATCCTTCAGTTTAAGCTCACTTTCAGGTGAGCTTAAACTGAAGCTGGATTAAAGCCAACTAACACAGGAACAAACTTTAGTTGAACTTAAAGGAAAGTCTTGTCAAAAGGCTGCACATCTCCTATATTTCTGTTCTTTCTCACAGTCCCATGAATATCCTAAGTGCACCAAATGGCCTTAGTCACCTGTAAATATAGGCAGTCTCACTATGTGCAATTAATGCAACTAGACTTTATCCTTAACATCTATTTAGGCTCCTACATCCTGTGTATGAAACCATACCTGTCACTGAAGTCTACTGTGTTAGTTCAGTCTATTTGCTTCTCACTAATACACTCATCCCCCTTAACTCTGAGGCACTTAATGCATGTGGAATCAAAGTGGTGAACATAGAAACTAAACAAATGAAAATGAAAACAATCAATAAAATAAATAAATTTTATAAAAATATTTTTTACAAAATAAAGATTATATTACAATACAATTGTAACACAATCTTTATTTTATAAATAAAATATAGTGGCTTATGATTTCTGATGGGAGGATCAATTTAGCCCTGGCAGTGTCTTATTTTAACATGCTTTTTAACGCAGAAAAAGACCCCTGCTGCCATACAAGTTTTTTCCTCCAAGTTACATCTCTGCTAAAATCTGCTATTCTTATCAATTTTGAATTTTCCCAGGTAAACACAAATTAGAACCCATAGTTTTTGTTTTCCACGCATGAAAAAAAAAACAAAAAAAGGAGCTAGTTTTCTCTATCAGGAAAATGCTTCTTCATAGGTGACAGAAGAAAGAGGCATAGATGTTTGGCATATTAGCATCTGACTATAGTTATATTTTAAAATAAAAATGCACAAAGTAGAAATGTGATACTTGTCAGGTTTCTACTACAAAAACATATTTCAAAGCTTCACAATTCAAGTCACCTTGAAGAATTCTCTAGCCAGCCCCAGGAAGAGCTCCAGTTCAGAGCCCATCAAAAGGTTGTGAATTTCATAGCCAGAACACAGAACTTAATTCCAAGCCTCTCAAAGACAAATGGAGACAGAGCTTTAGAATGTGTCAATAGAAACAATTTTATAGTATTGTAGTGACAAGTTAGAAACGGATTTCATTCCGTGTTTTACTGAGATAAATTTGATTGTTACTACGGACCAATATGAGCTACTCATGCTTGATAATTGGGCTTGATAATACTGCTTCCATTGAGGTCCCTGAGCTGTGTCAAGGGTGGTCCACAAGAGGTATTCCATAGGAATTAATCCATGTCCCGCAGCTGCTGGGAGAGGTAGGGTCAACAGGAAGGGTTCATGGTGGCTGGAAGGATCAGACAAGCAGATGGATATCTCCAATACAAAATCATAGTGCTTTGGTGGCAAACCTCTTCAGTGCAGCTCCCCCTTACTAAAATTCCTGGTGTCCAGACAGAAGTTTATATTCTTGATGACAGCAAATTATCAAAAAGTAATGAAACTATTTTTTGTAAAGAAATATTATTTTGTCCCTCAGCTTTTCCCACCTTTTTGCTCCTAATTCATTCTTAGTCACAACGATTGACAGCCTTTATCAGCAAAGCAGTCTCTTGTCTTGGAAATCATCCCACTGAAATTCTGTAGGAGTTTTTCCTGAGCAGAAAGTTCTTATTCATTTCATTAAAATAATTTGAAAGATGACGGGTGCTTGTGGAACAGGCTGCGTCTCCACAACAATCACTGAGACAGCAGCATATGCAGCAATTTGACTGTGACATTAAAACCATGCACCCTGGGCTCTCAGGCAGGTGACATTGCTAGACTGATAATGCCCAGCTTCTGACAATTTTCCAGCTTGTGCAGCTGTTGAGAACATGTGGGCTTTAATGTTTCTGTGCTTAGCAACTCTTCCTCTTGCTTTCTCTTATGTAAACACGCAGACCACAGCCTGCCTCTACTGAGCACATTGAACATTAAAATAACAGATTTGTTTTCACAACAAGAAAGTAATGGATTAAACTCTTAATTATTGAATAGCTGTGTTGTCTTTTAACAAATCTGAAACTATTGCCAGTTTTGTAATCTGCTACTTTGATACTGGTAAAGATTTTATTTGTGAGTGCATTCAGCTACATCTGAAGGAGAGTCTGAAAACCCTAAAGCACAGCTTGCTCCTTCCTGATTATACTGAACATTTTACAGGTATGGAAACATTGCATCTTAGTTGGCTACAGTAATTTAGGTAGAAAGCTAAGTGCTGCCAATTTCAGTGCTAATTAAACAGAATTTTTACAGCAGCAGAAAGTGATATATCCTATTCTTCCAAATATAGGTTCAATCCAATCTGTCTTTTTAATTGCACTGCAACAGATTATTACATTATGCAAATAAATAATAGAACAAAACTTCAACTAAAATCCTGCTCAAGGAGAAAGTGCCTTGTATAAAAATGGTTCCATAAAACTTTGTTCTGCATTCTGACAAATACGCAGCCATCAATATCCTTGCTTCAGTATGACAGAATTGTTCCCATTAATAGCTAGCTATTTGGGTGTCAGTATGAATAATTATTTAAAACATTGATAAAACTGCCATCATGTTTTTTAATGTACAGACCATAAAAAAACTACATTGCCCTGCAGTATTATTTAATAATTCAGCAAATTCAAATCTTGAGAATTTTAGTAATTAAACTCCAAAATGAAAAATATGCATAAACCAGCCAATTGAAGACAGAAATAAAATTCAAGTCTTTTGCCAAATTATGCTTTGTATGGAAGAACACTATATAACAGATATTGAATGCTAATCCTTCAATAGCCAAGCTCTTTTGAAAACCACCTGACAGGAATTCATATGCCTGGAGGAAAAGTTGAGGGTAAGACAACTAGATCCTAGAACCACATAGAGAATCACTGCAAGGAAAAACACTGTCTCTGCAAGATTGGGAGTTTTGATCTCAGAAAGTGGAAAAAAAATTTTGAACTGTTGGTACTAAGATACGGGAATAAGATACGAACCTGTTGATCATTTGGCAAATCACACTAGTGCACTCACCTGTGCAAAAGCTCAGCCTTGGAAGCAATTACTGGTTCACAATCTGCAGCACAGAAAAGGCTAAACTACAGAAGAAATTAGATCAGGCCTAACTGGAGGACTTGTGGACCTTCAGCTTTGGGAGGAGGCACTGAGACTTGCAGACTGGCATATCATTCCGTATTTAGTAATCATAGTCCCCAAATGGTTATCTTATTCGCCTTTCACCTCCAAATAAAAGTTTACACCTGCTTACAAGATGTCAATTATTTTGATTTTTCTAATTCTGAGTTTTAAGGCTGGCTATCCATCCCAGATACAGTAGTTACAATGGGTACCACCGAAGTTTTACCTTGAGAAAAGTTGAATCTGTCTTTTAATACAGCCTCTTTCATAGCCATGTCTTCCTTCAATAGATTGCCAGAGGTGTCAGATGTAACCCTGCTTGATAAAAAGAGAATAGTTTCCAAAAACTGGTGAAAAAGGCAAACAAATGAGTTAGAGTAAGATCTAGCAAAACCACTAATGGTGCAGCTTTGGTCCATAACTTTGCACAAAATTCATAATAGAGGTACACTTCTCATTGAGTCTATCCAAACATTAAATCTCACATAAATGAGATACCTTTAGAGATTATCTTTCAAATGAAGCCCTTACAAATGAGATAATTCCCATATGCTACATTTATCCATTATTTGCTCCACCTTGAGCCATGATTTAAAGTCCAGGATATTTCAGTACTAAATCTAATTTTGACTTAATTAACTCTGTTGATCTAGAAAAGTTTTTAATACTGAGCAGGGAACACTGCTTATTATGAGAGCAAATAGTAAACAAGGTAAAAAGACAAACAAAAAAACCCCAAACTGAAAAGGCAAACTGAAATTCCATGTCAGTGTAATGATCACATTAAAAACAATGCCTCAATGTGGTTGTTTCAAGAACAAATCAGATTACATATATGGAAGTATAACCCATATTGAAGCATTAATCACATCATTATCTCTTTTGTACCATTAATATTTTGTACAGACCTACATGCATTTTTCTTGCATAAAAAACCCTCACACTTCTGAAGGATGCACCACTCCAGAGCAACTCCATGTTGAGGGTTCCTTCCAGCTACTGGAAATTCTAAAATGTATTTTCTAAAGAGATAGCAGTTTGCTAGAAATGTCTGTAGCAATATTGGATAAGTTGGTGCGTCTCCATCATGCAGTGCATGGCTTTCAACAAGGAGTTTTCATCTCTGTGTGCTATGTTTCTTTTACAGATAGTTTCACGTTCTGTGATTTGATGTTTAAAAATCACCCATGCCTTTGGTGATATCTCTTTATATGGTTCACTTCATTGCGACTGATCTTCAGAGCCTTCAAAGAGGACACAAGAAGAGGACATCGTTCATTTTCCTATGACTATATGTCAAGTCTCCCCAACACAATGAAGGAGAAGACCCCAGTTGTTGAAATGCAAAATCAGAAGATTTAGAGCTGGAAATAGCCTTCATTATGTCCTCTCACCTATGGTTTTGCTGTTTCAAAATTGTTGTCTTTTGAGTGTTCATGTCCAAGTTAGTTACAAACAACTTAGGCCATATAAAGACTGAGAACAAAAGGAAGTTTCCATTCCCTGGCAGTTGGAAATATTTTCCTTCATTCAAGAGCATCTTTCTACCTTTTGTTTTCACTTACTGTATTTTCTCACCTTCCCTGCACAAAACCAATAATCAGGCAAACACGAAAAACCCAAACTTTACCACTATCCTTCATTTCTGTTTGTATTACTGGCTTGGAGTTTAGATTGCACTGTTTTGTCTACTATCTTATGGTGTATTCTACATTTCCTTCAGGACAGTCATTCAGGATTAGTCTTATTATCAGTGATTTTTTCTGAAAATCAAATATTAGAAACAAATTAATATGGGTGTGTACATGTCTTTTTTGTGGGGGTGAACAGGTAGAGTACATGTTCTGGAAAGTCTTTTGTGGGTTTAAGAAGTCAATCAATATAACAGCCACAAACTGTAGTTTACAAATAACCCATGCTGGAAATAAAGAGTTGGAATTACATGTTACAGGAGCATTCCCAAGACATTCCTAAAATACATTAATGTAAATATTTAAATGGATAGTGTTGAGCACTGGATGCTTTTGTAATTCTCAAACTGTGCCTGGAAATATCATGTAAATATCGAAATGAATTTTCTAAATTAATTAGATATTCTATTTACTATGGTTATAACTTACTATTCCATGACTGCTACAACAACTTAAGACTAATAGAAGTCTTAATTTTTTAATGGAATTCTTGACTTTTTATTAATTTATTTACTGCAACATTAACTTGTATCTACAGTACAAGTGGAGGGCCTCCTGTGCTTTGATTATCCTATAAAGAGCAATAAGAAAGTGTTTAAACTCCTGCTGCTTACATCCACCAGTAACTCCACATATTACCTATGGTTATTTACCTTAGAACTTGTTTGGTTTTTCCCCTCCCAAATGCATTCAGTGCCCTTTCTAGAAGTGACATCAGATAGGAACATGTCCTCAGGTATCATTACCAGTTGACTTTTTTTTCTATTAACTTGCTGTAAAGGAATTTCAATGCTTCTAGAGATAATTAGATCTCAAGTGATCTAAGTACTCTTTTTTTCTGCCAGTAAACATAATCTCCAGAGAAAAACACTAAGGCTTGACACAGAGTCTCTAAAATTGAAATTGTTGTTTAGACAATTGCTCTGTCATATTTCCCAGAAGGAGTTGACCAAATCAATTACAAGTAATCACTCACTTTCTGTTCAAATGACTGACACTTTTAATGAAAAATGTCTGTATTGTAGGTTTATTGACAAAAGTATGCAACATGTTGTTCCCAGAAGAACCAGAACATTTTAATAGTGTAATATGAATGACAGGAAAGAACCAAGAAAACAATTAATGACAATTAATTAGTTGTACTAATAGACCTTGAAAACCCTGGGGTACTAGCCAAATCACTACACCATGTAAATGGTGAATGTGTCCTGGGGGTGCATCAGGCACAGCATCACCAGCCAGGCAAGGCAGGAGATTGTCACACTCTGCTCTGCACTGGGGCGGCCTCTTCTCGAGTGCTGGGGGCAGTTTTGGGTGCCACAATATAAAAAAGAGATTAAACCATTAGATAGCATCCTTGAGGGGAAGCTGTATGAGGAGCAGCTGAGGTCACTTGGTCTGTTCAGCCTGGAGGAGACTGAGGGGAGAACTTACTGCAGTTAAACTTCCTCACGAGGAAAAGAGGAAGGGCAGGCACTGATCTCTTCTCTGTGGTGACAGGACTGAAGACAATGGATTCAAGTTGTGTCAGGGAAAGTTTAGGTTGGATATTAGAAAATCGTTCTTTACCCAGAAGATGGTTGGGCACTGGTAGAGACTCCCCAGGGAAGTGGTCACAGCACCAAGCCTAGTTCAAGAACCATTTGGACAATACTCTCAGGCACATGGTGTGACTCTTGGAGTGTCCCGTGCAGGGCCAGGGGTTGGACTTGATGATCCTTGAGGGTCCCTTCCAGCTCAGCTTATTCTGTGAGTCTGTGACATGCAGAAATCCTGATGCATGAGTTAAAAACAAGGACTAACTTTCTGAGATGTACTCTCTCTGTTGAAAGCAGATTGATTTTGGAGATAATCCAAGCTGACAGATAGCCAATCAAGCATTCTGTCAACTTATCTTGGCTTTTACAGGAAAACCAAACAAAATATTGTTGATCGGTTTGTCAAAGTCTGAAAATGTTATGACAAGTTTATATTATAGACCATAATATAAAAGACTTTAAAATGTATTTCAATCATTACTTTCAGACGGGAACCCTTCAGAACTCACTAGTTTCTCATTCTCAGATATTCATTCCTGAGCTAAGAAAAGAGTGGTTACAATGAACCAAGTCTGAGGGAAAATTTTTTTAACATTTAGTCAATTCTTGCAGTCCTGAACTGAAAAAAAAAAAAACACCAAAACAAAAACAGCCACCAAAACACCACCACAACCCACCGGTGTCCAGCCTTCCTTTGGCCCCTGGCCTGCTCCGCTCCCAGTCATCCCTGAGCCGGCCCCGTTCCCGCCGCACCGCGGGGCCGGAGGGCTCCCCTGTCTCGCACCGCCCCCTGGCGGGAGCTGCTGGAAACGGGGACGTCCTGCCCGGCCCCGGGTCCCCCCGGCCGAACTCCTGCCTCCTTCTGGTTCGAAACCTTCGTCTCGCATAAATCACAATTTCTATCTTTGAATTATTTAGTATCACAATATAGAAATTTAAAAAAAAACCTTTCTAATATTAAAAAAAAACCCTTTATTTTGATCGTTTCGTTGTGGTTTTATGTGTATTTTTTCCCTAAGTATAGAGCTTCTTTTATATTTAGATGTAAGGCAAATATGAATAGGGGCAATGTAAAAATTCATATGTTATGTCCTTCAGTGTCTTCGAGGCTAATTTGCTATATTGGCAGATTATACTTCTTCCTAGCCACCGAAACTTCAAACCCTGGTTAGAATTGGGATGTCAAAAGAGTCCTTCGGGCTTTTTGCCCAGCAGCAGTTATTCTTCTTGGCACAATGTGAAAATTGTGTCTAATATCTCTCTGCAACCTTGGTCTGCAGAGCTGCTTAGAAATGTGAGCTTGTCGTAAAACCGGTAATTAACAGGGACAGAAAGAAAGATTACGTCTCAGTGTAACATTTGGAATTAAGTCAAAGATTTTTGGTTCAAAGACACACACTGTTTCTGATGCTGAGTTATGTTTTAGGCCTTTCTCCCCTGCTGTAATAGCCTGGAAGCTCCAAGTCAGCAACTGCCATCTCTGAAGGCACCTAATTTTCTGAGAAGTCATTAATTGCTTCCTGCTGTGACTGCTGAGGAGCATGCTGGTCTTGAGAGCATGAAGCTGCTTGGTGCCTCAGTCTGTGTAAGGAAAGCACCTTTCTGAGCTAAAACAGGTCTTTGAATAGGTTGTGTTTGTGGTGGTCATCAGTGTGGCCATACTGACCAGTCCTGAGGTGTAAGGATCCCTTTTATGGATTTGATCCACAAAGATCCTCACTATGCTTCTTTCCTGAATATCCTTAGTATCTTCAAGGGAAAAAAAAGGCAATGATGTTATAATTTTGTTCATACTTTTGTTGCTTTTTATTTTCATCCCTAAGTTGAAAACACTGGCAAGCACTCATAGTTTTATGGGAATAAACCTTCCTCAGGACAATTTATAGGACAAAAGAAGTGATATGCTTTTCCCTATCAGTCCTGTTCTCGGGAGTTCATAGAGAGGCCAAAAGATGTTTCACACATTTTTTAGTGCATATTATTGCCTTAATGTGTTAGATTTCATGAATATTCAGAATAATTACCCGCAATAAATACTTAATTCCCAGATGGCTGTCTTATAATAAATCTACACATATCTATACCATCAGAGCAAAACACTTATTTTAAAACTGGTGGTGAGTTGTTACAGCAGAGATCAGTGGTAGAAGTGAGCTGTTTTATGGCAGTAATTATGGCACCAGGGTTCCCAACACAGGCACTTCTCAGATGCAGTCTGCAGTCAAGCAGATTGCATATCAAGGACTTTTACAATTTCACACTGAGACTTCTACATTTCCATTTCAAAGGCTGGTAGAGACCCTGTTTGTTCTTGATGTAGAATCCCTTCTTGAAATCAAGTGGGATTGAGGGCAGGGAACAAAGGCTGAATAAGTAACAAAGAGCTATTTATGTGCCATGGAAAAGCAAAAAATTTGTGCAAGTGCATCAGTATCACTTGACTCTACAAGAATTCATAAAAGGATCTGTGTTTTATATAGTCATTCATGAAGTAATCCAAAGAGATTTTACTTCCGTTTTAGCATTTAACTTGCAGTTTATAATGTCTTTCCCTGTCCTGTACCCAAGATTAGCCCTTCTTCTTCTGGCTCACTTGGCTAATCAGCAGGATTTTCCTTTACCAGTAAACATTTTCAGCAGTATCTTCTACAGATGTCAGCTTAACTGGCTTCATACCCATGTCTGATTTCCAGGTTTAAGAGAAAGAATTTACTCAGAGGAGTATAAAGAGTGAGTAAAGTTTATCCAAAATGTAGTAGTCACTCACAATTTCCACAGAATAGTGTGCAGTGAGTGGCCCAAGGGATTCTCAGGCTCATGTAGATTGCATCCACTTGTGCTATGATCATCTGAAATTGACAAAAATAAATTTACTTTCTTTAACACTGTGTTATGAGATCTTACCCATTTTTAGGACTGGTTTTGAAAAAGATGTTAAGAAGAAAAACCTTGTTTTTTCTCAATTATTTCTCATCTTACTGAACTTTTAAATTCTTTTTCATATCATCATAGAATGGTTTGGGTTGGAAGGGACCATAAAAATCATCTACTTCCAACCTCATAGAATTATTAAGATTGGAAGAGACCTTTATGGAGTTCAACCGTAAGTTCAACACAGGCAAGCCCACTGCTAAACCACAGCCCTAGTGCCATATTTTTGCAAAATAGTGCAGCTTTCTCAACAGGAATAAAGGATGCATCAGTTTTCCTTCAGTTGTCCTCAGTTTTTATAGTTTGAGCAGTGGCTTTGAACGCTAAAGATACTGTTTTGAACTTTATAGTCTCAGCAGGGCTTGCAAGTAAGTTTACCAATTTGGGAGCAGGTGTTCTGATCACTAAATAATTAGCAAAAATCTCAGCAGCAGCAGAAGCAGAATCACAAGCAGCCTCATCCAGGAAGAACAAGATGGCATGAGGAGCCCCACATGGCAGCTCATCCCGGGCTGCTTCAGATAATATGGGGCAAAACGGTGCCTTTCTGGGCAGGGAGGTGCAAGCACCTCTGGCGTTTTGGGGTTTCTGGCCAGAGCAACGATGGGAGGGGGCTCTGGGCAGCACAACATGCGGTGGTTGTGGGTGTGTTGAGCACCACGGGTGCCTCCTGAGCTCTGCAGGAATCTGCGCTTTTCCAGAGCTTGGTAATGACTGAAGAAAGGCAGCTGGACCAGAAATTAGGATTTCTGTGCCTCAGCTCTCCATGTCTGTACTAGGACATAAATTCTGTATTCATTCTCATCCTCACTGCTGACAACACTAGGTCACCATTAATATGCTATTATATAAAGACTTTTTTTTCATAAGAGACAACATCTTACAGGCATTGTCTACCATTTTTTACTTAGATTTTAGACAGAATTTGCCAGATATAGCCTTGGTTGTAAGAATACTGATTTAATTCGTACTTTCCATCTTCTAAAAATATTCTGTACACATGGAAAAGTCTGAGATTATTAGTACCCATTTGGAGTTTTATTGCAATCAAGTGTGCAAGAACTATGTTTTTGGATAATACACCGGGTGTCAGTTTTTAGAGCAGGCAATTGAGAGTAGTTTATTTTGAATACAGCCTCAGAAAGTTGTAAAGCTGCTGGGTTTTACTATTCAAATTTGACACGTAAAAGAAAACCCTTAGTTTAATGCTCAGTACATTACAACTAATTTTTCTCACATTATTGAGCATGCTTTTAGCATGCTTTTGATACAATGTACTTTGTATTAAAGTTTAATAGCTGAAAGCTATTGTTATCTTTCATGTGATGTTTTCCCTTATGCACCTATGTTCATGTCTGCTGAACAGTGCTGGCAATAACTAATGAGCAGTTCCCAGCCTAAACTGTGAAGTCAGGGTTTCTTATGCTCTTTACGCATCATTTGTACATGTCATTAAATTACTGATATACTGTGTAACTTGACTACATTTCTTTTTTGGTTCAGTTATCTAAAAATTTCTGAGACATTAAACTAATTAATGTACACACATTTAAATTCAAAGCAGATTTCTGGACCTGATGTTCTTTACTGCCTCTAAGAAAATGACTCATGGATTATACTAGAACATCCCCTTCTGGGAAAATCTATAACAGAAACTGCTAATTCCAGTAGATTAATTTTCCAGTTGTTTTCCCAAAGCTGTTCTTATGGGAACCCCTTAATTAGTAGTATATTTTAAATCAATTTGTGTTTTTACCAGCAGTAAACCCTATTAATAATTTTTACTTTGCTTTTATGTAAAATTTCTTGACGTTTAGTTCTTTGCAGACCCTTTCATGTCCTCAACACCATTAATCCTGCAGGCTGCCAAAAGAAAGAAGCAATTATGCTCCTCAAGTGATTCTGTCCAACATATATGCAGCTGTACAGCAAATGGCAACAGAGTTTTGTGGGGAAGTGAGTGGGAAACCTTGAAATGTTCATGTCCTCAAACACCCCTGTGGTGCTATCAAGAAACCCAGTGAGTGCACCTTTCCCTTTCAGCCAGGAACATCTCACTCCCTCTGACTCTGATTTTCAAAAATTTTTTGAAAGAGTGTGCCTCAGGCCCATTCTCTTAGATGACATTAAATTTCTCTTTTCTGCAGGCAAAAACCCTCTTAAAGTGAAAGATAAACCTCTTTGTTTCCTTGGCAGGCATGTGGAGAGAAGACTAAAATAAATGACCAGCATAGTCTGTCTGCAGGTGAGTGAGCAGAGACACTCAGTGAAATGTGAATGAAGCCACATGTCAGTCTAAAAATAATTGTATCTACATGAAGAGGCTTCCCAAAAGCATTCTTGAATCTTGTGAAGAATAAAAAAAAACCCCAAACAGTTACAATTATAATGTACCATTATAATTATAATTAACACACTTTATTCTAATGCATGACAGAAGAGCCTATAAAATATTGATTCTAGTTTCTTTCTGTGTAGGAATTGATAAAAAAGGGACTTTATTTTTCTAAATATCAATGTGTAGAGTAGCAATAAAAAAAAATTCATTTTGATGTTCTAGATAAAAAGTCCATTTAGTAAGATTTCAGTGCTCATTTAAATATTGAAACAGCTCAGTTTAATTCACTGTAACCAATGATATTGCCTAGCTAAATGTAAAAATATGGTTCTCTTAGTAAAACACAGTGCCTCACACTAATAAATTCACTCAAATGATGAGTGAATCTGGAATTATTTAAATAAGACCAAAAATCAAAATTAAATAAAACTCAAGGATATTCTGAGAACAGGATTGAAAAGGCACAGTTTCTTGAGGGGAAGGGAGCTCACTGATTTCCTCTTTGCTCCTCTGAAAGTAGCCAAACTTTCTGTCCCTCAGTTCAGCCACATGTGGAAAAGTCATCAATCTCTACAAGATTTCTAAGACTTCCATAGAAAGGCAGTTGCTGTTTGTAAATCCTGGATAAAAAGTATTAGAATTATGTCAAAACAGCTCACTTATTCTAAATATCCAAAGCCCAATGATTATTGCACAGCAATTTTTTTTTTTTTGATAATAAAGAATTTTTTCATCAATAAAGTTATAGAAGTATTTTCAGCTGGGTAGTAATTTTGGGGACTTACCTTCTCTGTTTTTCTTTCATTTGTGAAGATTGTTATTTTGTAGTTTGGTTGTACAACCTTTATTTATATTGCTGGGTAATACTTTATGTGTGCAAATTTATTGTCTTCTGTGAGATTACCCATAAGACTAAGTAGCAGACAATGTCAATACATATCCTGAAATTTTCTTTTATTTCATTGTTAATAAATTCCATCATTTCCAGACCTCCTGAAGAATTTAAAGACAGTTTTGTGAAAGACAATGTTACTCTCACATTGTTACTCCATTGTTTTGAAAACATGAAATGGCCCTATTTGTTTTTAAAATCTCCCATCCTTTGGGACCGAAGGACTTGGAATCCTCACCACCATCAACAGAGAGAAACAAAAGCTCACAAAATACTGTAAGACAATCTCACTGCTGGATTTTTTAATGTGAAATGAAAAATAAAATAAACAGAAAGATATTACCTGGCATTCAAGATCCAGTATAATTCATGTTTATTTTCACTGTGTACAGAAGGTGGAGCCAAATTCATAAGGATCTGTGAACTCATACTTCAATCTTTGTTTGAATACTTTTCTAGTGTCTTTCTGGAGGGGCAACTAGTTCAGAGGACGTACTGATTGGAATCAGTTATAATCACGGGATAAATCCTTTACAGACCCACTTTTCTGGTGTTTAAGCTGTCTTTAATGAGGTTTAGAAGTTTCTTGGCACAGCTGAAGAGCATCTGATCCTTCATGTATTATCGTTCTCCCTTTCTCCATCGGTGACACAGGAGTGAATTCATATTTCTAACCGTAGCGTGTGAAAGTGAACAAGCTGAGTGTTTGCATGAAGTTGTGGTGAGACCTTGGTGGTATGAAGTGGCAAGCACAAAGAACAGAAAGGAAACAATCACCCCAAGTTTTGAGCACTTTATTTTCCTTCTCTGTGATCCTCATAAATTTTAAAAAGAAACTCGCACTTAGTTGTTCGTCCTGCTAGCTGATATTTCAAAATGCAACTAGAGAACAAATCAGAATAATTTGGGTCTTAAAGGATGGACCCTGACCTTAAGAAATTTTGCTTCTCATTCTAGTTGACCCATGAGCTGTCTGTGACTCAGAAGAGCTGCTGATATTCTCCATGACAAACTTTCCAAGTCCATAAAAGAAGCTACTATAACGTAACTTATTCTGTGATAATATTTATAAAACATTCTGAGATTGTAGACAGATGACTGTACAACAGCGCAATGTATTTCCAAAGAGTGGTGACCATTCTCTAGGGTGGGCTCTGATGCAATGGCATCTGTCACAGAGAGCTTCCCACTTTCATTTTAGGTGCTTCAGTCTCCTGTTTTTTCCAGCAGGGTCTCTTTTAAAATATCAATTCTTTTCTTTTGCAGGCAGTAAAATCAGAATCTATCTTATGCCGACTAAGACTCCTTTTCCCCTGGGGAATATCTACCTTTGAATTAAATTAATCTGAGAGACCAATTTCAACAAGAATGGAATGGAAGGTGAACTAAGAGGCAGTTTTGTGATTATTCTCCTTTAATTATTACTACCCTTAAAATTATTATAAGAGAATATTCTTATAGGCTATGTGCTGTGCCACCCAAGTGGGACCAGATACCCCCCTGAAGGATGACAATTGTCCTTAACTGTCTGTTTTGAACAAGCAATGACCCTTTGAAACTTGGGGCAGGGGGTGGATATGGCTGTGCTTCGCAGACTCAAGGGCGTGCTGAGTGCATCAGTGGGCTCCAACCCAGTCACCCCAGCTGAAAGAATGTGCAAGCACTGTGGTCACGTACTTCAAAGCTGAGTTGTATTTCTACGTGACGTAAATTCCTTAAACAAGCAAAAAAACCCCCCACTGGGTGAAAAAAAAAAAAACCAAAAAAAACTGCATTAGTCTGCACATTTATGTGCTTAGGTAATCGTGAAATACCACGTTATTGTTCCTTGGATGTTCTGAAAAGCTTTACCTCCATAGGGCATGAAACAGGGAAACAGGGCCACGCATTATTCACAAGTTTGTCTTCAAAGCCAAATGTGTGAGAAGGGATATCAGTGAAAACCTGCCAAAGCTTATGCGCCATCCAGGGACGTGGGTTACTGCACAGCTACCTTGAAAGCCAGAAAATCTGCACTGCCTATATATATTAATCTCTATTTACTGTATATTCAGCTCATGTTACTTGGTCTGTGGATTCCTCTCCCAAAGTGCACAAGACAAGGACAGTGCCGTGCATGGAAGTACTGGGAAGTGAATTTTGCAAGCAAATTGAAAAGAAGTGAAGGCATGTGATTCATTTTAAGAGCTCCACAAACTGCGGACATGCTTAATTGGAAGTAGATCATGAACCCCACTGGTATCCATGGGGGATTTGGTGATGGTCAAGGGACTGGATAGAGCCTTCCAAATGAAACATTCACTAGGGCTTTTCTAGTGAATCAGGTTTCTCAAAAATTATTGAGGGATTATTTGGAAGAAATATGAGGAAAAAAGGAGTTTTTTAATGAAATATTTTACTTCTGTTAAGGTAATAACTACAAAGAAAACAGTGGAGTGAGTTCTGTATTAACCATGAATATGTGCCAAAATCTGGAAATACTAAATAATCCAAATTTTGGTTCCCTTTGGTAAGTCTGCATAGAAAAGCAGCAGCAGCAGTGGGCAGGGTGGGCTCTGAACTACTTCACTGATTTAGCTGAGGATAGAGTGGACAGAAGCACTGTGGAAGTCATCCTGAGGTTCAGCCTCAGAGGTGCACTCGGCAGAGCCTGAGCTCCAGCACTGCGCCTGGGTTGAGGTGCAACTGTGCCCTTACAATTGTGCTGCAGCCTGCCAAAACAAAGGCAAACAGGTTCTGGAGTCCTTGCACTGCCAAGACAGTGCTGTTTGCTCCAAAAGGCAGAACATCAATGGATGGCAAGAGAGTTCCCAGACAGTTCAATGCCCCAAAATGTTTATTTTTTTAACGTGAAAAGAATCTGTCTTCTACAATGCAAGGCTTCAAACCTAACTGTGATCTTCTTACCCCTCTGTTAGTCCGTAATTATGGACAGATTTGCAAATATCTCAGATCTGGCACCCCTGTGCTTCCCTGTTGAACACAGTTTCAGCTGAAGAAGGGTTGTGTGTAGGACATTTGACCATCTGAAACAATTGTTTCCATTGCAAGGCAAATGAATGTGAGATTTTCTTGTAACCTTGTGAAATGGTAGATCATTGCATCACCTGAAGCTGGATATGTTCTGGTAATAGGCTGTAAAATGTGATCATGAAGGCATATTTTCAAACTCTTAGAGACATTTCCAAGTAATCCTTATCAGGACAGATAATAGTCCTTCCTAATTCTACACGGTATCGCAGTGCAGACTTGTAAACCTTTCCCTTTTCCGTGTAGGTAATGCTGTAGCAAAACCAAGTCCTATCCTTAATATGGCTGCAAAACCATTCTTCCCTTGTTATTAATGTACACATTTTCATTTTCCAAACTGGGTTTTAAGATTGCTGGGCTTCTCACAAATGCTGAGGGTTTTTATTTAAGTGGAGAAATACATCTTCCTTCCTTCAAAACCATAATATTTGAAAAATTGCAGAGCCTATACTGGAAGATAATAGGAAAATGCAAGATCTGACAAGCTGGACCCTGTGATCTTGTGATCTTGCCAGCTTTGACAGGGAATGATAGCTTTGTATTCTTGCATGTTATAATTCAAGGGTTTATTCCTGGCATAATTCTGCTTTCCTACAGGGCAATTTTTTTCAGGACCAAGATACATGACATCCAAAATGTCCTCAATGTCTCAACATTGACACACATAGTCATGTTGACAGAGTTTTATGCTTTGCTCCAGAACAGACAGTAGCAGAAGCCCTATGTGTACTCTGCTTATTGTCTATACCACAGACATGAAGACAGTGAAATGCTATGGTTTGTATATTACAATTTATCCATTCTCTAGAAGGGCCCACAGTCTGTGAGGCACAAAGCTCCAATTCTCCCTTAATATGATGAGAAAAGGCACCCTGAAAACTACCTTCAGAAAATATGAAGTTTCTTTCTGCCATATGGCTTGGACAACTGTAAAAACAAGAGGAGGAAAAAAGAAAGTCAAGACTAACAAACTAACAGCCACTATCAAAGGAAAAAGAGGAAACTGAGCAAACTAGTTGTCTTTGTCTGCAGCTGGAAGAAGGGGAATGGAAGGTGTGCATTGTAGTGCAGAAGCTCTTTTTGTCAAACAGGAGGCAGTGTTGGCTGCTATTAACTGCTCCAGAGCAAGAACCAGGATGGGTGTGTTTAGCTCCTCGCTTCAAAGCTCCCTGCTGAGTATATTTCTACAAAGATCTTGTCTTACTTCTCTTCTCTGGAGAGATCTGGGTGAAAAACAGAAGAGCTGTGAAAAATAAGCAGCAATATCTAGGTTGTGTTGCAGAATGTAACTCATTATTTCAAAAATAAACTGTAAAGAGGACCTTTATCTAGGAATAGCTCCATACCCATTACTGAACTTCTCCCCTTCAAAGAGCAAAAAATGCTTATCCATGCTACTGAGCCCAGAAATAGCTCTTGAGAATAACATGAGTTGAAACCCAACTGCCTGCTACAACCCAAAGTGTGAAACTTCATGGAGAACTATCTCACCAGGACACTTCTAGAGAAGCTCTTAAGAAGTCCCATGGAACAGGTAATACTCCATGACATGAACAAGGACAAGACCAATTCCTAATGACGTTAGAACTCCATGTGTGAGGAGCTTAAAATAAAGAAATAAATTAATCTCTGTTCTACAGACAAGGCATTTTTCAAGGAGTATTTAACCAGGGTCTAGGCAGGAGCAAAGCCAAATTAGTTTTGTTCCAATTGCATAGATCAGTTTTGAAGCATGCTTTTATTCTGTAGAATGTGTTCAAAAATTATCAAGAACATTTCTTACTATTGAAGACTGATTCTCTGTACTATGCTTTATATTTTCTGAAGTTTCCTGGAAAGAGTTTCCTGGAATGTGAGATCATTTCTTCATTTCTCCCGTGGGACAGNCCCTCTCCCCCTCCCTCTCCCCTCCTCTCGCACAGTCAGAGGCTTGAAAACTTGTTAAAAGCTCTCCCAGTGTTCCAAGTTAGAAAAAACTTTTACGAGGTATCAGCACTTTTCTTTCATTAGTGGGGAAGGAAGGATGAAAAATACAAAACAGCAGTAGACTTTTAAAGTTTAAATAGACAGGTCTGAGTTCCTGAACGTGCTCTTCCATTTTAGTTTAACCCTCCAAAGAAGTGCTCTGATCCATTTTCACTGCTGATCAGCAAGGGTAAGTTGAAAGTTTTCCTTTTTCATCATTTTGTGTATCTTTTTTTTTTTTCTGAAAACANTGCTTATCCATGCTACTGAGCCCAGAAATAGCTCTTGAGAATAACATGAGTTGAAACCCAACTGCCTGCTACAACCCAAAGTGTGAAACTTCATGGAGAACTATCTCACCAGGACACTTCTAGAGAAGCTCTTAAGAAGTCCCATGGAACAGGTAATACTCCATGACATGAACAAGGACAAGACCAATTCCTAATGACGTTAGAACTCCATGTGTGAGGAGCTTAAAATAAAGAAATAAATTAATCTCTGTTCTACAGACAAGGCATTTTTCAAGGAGTATTTAACCAGGGTCTAGGCAGGAGCAAAGCCAAATTAGTTTTGTTCCAATTGCATAGATCAGTTTTGAAGCATGCTTTTATTCTGTAGAATGTGTTCAAAAATTATCAAGAACATTTCTTACTATTGAAGACTGATTCTCTGTACTATGCTTTATATTTTCTGAAGTTTCCTGGAAAGAGTTTCCTGGAATGTGAGATCATTTCTTCATTTCTCCCGTGGGACAGACACACGCACACATGCACACACAAATAATAGTAAAAAAATATGTGATGTGTATCTTCCGTGGAAACAAACACGCTTCTCCTGGTGTGTACTTTCATGTGTGCACGTAAAGGAAATTGACCTCAGTAAACAAGGCTGTGTTCACAACAAAAAAGTAGAGAAGGCTTGGGAGGGCTTCCTCTCCTGAGTGGTGGCTGGGAGACTGCAGCCCCCGCATCCAGAATGTCCACGCTGGTTACTCATTGATGCCTTTCACTGCATTTCTGCCTTTCCCTGCAGTGAAACTCCTGGTGCACACCACAGAGCCAACTTGTTGCATCTGTCTCAGGCGAGCCCAGATCCGGTCACCGTGCCACCCAGGTGCCCCAGTGACCGGAGGCTGTGGGGCGGCTGCTGAGTTTTGTTGCATCAGCAAGAGTGGACTGCCATGCTCTCTGACTTTCTGCGGGCTGGTTTTTTGCTGTGCCTTCAATCCTNTTTCTTTTTTTCTTTCTTTTCCCTCCCACCCTAAGAATTCTGTGTTATTGCGTTGAGGGTTGAACTTGTTTAAAAACACACATCTCTAAACAGCGTAGATTCTCTTAAAGTGCTAAGTTCCAGCTTGGAGGAATTCTTTGCTTTCTTTTGTCACATTTCTATCCGTTTCTAGAAGTGCGATACTTCTACAGCTTGTAACCTTGTTCAGCCCAAGGAGGAACTGCGGCGAAGTTGTGAGTGTCGGGCTGAGCAGATTTGTTGCTGCCACAAGCGATCTCTCCCCTCCACTGCTCTCGGGCTATCGCAGCTCCTTTAAAGAAAAAGCCGAGGTGGCTTCACTCTTCTCTGCTGTACCAAAATTGCATCAGAAGTTAGTAACAGGGAGACCTTGCCTTGGATGCGTCCCATTCCTTCCCCACACGTTTTGCTTTCATATGGAAATCCTGATTGATGCCTGATAGTTTGAGCAGAGGAAGCTTCTTAATTAGATGCCTTGTTAAATGCTGCAGCTACTGAAGTGGTGACTTTCACGTGGTCTTCCTGATAAGTTTTTTTCCTCTTTTCTTTTAAAATAGATGTGATAAAATCCAGGCACGGGTTATGGATTTTTAACCTGGTTTGTATATAGTTACTCTGTTTTAGCAACCTCAGTGAGGGATTTTAGAGAAGGAATGTGGGATATCATGATATGCCTTACCACGTTGGCAATGTCTGTGAAAGTCTTGGGTAGATATAAATGAAAGTTTGTCTAGGAAGGACTGTACATAATCCGCATATGACATATTCTCTGTATAATACCTCAAAGACTTAATTGTCAAAATGCAGAGGAAAAAATACTTGAGCAGCATCTCTTGGAGAACTAAAAACCTTTTCATGTTGCGAGAGTTGGAGTGATTCCTCATAGCAGTTGTTGCCTGCTGCTCACCAGTAGTTAAAAAGCAGCACGAGGAAGGAGAAAAATGAGCCTTCAGCTGAAAGACAGATGAAGCAAAGAGTTTATCTTATCGAATAACACACGAACAAGGATATTGTGTGCTTATATGTGTCCTCATATTTTGCCTTGAGATAACCAGCAAGCATCATGGAGCAGCATATTTCCTCTGAGGATTTCATTTTTGTACATGATACTTATGACGAAAACCCTGGTTATGAGCACAAAAATGGGATATGGACACCTTTTGCCTGATGTCCGTCCCTGTGTGTGTGCATAGGGAGCGAGTTAGAGGACTTGCGTGAAGCTTTCATCCTGCCATTTTTAACATCTGGACAGCACACTACGCGGCAGAATTTAAGCCTCTAGTCTTTGGGATGTTTACTGAAGTGTTTCCTTCAGAAACTTCAAAGCCAAACACTGGCACTGACCCACGATACCTAACAAGCACTCGAATGGCAGAAAGGCAAGGGGCAGGCTGGGATCAGGAGAGGGAAGAGAGGGATGGACACAAGGGATTTGATTTGCAACATAAATCTGAATGCTAATACACACAGGAGCGCAGACAGATTCAACACTCTAAAGTTATCTCAGCTCTCATATTATGCAAGCCCAAGAGATTAATTTTATTTGTCTCTGCAATGAACCAGGGCCAAGGATTCCTGTGGGTATGGGGAAGGTTAGAGGACATTGAGCAATGCATCTCTTTCATCAGATACATTGCTCTCTTTCCCCCAATCTCTGGTATCTCCTTCTCATGTAACTCACTGAGTTTGTCTGGTGTTGAGGCACCTGGGCTGTTGTTTGTGCCATTTATGTATTTAGATACCCAGATTTCAAGATCCTCAAGCAGGAGCATCAGAGGGCCTGAGGGCCCCTCAGGGAATTCAGCGTTCCTTCCCTTAGTTCCAGAGTGAATCAGGAGAGGGATGAATCTGAGCATTAACACAGAGGATAGACCTGACTTGTACAACTAAGAAAGTTCTTACAGTTGCCTTTGCAAATATACTTTAAAATTAAATTAGGTGTGGAGGGTACAAGATGGGAAAGGCAGAGTCTATGAGTAGATCTGGTAGTGACTGACCACCAGCAGTACTGGCAGACAAAGGAAAAACCACAGTTGTGACACTTTAAATTCTACTTACTGCAACCATTTTGTGTGTGACCTTTGTCCGGTGGATGAAATGAACTGAAGCTCATCTGCAGACCTATATATGAACTACACCTTCCCAAGGGAATGTCTGCAAGGCATTTGCTTATTTTTATAAGATTTTGGAAAGCTAGCCTTCCCTGTTCCGACAGGTCCAAACACAATGAGTTGTACATCTCAGCTTCTTTCTCTGCGATGCATGTTATTTTTGGGAAATGCTCAGGCTGATTTATGTTCAGGGTCCAGAGCCTTCTCTTTTGTTGTCTAGGTGTGTGTGGGCACAAATTAAAAGATAGAAAAAGTTGGAAAACCAAAGCTTTGGCCTATTTCCCAATTACTTCAGCTGCACAATCCCACTTTAGAACCCACTCTAACCCTTGCTGCTCTTTCATCCACCGGCATGTGACCTTCTAACACTGTAGTCAGACCTAGGACATTACCACAGCACTGAGTTTGCATTATTCTTCTTGGAAAATATGAACCAGATGACATGATGAATGCCGTCCATAAAAAGTAGTTCTAGAATTTCTTAATTGTGGCTTACAAATCAAATGTCTTATATATGTGGTCATCCTAAACCCATGCAGATGAATGTTGTCAGATCTCCTGCTGCTCTATGGATTTTTTTTCCCTGCCTTTACCCACACACAGTAGGACCTGGAAGAAATCCATCTTTTAAAGACTGCTGGATTTTAATGCTAGGCCAGCATTAGTCTGCCTCAGAGAAGGTTATGATCCTGTAAAGTATTAATCAGTAGGAACTCATGAAATGCACGTCATCATCAGCCATATCCTTAAACTCCTGAAGTGCTGAATTTGTATGAATTGAATAGGCCAGCCTGTGTCATTCAGTGGACTCCTTTAAGGTATTTGAAAGTGTTAAAACAAGCTAAAGTCCAGAAAGCTAAAGAGCTATTTTTAAAGGTTGTCTGCCAACCATTTCAAACTAATTACAAAGCTAGAATACTTAAGTACCTGTTTGATACAAAACTTCTTTTTATACCTGGTAAACAGTTTTGTAATCGGTTAATAAAACTGGTCTTTCAGTGCCCTGAAAGTAAACAACTTAGATCCGATGAATGAATTTTCTCTACAACAAAGCAAAGTACTGTGTTTCATAAAGCAATGGAATCCACTTAAGAAAAGGAATAATATATGTGTGCCACCACAAGGTTATCTGATTAACAGTACAATGTTTTGAATTGATGTGGGTTTTTTTATCACTGGCAAAGGCTAGCATGTAACTGATCTCTTTTTTAAAAAGTTGCTTTTCAGAACTATGTATGAGTAATTCAAGCATGGAATGTTTCCTCCTGGAGTTTATATTGCCAGCGGACACAAATGAAACTTAGCAATTTTGCATGCTGAAGCAAATTAAAAAAATAGGGAGTAAATTCTCCAAATATTGCAGGTGTGGGATTAAGTAGGTCAAAACTGAAGTAAATCATATTGCATTAATGAACCAGAGAGGAGTGTAATTAGAAAACAAACAACACATAACTGCCTAGAAATAACATATCCTCTGTTTTCTTAATCAGGCTTTCAATCTGAAATAACATTTAGACAGTAAAAAAAAGTACGTTGAGTCTGAGGAAAGTCTGTTAACCCAATAGTTTCTAGTCACTGGAAAGCTGACTAATTAAATCAAGAAGCTGTTACTTGAAAAAGGCTCCTTCTGTCCCTTTGCACTAGGACATGGAGCAAATAGCTTGCCTTTAAAACAGACTTCACGTGTTGTATAGTTACAGGCTGTTCTCTGTTTTAACAATCCCTGCCTGAGGAGGAACGTGGTCACATTTCATTCCGGCCTTTCCAGGGACCTCCGCACTTCTCTGCCTGACTCCTTCTCTGCCACTCCAGCCCAAAAAGACAAACTCACTTTTTCTGGGAAGGATGAAAGCTGAGGATGGATGCGTCAGAGACAAACATGCTCTGTTTGCTTCTCCCGGCAGAGGCTTCCAGTTTTAAAAGTTTGATCCTTTGATGGGGCTTCATTCATGAGAAGAGCTAATTACATGAGGAAGGGTCAACAGGCTGCAGTGGCTGAACTTCAGAGCCAGCTGTTAAGGCAGAGGAGGAAATGGCCCTGGGATATTTTTCAGGGGTTCAAAGATAATTGGCATCTCAGAGCTATCAGAGGGAGTACTTTAAACACTCGTCTCCCATTACTCTTTCAGGGTCGGTGGCAGGAATGGTGTGTTTTTATTTGGCATCTATTGTTATGTTTGGTTTGCCAGATTTATAATCTTGTGTTCCCAGTGACTCACCGCTTCTTGAAAGCAAGTCTCCTTGGTGCTAAAATTTCCCGTTTTATGAATTCTCCAAAAAGTGCGTATTCTATAAATGACCTTCACTAGGGAATATATCCATGATGCAGTGGGGAGGAAATCATTTGGACATTATCAAATGTTAATACCAGGAAGGGATTACTCAGCATCCATGGAACAAATATCTGTGCCCAGCAGCATTCACATTAAAAGGGAAACGTCATGATTATTTTTCCTCTTAAATTCCTGATTTCATGTGATTTCATGATTTTTCATGTCGGGCAAGTTAAAATATAAGTTTTAATAAGATTGCCATTCTCCATTTGATAAAAATCTATAGTGAAATTTGTTTTTCCTAGGAATCTAGAAATTCAAGCAAATGATTTAATTTCTTTTATGTCATCCTGTGTATTTCCAGATATCCTGAGAAGCTGCCTGTGTCCCAGAAACCGCACTTTAAAACTCAAGTCAGGAAAGACACTTTAAACTTGTAGTGTTCAACACTTGGAATGCAAATTGCAAGCCAGGAGTCGCCTTACAAACAGAGCATATTTACCTTTTTTTTCCTGCTAAATCTTTTCCTTTCAAAACAAAGAAGGAATTTAAATACAAAAAGATGCAAATACAAACCTGAAACTCCAATGAATTAAGCAAATCACAGATAAACAGGAGACCAGTTCCTCCAATATGGTAACACGATCTTAGCTGTGTTTCATGTATTTGCAATTTTTTGTTCCTTCATAAAACTATAGGTAAAGAATGCTTTCTTTGATCTTCGTGATGCAAATACTAATGTATAAGCTTAATTTAGACAGCAAACACTTTTTCTGAAGTTTAGTAGAGTATAAACTTGGCATCATTAGGAACTATACCCTTAAATGTATTACATGCCATGAAGTTACAGGCAGAAGCTCAGTTTAATATTGCTGTGTAGGAAAAACTGCATGTATTTTGCAAAGGTAGAACTTTAGGTATGTGACCCTAATATTAACTTAAGGTAACCTAATGTATTTAGGTATTTAGGTGTACTGTGGTTTGCTTTTTTAGTATCTGAAAGAGTGAACATAAAAATTGCATTGAATGATCAATCCTCACTGAAACTGAGAAATCTTTCATATATTCCTAGCATATTGAGGTAGTGCTACTTCTTATTCAACACCCTGCTTCAGCTGTGACACACAGCTGCTTTTCACCTGAGGCAGGTGTAGGTCATTGAACTCAGGCTGCCATCAAGGAAGCTGAGCCAACCACAGTGGTCACTGAGGGCTTCTTGAAAACTGGAGTGAAATTAGGAACTTCTTCGATTGTGCTCTGAGACACTATATGTTACTTTCTCTTTTCAGTTTCCCTGACTTCCCACTTCACCTACAGACTTACTAAAACTCCAGTTTCTCTTCAGATTGTGTAAAATGCATTAATTACAACAAAGCTGACACCACTGCTCTATTAGCATTGATCAGTGATTTAGTGTGTCAAAGGTATTAAAGCTCTGACTTAACTCTTGCTATTTTTTTCCTTTGTGTCCTTTTTTAGCCAGCATCCTGTGAAGATGGGTGATTGGAGTGCCTTGGGAAAACTTCTTGACAAAGTTCAAGCCTATTCTACTGCAGGAGGGAAAGTGTGGCTGTCTGTCCTCTTCATTTTCCGAATCTTGCTATTGGGAACGGCAGTTGAATCTGCTTGGGGAGATGAGCAGTCTGCATTCCGGTGTAACACTCAACAGCCTGGTTGTGAGAACGTCTGCTATGACAAGTCCTTTCCCATCTCTCATGTACGCTTTTGGGTTCTGCAGATCATATTTGTGTCTGTACCTACCCTTTTGTACCTGGCACATGTGTTCTACGTAATGAGGAAAGAAGAGAAGCTGAACAAAAGAGAAGAAGAGCTTAAAGTAGTGGCAAATGATGGTGTGAATGTGGATATGCATCTCAAGCAAATAGAAATTAAGAAATTCAAGTATGGGATCGAAGAGCATGGCAAAGTGAAGATGCGTGGGGGACTTCTTCGTACTTATATCATCAGCATCCTGTTTAAATCTGTCTTCGAGGTGGCTTTCTTGCTGATACAGTGGTACATTTACGGGTTTAGCCTGAATGCCATCTACACCTGTGAGCGAGACCCCTGCCCACACAGAGTGGACTGTTTCCTCTCCCGTCCAACTGAGAAAACCATCTTCATCCTCTTCATGCTGGTGGTGTCCTTGGTGTCTCTTGCCTTGAACATCATTGAGCTTTTTTACGTGTTCTTCAAGGGTGTCAAGGATCGTGTGAAAGGGAAAACCGACCCCTACTCCCACAGCGGTGCCATGAGCCCTTCCAAGGACTGTGGCTCCCCCAAATACGCTTATTACAATGGCTGCTCGTCACCGACCGCCCCCTTGTCTCCCATGTCTCCCCCAGGGTACAAGCTTGTTACTGGAGACAGGAACAACTCCTCCTGTCGTAACTACAATAAGCAAGCCAGCGAGCAAAACTGGGCCAACTACAGCGCGGAGCAGAACAGAATGGGGCAGGCTGGCAGCACCATCTCCAACTCGCATGCCCAGCCTTTCGACTTCTCCGATGAGCACCAGAATACGAAAAAACTGGCGTCAGGACATGAGCTGCAGCCCCTCACCATTGTGGACCAGAGGCCTCCCAGCAGAGCCAGCAGCCGAGCCAGCAGCAGGCCTCGACCTGACGACCTGGAGATCTAAGCTTCTTGATGCAGTACTTGCTCAACTAAACGACGTGCATTGGAAGATGCCGTCAGTGCTGATCTTGTTCCAGTGGAGGTGGTACTTAACAGTCTCAAGCAGGAGATTTTAACAATCATAAAAGAAAAAGTAAACAAACAAGCAAACAAACTTTTAAAATACTTGCTGGTTCTTTGGGGGGTGTGGGGTTGGTGTGGGGTGGTACAGTACACATTGATATTTAATGTAGCTGGTTTAAAGAATTTAAATACTAAAAAAAAAAAGGAAAAAAGGTAGTACTGAGGTAAAGGGCTGTTTTTCTAGAAAGGCTGTAAATATCTGAGTGTATGTGTATGTGTGTACTATCATGTTTGTTTCTAAAGATTCTTCTGTAATAGTAAAACCCAATAATAACTGAACTCACATTTGTCAGGGTGAAGTGCTACCTGAAGATGAAAACATTTTTCCTATTCAACATGCAAAAAATTCCAGGATTGCCTCTGATCATTTCCCTGTCAAGAACATTCCATTCTTATAAAGTGCACTTTGAAGGTAAACTTTCCTGCATGGTCCTCTGGGTTGTTGGAAGGCTCCTGTGAGGACAATTTACATACAGTCTGTGAGTCATTCAATTCAAATTTCGGACATGGCCCACCAAGAAATACTTCGGTCACCTGCTCTTCCAGCCCTTCATGCAGGTGTATTTTGTGATGTGCGTAAATGGGATGGCTCCACACTATGTAGAGTCTCTTTAGGATTATATGAAACACAGTTTGCTGCCACTTGCAGATTTAAGCATCAAGACAAGCAAGCAACTGCCTTTAGTGAATTTTAATCACACCTTTATGTGTACTAAGGATGTACGTATGTGTGTGGATGTGGAGGTAAAGGTATACACAAAACACCCTCAGAAGCATAGGCTGAGAAATAAACGCACACAGGTTACTTGCAGTTGACACTTTCTCATGGATGTTGTGAAGATCTGGGCCACTATGGTGTTTACATTCTCTGGTTCCTTCAATGTAAGTGAAGCACACGTTGTTATATTTTTTTAATTCTATAAAATATTTTCCACGTGTCCTAAATGGATGCTCTTTTAAAAAAAAAAAAAAAAAATCTAAAGGGCATAATCCTGGATGTCTTGCTCTGGAAAATCTCTCTTTCAAGTTGTTGGGAGTTTTGCCTCAACAAATCTGCAGGATCAAGCCCAAGATGTAGCGAAACATGTTCTTGCTGGCATGAATGATTTTCTTTTGTAGAAGATAGGGGTGGAAAAGACCCAGTAGGTCATCTAGCCAATCTCCCTGATAGGTAATAATGATGCTTGAATGATAGAAGATGTAGTACTGTAAGCAAGCTTTAGTCTTTTATGTGAGAAACTTAGAAGAAGTGCTTTGTGCTGGATTAATAATAAAATATGCCTAAATGGCTTTTGCAGTAACTGGTATTTTTCTTGTTCTAAATATTCACATTTACTGAACTGCAATGTCCACTAAGTTTGACAGTTAGGTCTTTCTAGATGGCTCTAGCAACTTTAGTGTTTACAGTTAGATTACGTTTGAAATGCAAGTGAAGTTGAAAGGATTTTTAAAGAGTACAATTCTAGCTAATTTATTTGAAATATATGCTAAAGAAATCTACCAGTTTCTTCAAATGCATAGCCTCTTAGCTGAACACAGATTGACCAAGGAAATACATAGCTTGGTTTCATTTTGCAGCAACACAGATAAATTGTTTCATTTAATACATTATATTAATTTGTTTGACATTCCATGTTAAACTACTGTTGTCTTCAACTTCATTGCATGTATGCAACCATAGTTTGTCAGATCTTGTTGTCTGGAGAACATTAGTCAATAAAGTTTTAATTTAGTATAAATACATTTTCTAATTGTCTTTTACTGTTTCATATGTTCATAAATATCTTTAGTTTCAGTCTGATAATCCAAACTCATTCCTCCCTCGTTCATTTTTCCCCAGTCACTCTGCATTTCAGAAGCGTCCTTTATTTAATCCATCTGGATTTGCTTTGAACTGAAATTCCACAGGACCACGTTCAGACACCCTCACAACAACTGGAAAAATAAGCATTGTCTCTGCCACTCCTGAAACAAAGTAATGTTCAGCATGAACAAATCTTGCTAGGAGTCTCAGAAAATGCATATTTATTTGCAAACTATTATAAAAATGACAGTCCTAAAAGATTGTCACATAATTGCTCAAGCAATTTTTATATATGGCTTAGATTTAACATTAAGAAATAATTCCATCTAGTTTACATTTCCCCATGTCATTAGATGGCTCAAGTGACAGTTTAATTTCTGAAATGAAAACCTCATTTCTTCAAACTCAGTGGGAGGAAGGGACTGATTTTGATAAGGCTGGGATTTTGCATATTGCCTCTCCAGCTTCACCCTTTACATCCCCATCACTAATACATACAGTGCTTAGCTTTTCAGGATTGTACTCTAGATGTAAGGTGGTTCAACTCCTTCTTTTATTTGAAAAATCAAAATATAGTGGTCATGTGATTATCATAAAAGGTTTTTCTTTCAAATTTGCTTGTTATTTTAAGTCCAAATTCTTCCCCTTCTTATTAGTAAAGATGGGCGAAAAGGAGGGCAGATTTATAGCTCTGAGACATACTACAAAAGTACCAGCACAAGGAATGACTCCTTGAAGTTTTCCTTAAATAATAACAATGAATCATATTTAAGCTGGCTTGTCCTAGTTCGTCTGTACAAATGGAAGGGCATTCCAAGCATTTTGTAAGGATCATGCCTTTGGAAAGGTGGACACCGAAGCATTCAGGGAAGGGCTCACCCTGCGATAAAATGTAGTGTCTCCTAGACGGGCTGAATGTCAGGTATGTCCCATGGGGCATCTTGGACAACTGAAGTAATTTAGTGCTTCAATGCCAAAGCTCTCTGAGTGATTTTTTTTTGGTGGTAATGCATGTGTGTACATGTGTAGGGTAAAGACATCCCAGAGGCTATTTTTCCCACCTAGATTTATTTCTGTGGATGGCATTTATTATACACTTCAAAGTCATCGTAATTTTGTATGCCATTCATCTAGTTCTTTAGGCTCTTTCTCCCAGTCCATCCCTGCAGCAGCATTTGCTTTGTCTGCAGGTGACACAAAATAAGCTGTGATACAATGTTAGCACACGCTTCTCGGCCTTTTTAGAAGGATATGTTAGATATTGATTTCAAGCTGGAAAAGATGCAAAAACACAATCTCTGAAGGTAATTAAAAACATAAACCCCAAATTCACATCCTGTTAATTATTTAAAACTCATGTTTATGTTTTTTGTAGCAGTATTTTGCAAAAAAGGCAAATCATCTTAAGGCTTCCACCCTGTTCCAGTAATTTGAAATGTTTTTAAAGAGTAAAGTTAGAAGGAAATGTTACAGACAGCCTAAAATCTATATGCATATCATGTAATTTCAAGACGTTTTAAATACTGTGAGCACACACTGAAGGTTATTTCCTAATTTAGAAATTCTATTTCCATATTTAAAGTGGAAACTACAGCAACAGTTTGAGAACCGGAACAAATTATGTGAGCGTACCTTCCTCACCCACTGAAATCCATCATTTTTAAGCAACACACTTGTGTCACTTGTCCAGAACCACATCTCCCACTTCTGTCTGCAGCACTCCTGTGCTACTCAGCAGTATCACACTGGCTCAGCTGCGCACTACCACCATGCTGCCTTTCCCTCAGACTTTCTCTACAGCTTGTTATTGATAAAAACAGAGGGAAAAAAATAGTGATGCAAGGAGTAGAGTTTTTCACGTCAGATGTAGGAGTTCTGAAGTTACCTTGACTGGCTAATCCAGAGTTCTGAGTATGTCAGATCAAAAGCTCTTCCAGTGTTGGTGGTGTCTGTTTCTATTCTGCTGAGACAGAATACTACTTTTTTTTTTTACTTCCTGTAATTCCTCCATGATTACCACTCCTCCCTTTTCAAGAATTTAAACAGAGTAGGGCAGAAAATAGGATTTATCTTCCTCCTGTAGAATTTTTCATTTCTATTTACTCCTAATCCAAACCTAACAGGACTGAGAGTTCTACTGAGTTTGACATACATTTTTTTAATGTGCTGTATTATTCAAATAGTCAGATTTACCATAATCTCCTTGGAGATGTCTTGACTTCTTATGCTGCTCATGAGAAGTCATGCTTCTCCAGCCATTCTCCAGCCATTTGCATTAGATCTGCCAAAGAGCTCAGATGAGAGAGGTGGAGTGGATGGCCCTTAGAGGATTTCTCTGGCAAAAATCCAGTCGTTTGATGACACAGAGCTACTCCTTACATTACTTCTATTTCTGCTGTCAATGTAGACAATAAGGCCAGAAACATAAGTCATGTCTGAGAAATCACTACCTAGATGTATTATCTGCCTCATTGCATGAAACTGTTTGAGCGTCCTCCATTTTAACTTATTCTAACATAATTGCTCCAGAAACATGGGGCTGCAAAATCAGCTGTGCAAAGATGATGGCTGCCTTTCCCTGGCTTAAATCATGTGCTTTTGACTGTGCCCAAGGATATATTCACACCCAGGCTCTGCCAGTCCTGGAAAAGTGTGTCAGATGTAAATTACATGATGCTAGCACATCACTAGATTGAAACAGGAAGAGCTTATTTGTTCCTGTTCCTATTTAAAAGATATTTTGATAGACACAAAGGAAAAAAAAAAAAGAATGCTTGTCTTAAACTTATCTTAAATACTTCCTAACCTGGAGCACTACCAAAGACCCTATGAAGCAATACAGATGATGTGGATGTAAACATGTTGAGCATTATCAATGGATACCATGACTATAAACAGTTTAAGTAGATCCAGCTGGTCAGTAATGTGGTAAAACCAGCCTCCTCTAAAATGGCTGCCCTCACTCTTTCTGTCTGGTAGCCTAAATGCTGCATCCAGCTTCCTAGTTTTCTGGCATTTGCATTGCAAAAGCACCTTGGACAAAGGCAGACATGTTTTTACACTGATTGTTTTGCCTTAACTCCTTGTAAGTGCTGGAGAAGCTGAGTGCTGGGAGCTGGAGGCAGAGAATCTGGGACAGTCTGTACTCGGTTAGTGATACACTGTCAGGGGAGTCAGCCAGGGGAGTCACTGGTGAGAAGTAATGGCTTTTTGGGGATTGTGGCCTCTCCCATCACTTAAAAAGGTCTCTGCTGCTGTGTTGAGGAAATTTGCGCAACAAAATGAGACATGTGAGCTTAGACCAGTATAAAAGGGAAAATGTTCAGACATTTAAATTGCTCCTTGAAACAAGCCTAGACCACAGTGACATGCTTCCCATTAGAACTGACAGAAAATGCTCACATGAGTTCCAGGATTTCAGTCATTTAAATCAATGCTAAAATTCTTTTCAACATCAAACATAAACAGATTGGACCAAGAAAGATATATGACATTTAATTTTCATTTATATAGCTGCAGGGGGAAAGCTAATGAGTATAAGCTATGAAATTTTGGATGTGACTACTTAAATATGTGTAATCATAATATTTCCTCACACTGTCTTTTTACTGTAACTTGGTCTAGAGGCAAATTTATTAAAAGTAGTCTAAAGGTTTGCATTTTTTTTACAAAGAGACATGAATTCTGTTAATGTAACGAAATACATTTACCTGATGTCCATGTCAAATTTTTGCAGGATTACATAAGGGAGTGTGGGGTAATATATAACATGCATCTAACTCATCTGGGCTAGGCAGCTGGGGAGTGAAATCTTAACTTTGTCTCTCCTCATCCTTGTTCAAAGTTATTCATATCCCAAACAACTGAGCAGTTTCTCTGGGAGCTTAGCTTGGGTAGGGGTCTTTGCATCCTCCTCCCCCTCCTTCCTTTTCCATCTATAGTGTAAGTTCCATACTGGAAAACAGAAGCGGCTCCAAATATATAAATAAGTGCAATCACAGTTGATAACAAAACATTGCAATCAGGGAATAGGTAGTAGTTCTTTTTTGCATGTCTGCAACTAACTCGATAGGAGAGCAACATGGAAAATAGTTTAAGGCATTAGAAAATCCTCTGGATACTTTAGCATCTGAAAACCACTTGGTCCTTGCTGAAACAGGCCTTTTCACTCTCAGCTTCTGCTGAATCACAGTTTGTTGCCTTTGAAGGCTGAAGTACCTTGGCTCAAAATTGAAGTTGCTCTGGAAAAATTCCGACCTTCCCTAATGACCATATTTGCATGCTATTCTCGGTAGTATTTACATATAATAGGACACCCTCCACAGGAAGGCTTCTTCAAAACACAGGCTCTGCTTACACTTTGAATTTCCCTATTCAAAGGGGAATATTCAAAATTATCTATGCATCACTACTTCAAAGTGTTTCACTGGGAGTACTCTGCCATATATTTGAGAGACTCATCATAGTTGTTTCAAAGCTGAATATATAGCCAACTGTAAGATTGCCACCTGGGTTTTGTGTGTGCAGGCAAAGAAGTATTACTCAGGCAAGAATCCTACCTGGCCTGACCTAGCATACTTCTGTTGAGGACAAGGAGTTTCTGTTGAGTGATGTGAGATGAAAACCCTTCTCTGAGCTTTACTTATTTCCTTCTTTTATTCAATTCCCTGTAGGGTTTTTTTTTTTTGGAGCACACAGAGGATCCAACCATGAGTCCATGAGCCTGTGTAACTTGTTGAGGTCTAGGATAATCTCTGAGGAATTTCTTCTAGTTCCATTTTGGTTGTTCCAGCTCTGTGGACTTTGAATGGACTGTACTGCTCAACCCTCAATGCTAGGGTAATTAATGATGGCAAAGGGTGTGCGAGAAAATGAGAGAAAATGGATCTGGATTGTTTCCCATAGGATTTCCTGTAGAATCAAGGCAAGCTGGTCAATCATCCTTCCTTGTCCTGAAAAGTCAAGCTGCAAAGGTGTGAAAGGATTCCTGCATTCTGACAGAGGCTTCAACTGTGTGCTGTAGTATCCTCTTAATCTCTGTTGTCTTCTTCACTCTTCCCATGCAGCCATCTTCTCCCACCACCCACTTCTTTTCTGCATCACTTATGCCACAGGTATTTAGTGTTTTCTACTAAAAAAGCTTTCCATATGATTATTTTTTTCATTGTGTCATGTGCTGGGGACCACTCAAATACCTTAGAGGAACCTGCTCCATTAAATATCTATTAATTAACAAGCTGTTTTTTCTCCTATTTCATGAATGCTAACTACTACAAGTTTTGCCTGACAGCTTAGGAAGTAATTTTGTATCTGACCTCATAGAAGCCCACATTTGCTTTGATCACTTTCTTTTTCATCCTATTTTACAATTAAGGAAGATAGCAGAGGAACTCAGAATTCTAGTTATCTACCTTAACCAGGTGCAGTGAAAGTGTCAGGACATGGAGTTTGTCCAAATCTTCCTCCCACCTTAGTCCTAAAGGGACTCAAATCTAGGCTCCCACTAATGGTTATGTATGCTATATAAACAATAATAATAATCATACCTGGAGTTGCACTGATACAGTGCCTTTCATCTTCAAAGCACTTTGAGAGCCCTGTATAATTAGTTTGCTATGGAGTCATCACTGACAATACTGCATGAACCCCAGTACTACACAATGTGAGAGTCAAAGAGGGAATCTGAACAGTCACGGAGACCATACATAACCTCCATATCTCTACTAAAAGAAATTGAAAATGCTGAACAAGTATATTTTAACGCTTCACACAGAAGGAGGATCCACAACCAGCAGGAAGCCAGTCTCCCTATGATAAGGAAACAGGAATGTTTTCTTTGCTGGTAATCTACTACTTCAGATCTCTAAACACATTTTACCTTGAACTATGTCTCAGTCAAGCTGGCAGAAGATCACAGGTAGATTATCTCATTGCATGGAATCTTCATATTCATGTAACTAGAATATATCAATTTTTTTTTAAATTTAAAAAGTTTTGATTTGATGAATCCAGAAGGGATGCAGACACAGTAAATATAACATTAAATAGGTTTTTACAAACTTCAATGAGACTCCACAGGAACAGATTATCTAGAGTTTGCCACTGACAATTCACAAATACAATTTTAATATCATAGTATTTTTTCAAGTATTTCCAGTGAGCTTACAACAGGTTCTTGTCAATGTCCAGGGGTTTGCTCTTTAAATCAACTTGGCATTTTCTGGAGATTATCATCCCAACATAAATTTGTAAACAGCCTTTTCAAAACTACACATTAAGAAAAGAGAAGGAAAAAAAAGAAATAAGAGTCCATTCAAACTGGTGAGAAAAAGAATGCAGAGGAACAGAGCATTTTTGTATAAAGGGCGCTTGGAGTATGTCTGAACATTGTTAATTTTTATGTGCCTCACACTTGTACACTGCCTAGCATTTATTTTCTCAGGACAAAACCTACTGTGCTTTATTTGCCCTTTCCAAATAAATTTTTCTTATGGAAGATTCCATTTGACAAAAGGACACCATTTTACATCATTGTATATATTAATGGTCAAATGAAGAATAACCTTGAGACTAGTTTTCAAAAATTGTGGTCAGGCAGAGTTTCTGGACAGGCAGAAGAAGCTCTGTTTCCCATGCAGTTAATGAATATGTGCACTCACATGTCTTGATTTTTGCTCCATTTTAAGATCACTGTTTCTTTTTTAAAAATTGGTGTTCTTCCCTGTTATATTTAAATACAACACAAAACCATAAACATAACCATATGTCAGAATGAGGGTTTTACTGATGAATGATGGTTTGGACTCAGACTCTTTGCTTTTATTTTTACTGCTTATTCCATTAGATTTAATTGAAATGTATTCTCTGTGTATGTTACATTCAGCTTATTTTTAGCTACTCTAGGACTTCTTAAGGAAAAGTCTGCACATGACCTCAAGAGTATGAGAGGTACCTACTAAAGCTGCCTTTTCTCTCTCCCGTGGTGCATCAGTACAGCTTCATCAACACTGCCACTATGTAACAACTATATCATCACTTATCCTCAAACAAGAAATAAAGTTTTGGAAAAGCAGCAAAACAAGGAAGAGGGCTGGGGAAGAGCAGTGAGATGAATAATTTGGGTAGTCCTTCCAGATTTCAAGCAATCACAGCTGTTTCATTTCTGTAGCAAGAGAAGTGAGCCTTCCACACCAGCTATTTTTACAGTGGTGGAGCTGCAGGTCTCTGAGCAGGAGGAAGGAAAGGGAGTGACAAGGCACAGCTACATTAGAGGTGGTGTAGGAAAAAAGGTGACAGCCGGAAAACGGATGTTTCAAAAGAAAGAGTTGCACTAAAGTAGATGTTCTGTAATCTTCCCATATGCAACAATAATGGAACTTTGAATTCAAGCTTACAGTGTGGAAAGTGTTGGAGGTGAGAAACTCGGAGCTTAAGAGTCTGCAGGAATTCATGAAGTTTCTCTGGGCCTGACTGCACTTTTGAAACATATGATGAATACGTATCTCAGCAGAGAAATGTGGTTTGCTTCACAATTCTGCCGGGCAGTATACAGCCACACTGAGGGAAAATGTCCACTTCGAGGGAATGAGGAGGAAACTCATCCTCCTTTGGTTTTTTTGCAGATTCAGACTTCTCATTTTCAAAGCCGTATGTACAGCTGTGCTTTCACACTATCATTCCCTGTTGAACCTTCTTTTGCCCCTACTTTTTTATTATTTATTATATATCTGACATTGCTCCATTTTTTTTTTACCTCTACTCAGTGGTCAGGTATACTCTGCATGTCTA
This sequence comes from Ploceus nigricollis, assembly GCA_013399945.1. Classification (NCBI taxonomy): domain Eukaryota; kingdom Metazoa; phylum Chordata; class Aves; order Passeriformes; family Ploceidae; genus Ploceus; species Ploceus nigricollis. The sequence continues at coordinate 4,057,118 of VXBC01005897.1, read as the reverse complement.
AGGGCGGTACACCTCTTCAGAGGCGCAGCCAGCCCTGGAGCTTGGGGCAATATTTCCACATCCTAGTGACACTGTGGCTGATTCAGTGTGTCCAGCAGAGAAGGTGACTAAGACTAAGCAGGTCTGAGCGCCGCAGCAGTGCGGCCGCCACGTTTCTGGAGCTGTCACGCCCTGCTGCGCTGAGTCACCAGGAGGCACTGGCCCAGCTGGTGCTGGCTCAAGGACAGGATATCTCAGGGAAAAGCACCAGGCTGCTGTGCACAGCCGACCTGCCCAGCATTTTCGTCCACACTGTTTCTTCTCTTAAGTTTTAATCGTGCTTTTGGATCCCACCTGACCTCTGCCACATCTTTCCTTATTTTCCATTGCTCTGGGCCATATTCTGGCAAGCTTTTCAAACTGTGAGCTTTTCAGGCATTCCCTATCAAATGTAAATAGAGCATTTGCAGAAGCATGCAAACTGAGTAGTTGATCTGTTGATGGTTAGATGTTTTGGGCAAAGGAGGAGGGTTCATTTTACAGCTTTTTAGAACCAGAGTGTCAGAAATTATTGTTTTGGCACCTGTGTGTTCCTGGGCTCTTTAATAAATTTACAAGTGAATGAACTGGAAATATCGTGTAGCTTTTTGCAGGCAACATTCATCATGAACGTACATATTTCTCATAGATTTTTTTACTTCCTTTATTCACTTATAAAAAAACTTAAAACTGATACACATTTTCTAAAGTTTTTAATTAAATTTATAAAATTTGTTGTAGTGACCTGATGTCACATATGATATTTAAGATATGAATTGGGACTTATCTAAGCCGGTAGCAGTTACCACAATTCACTAGAAGAAGACTCAGGAAATCTCCAGTCTGTGACTGAATGACCTTTACTGTTAGATTTCCTTTCTGAAAAATGTCAATTGTACTCCCTTCCTTTGTCTGCCCTATATAGATAAATTGTGAGGTTTGGGGAAAAGGAGATTACTAGTGTTGTACAGAATATCTGAGGTGCATCTGAGACATAGGAAGGCTCACCATTGGAGAACAGATACAGTCATTGCCCTGGTCTGTCCACCAGGTCCTCAGGGCAGGAAGATGTGGTCCATGGATCAGTCAGTTCCTGCAAAGATTTCATGTGTGTATCAGCATTATAAAGCCGGTTCTACTCAGTAATAATTTAAACCAAATCTCACTGTAACCCAGTGATTAGGAGCAGATTCATGAGCTGTTCTCTTCTCTGTGCAGTGCAGGTGAAGTAGGCAGCTGAGCACCCTGCCTGCCATCCTTAGTGACAGCATCATCATTTGTCTGTCCAAAGCATAGATACAGAAATTCAACTACCAAAAACTCCTGTTATGCTTGAGTACAGTTGGTCAGAAAGTTTTATATTTTCCATAGGCATTTAGTTTTTCAGGAGCAAAAATGAAAGTGGAATTCAGAGGAATGATGCCATGAAAGTTGTAGTGAAAAAGCATCACAATCGTTAAGAAAAGCATCACTAGATCTTTGCAGTAGTTGCTGTCTGGAATAAGCTCTCCTGGTTGGCTTCTAGGCTGCTTTAAAGGCCTCATGACACACTATGGCCAGGTCTCTTGTCTGTTCTCATGGTGCATCTTGGAAAATCCAAAATCAGTTGCACCAGATGGAATAGTCTTTTCCATTTGTAAAAATTTGCAAATACTCAAAACACAACTGATCGTGGAATCCAATATGTAAAATGTCGTGCTATTTTTTTTTAATTAAATGCTCTGATTAACTTACATGTCTTAATCAAGAATGATAACATTTTCATGTTTAAGGCTGATGACTGAAAGTAAATAGAAAACAGCGCAAGGTGAAACAACTTGAGAGAAACTGTCTTTGCCATCTGGATTCATGGCATCTTTTGCTTGCTGAGGTTTTACTGTGGCACAGACAAACAAAACTCAGCATCAAAAGCTACAAACAAAACTAAAAAATAGAATCCTTTCTAGTATTGCTTAATTTTTAAACAGCTGCTTCACAGGTGGAGAAATATTGCGCACAGTGGTTTTCGTGCTGGGTGCCAAGCTCACCACAGGTAGCTCGATGAGAATCTTGTATCTCTGTGGAGAATGTGATTGGAGGGAAAGCAGATGGCTGAAGTGCAAAGAGAAGGAAACAGGTCTAACTCCTGCTGCAGGGTGGGGGGAGTTGGTGGTGATGCTTACGTGCCTGAAAGCTCGCCAGTGCTGGTCGTCTGGTTGCTCTTGCACTTGATGAATCGGCTCTCAGAGTCCCTCCTGCACATACCTTTTCTCAATGCTTTGAGTTAGTGCTACCTCAGTCTATTTTTAACAGCTACATTTTCCATGATTAGATTTTAATGCTATTTATTTATTTAAACTGAACCAAACAATTCCACATAAGCTGAACGTTCCAGAGGGCATCACTCTTGGCCATGCAGAGGATTCTAAATCTAGTTTAAATTACATTCCTTGAATGGTAGAAAAAGCTGGGTCATGTGCCGAAGCTTGGTGATGAATAACCAAGTCATTCTTTCACAGACTGAAAAACTTTATTAAGGGAAGATAAACAGGTTAAAGGTCTTTCAATGGCTGCGCTGTCTATACATAGCAATTTCCCCTCATCTTTTCCCTCTTCGGCTCCTTGTTGAATGTGTATTGCTTACTCTTACCATCTGCCATAACTGAGGCAGATCCTCTGTATTTTTCACTGAAGTTAAAGGGAATGAAGAACTTGGGATAATTAGACTCAGTGTCTGTCAGTTTCTTGCAGATATCTGGGAGTATGAAGTTTTTAGGTCCCTTCCTCCTGCACGGAGAGCAAAGGCAGGTATGAAAATTTGGCATCTCTCAAAAACACCTTTTCACAGACAAAGAGACCAAATCATCTCACAAATCTGTGGCATAGCTGTTTCTGAGTCTTTGTTCTAGGCTTCCAAGGCTTCCTGGTAGGAAGGGAGAGTGTGCTTCCCAGTTGCATCCATGTTAGTAAAATAAATCACTTGTGTTAAAATTAGCAGTGGGCGAACTGTTTCAGTTAAAACTAGAATTGTTCTGGATTGGTGCCAATCCTCAAAATAAATTCAAGCCAATTTTATTTTTAAGTTTTAGAAGCAATAAAAAGTAGTAAGCATGCGATGTATATATAGACATATGCACAGGGATTAGAAAAAGATGTAATTTGCATCTGGAGCCCTGGTTTTGCATATGCATGCAAGCAACTTTGCTCATGTGAATTATCCCCTGGTACCATACACTATTTCCTTTCTAATCAGGCAGCAATATATACAAAAGGCTTTAGTGCATAAGGGTCCTATAACCTGCAGAACATCACCATTTGTGCATCTAGTGAGGAAAGATGGCACTTGTTAATAGGACAAAGCTGGCACCAATTAAACATTGTCCAGCACATCGACTCCACTTTCTGGAAGCAGAGTCATCCCCAAATACTGTGTTAGGAAGTACAGCCAGCCCTGCTTACAGCAGGATGTGGCTTCCAAATATCACAAGTTGCACATAATTTATTGCGTAAATTAAAGCAGGGGGACGAAGAGTGGGAGGGATGAGGCTTCACTGGGCTGTGGCCTCAGAGAGGAAGATCAGTTTGGTTTACATGGGGAGCATGGGGGTTATTTTGAGGAGTTGGAGGAAGTAAATGTTGTCCATGTACATAATTTCACACACCATAAACTTCATTTCTTGGGTTTTTTTTTTTAGCAGCCCAGAAACAGATCATTCCCATGTGAGGTTTAACAGCACCAAACTGTGAACATAAGGCTTAGGGCTTTTGTTTGGATTATTTTGTTTTCATCTTAAACCTTCATCTTCAATGGCTGCAGGGGGTGTTTACTCCTGCAGTCTTGTGCAGGTGCAATAGTCACACGTGAGGTGAGGGTGTGAGGATGGCTATCTTTAGTTTAGACTGACTGCCTAAACTTTAATGAAAATTGTTTCACTGCTTAAGCAGCTCTGACCTGGCATGTGCAGTGACATATAGTGCTACCTAGCACACCCAGACATCTCACTCCTGAATGATTTATCTTCCTAGGAACAGGTCAACAGGGATATTGTACAGTGTGTACCAAAACCTCTCTGGAAAATACACATTTTTTACAGGCTCATACACACTTTCACAACATTTGTCCTTTTTTTACACCAAACTTTTGGCCCTCCACAACTCTTTTTAGATATATCTTCTAGAATGGAAGCAGAACTCTACAACCACCTTCTTTTCAATTCACCATGAACATCCTTCACCCGTTCCTGTTCTTCTAATGCACTGTATCTAAGTGTGGATGAACAATGGAGTTTGCTAGAAGGGGCCCCCAAAGATACAGTTCTAACTGTTGGATCTGCGTGATAACGTCTTGAAAATGCCAACATACATTGAAAGTTGCTTTTGTGGCTGTAAGAAAATGCTGGATAAATTACTTGAGGTTCATGCAAGTATTGACAAATCAGTTTTGTACCAGCTATACAGGAGTGAGGACACTCAGAGATGGGCTCCCAATAGTAAAAGAACAGGAACCTTCCTGAACAGCTCTCACACTGCTTTAGTATGTACATAGGACTTTTTTGTCCAAATAGCATGAAACACAATAAAACTGCAAGAGGCCAATTTGTAAGAAAAAATTAAATCCTGCCCGAGGACCTCCCTGGAACAAGCTGAGTTACAACCCTTCAAATGCATATTAATTGGTACATATAGTCTGGTATTTAAGCAAAGGCATGCATTTGTTTGGCCAGAGTGTTCAAGTGATACTCAAGGTCGAAGCCTTCATGGGTCTGATGAAATTTTTGATCAGCTGATGGAAATGTTTACCTTACAATAAACTTGAAAGACTGTCCTGCACAGAAGTGACACACAGGAGTTTGTTGTTGGGCAGCCCTGTGAAATCAGCTGCAGTGTCTATATGTGTTTTGTTACCCTCAAGTCCCTTGCAAAAGACTGACAGACTTCTGAGGCATTGTCCAGAAGAAAGGCTTGTACAATATTCATCTTGCTTGATGCAGACATGCAGAGGAAGGCGTCTTCCAGGAGCCTGCCAACTACAGGATGTCATGCTGCATCTCTGATGGGCTCTGTGGAAGAGTGGTCGTCATATTTCAGCCCCTGAACATCACTGATCCCCTATCTCCCTGTTTAATGATCTGTAGGACCCTCCTGCAGTGGCAGTGAGATGGTGTGAGCTGCATTTGTTTGGTCTTGCACAATAAAGATCAGATGAGACCAGTGAGGATGACCACCTGCACCAGACCAGACAACAAATAAGTCCAAACTGAGCAGTCCATCATGGAAGTCCTTATGCTGCCCGTGAATGAAGGCAAACTGGGGAGTACCAAGGGGATGGCTGTTGCAGGCTGATCCCATGGGCTCTCCAGTCATACTAGTAACACTATGGTGAGAACATTCATGTACACTCTATGATGAATGGGCTACCTACTCTATTTGATATTATGGACACATGGGAGGATCAGTGGAAGCAAAAACTATCAGGATCTCTTTCTTTCATCTCTGCAAACCCAAGAATTATAGCTATTTATCTTAGGTTCATTAGGTGACTCATTGTGTTATGCATTTAATATATTTCACACGATGAAATATATATGGACGGTGTTACATTTCTTTTCAATAAGTAATTTAAAAGAGCTGCTCATGTCATTTGTAACTCCCTGAGTCAGTATCTTAGTAAGTAAGTACTGTAAGTCAGTATCTTAGATCCTCATCAACTTTGACACATTTTCTTGTTTTCAAATTCCCCATTTTAAAAATATGAGTCAACATAAATAGCTTTGAATCTTTGTTACCTTATTAACCAATGATGGGTGACTCTACTCATAAAATATTTACATAGACAACAGTCTTGTGCTGGTAATGTATTTTCACATTACTTAGTAATTTAAAACATGTCAAACCTTTCCAAATAGTAGAAACAATCCAAACATGAAACTGATGTTGACCTTAAAAGGCTGCTACTTTTTATTTTAAGTCAAGCAATGATCGTTACAGATTATTCACTGTACATTCTTCATACAACTCTTTATCAGCAATGCCCACAAATAGAACTCTAAATGGTAAGAGATAAAGTAGATGGAAAGGGATGATGTTACATCAGTAGCATGACCAGTAAGGGAGTTTGTGGAAGACCATATGGAAAATATGTAATTTAACATTTAATATTACATATTAATAAGATAAATCAATTATATACATGTCTATTTTAAAAAGCCACTGAGTTGTGTGTTTGACTGAATCTGCATCTGATCATTCTTTGCATCATAAGAGTATGCATGAGTATGCAAATACATCTATTTATAATGACTATGTATACATATGCATGAAGGTTTTAATATAATTTATGTGTGTATTGGATATAGTTTTTTGTTTTCTTTTTTTTTTTTTCTGTTTTCAAATCCTGCTTCTGTTATTAGAGGACCAGATGATGGTATAGAGAGCATTTAGTGTGTGTTCTGGAGTACAGCATGTGTGTACTATAACCTAGGTGACCTGGACTCGTTAAAAATACTATCCTCTTTTTTTTCCCATGGTGATCAGTAGAAACAAATTTCGGCTCTTCAGGTCACAGGACACAGCCATGGTATGAGCTGGAGCAAGTGAAAGAATAGATAAATTCAACATTCTTATTTATCATATGGATATTTATATAATACATGATATTTTCAGTGTGTTCAGTAGCAAAAGATGGTAGTCCCCATGTTGTATAATAAATGACATGTGTCTCCTTTGGCAGACACTTAGTCCAGTCAGCCAACTATTTACAATACTTTACTTTTGAAAAAAAAAAAAAAAAGAAAGAACAATAACAAAAATTCACAGCAGTCTACTGTTTCTTCCTGTCTCTCAGAACACTTTTCTAGGGTGAGCCGTGCGACTTGGAGAGCTGTTCACTAAAGGTAATATCTTAATCACACTGTTCCCTGCAGACTGGAGCAGATCAAAGAAACAATAAAACCTCTGTCACGCACAGGACAAAAAACCTGATCACACCATGCTTCTCAGGTGACTGGCAGGTGTTGAAAATTTTTGGGGCGGCATTTGTGACTAATTGCTCTGTTTCTGTACCTCAAGTTTGTTATATACTTTAATAATGAAAAAAAGTATTTTACAAGATTTTCCTTTTCTCTTCTATCTCTATATTTCACCTGTACTGGCATGGAAATTAAATACAGTATTTTCTAGAGGACATGTAATACTCAAGAGAATGAATATCAATATTTAAAGCTGTAGGGGTTGTGAAAATTTTCACTTTGGATTTTGCCTTTTTTTCCCCTCTCTTTTCAATATTGTACCATTATTAGTCAGAGTTTAACTGTTTTTCATCTTGACCAAACAGCCCATTAAATATATAAAGTGTAGGAAAATATTCATATTTCCTTCAAAATTCTTTCAAAATAAGCAGAGACATTGTTATTGGCCCTAATATGTAAAGTTACACTGTCTGTTCTGTGATAAATCAAGTCCACTCACACTGAACCTGATAGAAGGGCAGGGTGCTTGATGGCTATAGTGAGAGGGATGAAGGGGATAGTAAGGCATCTGTAGTGATTTTTTTGAAAATACCATTACTTGATCCAAGGGCAGAGAGCAGCACAGACCCCTGAGGTGGAGGAGTGTCAGTCTCTAGGATGAGACAGGCTAATCCCTCCCCATAATGGAGGACTTTTTATCTTAGTATTACTATCAATGGTATACTTCTATTTTTCATTTTATTTTCATGTCTGTCAGAGACAGCATTTTTCACAATGCTGGTAAGTGTTCTGATCTTAGGTTGGCGTTTGGATGATGAGACTAGTAAAGTGTTTAAAGGTCTTTGTTGGATCAAGTCCTTGGAAGAGAACATATGTGGCCATTCTGATATTTTTAAAGTTGTATGTTAAGTTATAAAATTTATGATCTAGAAAATCTCACACTGAAATAAAACCTTCTGCAGAGACACATATTGTAATTGTGATGTTTAGCAGGGACAGCAGTTATAGAACAGCACAATAGTTTTAGGTGTAGAATAAAGTAGAGCTGTGTGTTCAGATGAACTTTTTTTAAAGGCTGGCAAATACTTTTCAAATACCTATTTGTCCAACAGTCTTATTCTTCTAAAGGAAAGTCCAGTTTTCCTTACTTTGTTTATCATTCCAAGCCTATTCCATGTGGTTGCTCTTGACTTGGCTTGGATTTGCAAGATATGAGGCAGCTCCAAACAGAATGCAAGGGTGACAGAGCACTGGAACAGGCTGTCCAGAAAGATTGTGGAGTCTCCTTCTCTGTAGATATTCAAAACCCACCAGGACATGATCTTGTGAAACCTGCTCTAGGTAAGGCTGCTTTAGCAGGGAGTTGAACTAGATGATCAGCAAAGGTTCTTTCCAGCCCCAGCCATTCTGTGAGGCTGTGATTCCATGGTTCCGTGGTTTTGTGATTATGTGAATTGATGGTACATTATTTTATTTCAGCGTGGAAAATCATCACATAGGAAGAAGCCTAGTAAGTATCTTTCACACCAGAGTTCTCCTTGCTATAAATTAAGAAGGCCAAAGGCTGCTTCTTACTGAACATGGCAAGAGTAAGATGTGGTGTGGTGTAACTGGAAGATTCCCATCTGTGGGGAGTCAGAGTGGCGCAAGGAGGGGAAGGTGGGACATAGGGCAAGGAGTTTGGAGCCTGCTGCAACTTCTGTTGGTCATGTGTGATAAATGACTGCAAATTATTATCCCTTGACTTTTCCTCTTATTACAGGTAGGAATTAAATCCTGCCAGGATATACTGAGTGAAACCCGACCCAATAAAGCAGATGCCATTCTCTCCCAAAATATATGGGGAGGAGTATCAGGAGGCTTTCATTATCGATTGAGTGGTAGATGAATGAATGTTCCCCAAGCCAGTCCAACCTTCTCTTTCACCTACCTGATTCCTTCAGCTGAAGATCTGAAACCTTTCATACCATCTCCCCAATGTTTTCGTTTTCCAAGTTACTTACAGAAGGTATGATGGGGATAAAACATGGGGTTAAACAACAACTTGGCCGAGTCCTTTCTACTACTTCTAGAAATACCTATGATAATTTTGTTAAAACCTTTTTGAGCTCTGGCAGTGTACAAGCTAAGGCTCAACCAGTCATTCTACCTTTTGTTGTCAGTTCTTGAACTGTGGTGGAGTCTCTTGGAATAAGAACTTTCTGGAGGAGAAGAGTGGTGGCATCAGTGGTTAAAAACAAAACCTACGTTAAAAGAGGTAGATGAGTAAGACTGCCAAGTGACATACTAATGCCAGGATATAAGGCTGAATTACTTATCTTACTTATACATGATAATTTGATCTTTGATTATATGTTCACATACTGTTTTAAGAGGATCCTTGCCTGATTCAGTGTACCTGATGTGCTGCACTCACGTAACATACTAAACAATGTTCAGCTGCAGTCTCCTTGTTCAGTGTGTGGCTGGATGGCTGGATGCCTTATTTACTGCATTCCCTTCTAAAATTAGAATTATAAATTTCCTCACAGACTTTGCTGTGGTATTTGTGGTGATATTAGAGAGCTTAAAAAACTAATTAGTACTTATCTTTGTCAGACTACTGTGAAACAAACTGGATTTATTTCCACTTAGAGATGAGGAACCAGAGCACGGACAGAATAGCTAGAATATATTCTCTGCTTTTTGAGCCTGATTTAAGGTCACTAAGACATTGTTTTTAAGTACCGTATTTATTATGTGTTATTTATTATAACAAGAATTGCAGGTGCCACCTTCACAAAGATTTCCTAGGGGTGGTTCCAAAATCCATTGGAAATGTACTGAAGCATGCAGTCTTGAAAGCATCTTTCTTATGATAGTACTTCAATGCAAGGTTTCTTCTGCTATAGTATTTGAGGTCCTCTCAGCGGAACTAAACATGGCTGATGGTCTGACTTCCACATATAGGGATAGTCTGTGTTTAGTTTTATTCATCATTTTAATGCCATGTTGCATTTAATGTCACCCAGATTTCCCCACCTACATTTGCTATTTGTAAAGGTTTTTGTTCTGCTTGCCCAGGATTTCCAAAATATGATTGTTCTAACCCTGAAGAAAGGCCTCAAATCAACTGTTTATCTGCCAAATGCTTACTTAGTGGAAAACAAGTAACAGACGACCTTTCATCAATATCTGCCCCTTTTTCTGGTATCAAGTATGTTTATCCAATATTTTTTGATACAAATTGTCCATTCCTATATGCTTAAAAAGTTGAATTCCTTAGGTATAAGGTATTTTCAAAAGATTGTGGAGTCTAAAGGAAAAGGAAAGTAAAAGGAAATGTGTTTTCTTTCCTTTGAAGTCATTTTATCATGCGTTAGAGACAGACAGTTTGCACTTTTGCATGAGATGACACTGCATAACAATAGGGACATCTAGGGACAATGACCTTTGGATATAAAGAGCAGAGATTAAGGCAAGGCAAGAAGGCTGTGGAGTACCACAGGAAGGGCAGCATGTGGTAAATGAACCAGCATGAAGTTGACTGGTCATTATTTTTTAACACAGTTGATCTTGCACTGTGAATTGATATCAAATCAGTGCTTTAGACCATGTGGCAAATATGAGAAACCCTAAAACTGGATTTTCAATTTTGTGGAGATGTGGCCTGGGATTTTACCTTGTCATTGTTACCACAGATGAACTAACATGTGTCACTGGTTTAGATCTTAATAGCAACTTCACAACCTCTCTTGGGCAACTTGTGTTGGTGCTTGGTCACCCTCACAGTGAAAAAAGTGTTTTCTGATGTTCAGGGGAAATGTCCTGTGTTTCAGTGTGGGCCCTTTGCCTCTGATCCTGTCACTGGGAACCACTGAAAAGACTCATCTCGATCTTCTCTGTACCTTCCTTGCAGGTATTTATGTATATATTGTTAAGAACCCTGTGAGCCTTCTCCAAGCTTATAATTCCCAACTCCTTCAGCCTTTCCTTATAGGAGAGATGCTCTAGACCCTTAATAATTAGGAGGTTCCTGTCAACCTATTTTTCCAGCCTTTCGAGGTCTCTCTCAGTTACAGTATGACCCTCTTATTCATCAGCCATTTCCCCCAGTTTTGTGTTATCTGAAAGGTTGCTGGGGGTACACTCTGCTGCAGCATTCAGGTAATTAATGAAGATGTCAAATAGGATCAGAACGAACCATGGCCCCTGGGGTACCTCACTAGCTACCAGCCTCCAACTGGACTTCATGCCAGTGATCACCACTGGGTGATCACCTCTGGGTCTGGCAGTTTAGGCAGTTTTCACCTCACTGTCTGCTCAACTAGCCCATGCTTCATGAGATTCTGTAGGGGAATCCTATGGGAGACAGTGGCAAAAGCCTTTCTGATGTCAAGGCAGAAAATAGCCACTGCTCTCCCCTGGTCTACCATGGCAGTCATCTCATCACAGAAAGCTATCAGGTGGTTTAAGCATGACTTGCCATTTGTTAATCCATGTTGACTATTCCTCATCACTTTCTTGTCATTCACATGCCCAGCAGTGGTCTCCAGGACCAGCTGCTCCATCATGCTCCCAGGGATTGAGGCAAGACTGACCTGCCTGTAGGTCCCTGGCTCCTTCTTGAAGGTGAGAACAGCATTTGCTTTGCTCCAGTCTTTGGGGACCTTTCCCAGTCACTATGATCAACCAAAGATTATCTCAAGTAAATCAAAGACTATTGAGAGTTTTGAACAGGTTTTAAAAGATTATAGCCATTAGGTGAACATAACATAATTGTTCAATTTAATCTCAGTAACCCTTTATCCAATGAAGACAAAACTGAAGGTTTTTACTATTACAGTTAAAAAAAAAAATTAAGCAGATGGAGAAAAAAACTGACTCTTAATATAACTGCAGAATTGAAGTGATCTTTGGCTTTAAATTTGATTGATTTTGATATATTTGTCATGCTGTCTTGTGCAATTCTGATGACTACAGTACTGATGATAAAAATAAAGCCTGGTATTCGCTGTTTAAACCTGAACAAATTTTGTATTTGTTTTCAAGTTTGAACAAATCTTGGTGTTTTTATTAAAATAAATTGATTGTGAAAGGAGTGTTGGAGCAGATTGTTTTCCAGGCCCTGCTGATTCTGTTTATTATCAATATTTGCTGAAAGTAATCTAAGTCCTGCTGAGCTGTAACCAGAAAGTTACTTTCCTGTCCAAATATTGACAGCAGTTAGGGAAAAAGTTCTAGTTTATTCTAGTCTCTTGAGTTTGCCATTTTATTATAGAACTACATTTATAAGATTATTGATAATCTTTTTTTAATATGAGTAATAGATGACACTTGAAAGTTTGTTTTTGTTTAAGGTTTCCTTAGGTTATCTCAACCTTATTTCTTTCATTATAAAACTGATCTATCTGATGAGATTTCTATCATTCCTGTTATTTCTTATGACAATATAACCAAACCTTTTTCTAAGTGATTTTGGACACTGGTGTTTTGACTTCATATTGAAAACAAAAAAAAAAATAGTTATTTTGTTGGAAGCCTACATGAAGATCCAGTTTAGAAATGTATGATTGTACCAAGGAGCTGTGGCAGTCAATATGCATCCTTTAGCAGCATCACACATGCTGAGTGATTACATCCAATCTTGATCATCCTTTCCACTCTTTCTGTGGCTAACTGTTATGACATCCTAATGAAGAATTTTTGAATTTTCTTGTAACTTTGATATAGCCATGCTCCGTAACATCTTTGGTGCCAGAAAGGGACATAGATACAGTTCAGAGACAGGAGATCTTACCTTTCTTACAACAAACTACCCCAGCACTGAAAATTTATTTAATGCTTCTTGCAACATGCACAATGTGGGTAAATATGTAAATTAATATATGGAGAGGCTTCTAACAGAGAATCAGAACAAAACAGAATTCCAGAATCATTTAGGTTGGAGAAAACCTTTATGATCATCAAGTTCAACCCTTCACTCAGCACCGCCAAGGCCACCACTAAAGCATGTCCCAAACTCCCCATCTACACACCTTTTTAACACTTTCAGTGATGGTGACTGCACCACTTCTCTTGGCAGCTTCTTCCAGTGCTGAACAACCTTTTCCACAAAGAAATTTTTCTTGACATCCAGCTTAAACCTTCACTGGTTCAAACTGAGGCCCTGTGCTTTTGTCCTATCACCTGGGAGAACCCTCACTTCACTACAACCCTCACTTTACTACAAGCTCCTTTCAGGTAGGTAGTTGTAGAGAGTGATAAGGTCTCCCCTGAGCCTTCTTTTCTCCAGGCAAACGTGTTTTGTGTTCAATTCCTAGGGATCTTCACTGATACTCAAGAGTGAATTTGCCTTTTTGTTTTCAAAATACGCTCCTCTACACTACCTAAGAGGATAAATTCAATACTGTTACGTTTCTGGGGGGGGGGCGGGGAAGGACAAAACTAAACAAACAACCTCGAATTCTGCTTACCGTGTCTTTTTCTTTGACTTACTCCGAGTATTTGACCAACTCTCAGCTATTCAGGAAGGTAGTTACACAAATTTTAGCCACTGTTATGTAGAGTCATACCAAAAACTTCTTCTTTACGGTTACTTGAAAGCTATGTTTAAAATGTTAGCATCCAGTCAGCAAATAAAACTGTGCATGTGGTTTGGTTGACTAAGCTCACAAAAGAAATAGTGAAGAGTCATAAAAAGGCTGTAGAAGCCATAAGGTCATAAAAACATCAAAATTGTAAATATATTATCAGAAATGTTTCATAGCTACGTAAAGAGTAGCTAGATGGTATGCACTACTAATAAATTTCCTTTGCTATGAATAGATCCATAAATTTGACTGATGAACCTCAAAGGAGTGTTATGGGCTTCACAACAGAGACTGAGAGTAAGTACTACTTTATTTCAAAAGTACATAACTTAGTGGAATTGTACAGACTGAACAACTTATTCAGTTGAAGTTAGACTACCAAAATCTGGCCATTCATGAATTAGGGTCAGATCAAGCCTCCCTTTGACCTCAGTGGGAGTTTTGCCATTTGCTTCAATGAAAGTAGAATCAAGCTATCAATGCTTTAAAATGGTTCAATAGGGAGTGTTATTGAAATGCAAATGTACATGTTCTCTTAATCTGAACTTCCCATCTCCCCATTCAGAGCTGTTTGTAGAGAGTTTTATCATGGGCTGTTACTCAGGGACCTGTGTTAGACAGAGATTTTTGTATGCTCATTAGAGAAATATCCTGTAGTACAGGGGAATACACCTTCAAATTTTCTAACCATAACTCTAAGTAAATCTAGTGAGTTTTGTCTAAAAAGCAACCAAGCCTTGCTGTATCACCAAGACTGAACAAAGATGAAGTTAACTATGCTGTTGAGTAGAGTATGTTCACTTAACACTTAGTGTGAGTTGACCTCGTTGGTGTCATGAAAAAGATCTTTCAAGTATTCAATTGCCAGGAGACACTACTTGCAATGGTTTCATATAACACTTAAAACTACTAGAACTGCAAAAGCCTTGCATAGTGAAAACTGAAGTTTGAGCTCACGTATTTGATATAACTTAGTGCTAGCTCAGTTTCATTCTTTGTGGATCCAGTCTCAGCACAAATGAGTGGAGCCAAAAAGGCTCCATTTTGTTAAAATCAAAACATGCCTGTCTTTCTCCGGCCTACCACAAACCCCCTTCCTATTGCAAATGCCTGGCTTTCTCTTCCTCCTCACCAGCAATAGCAATTATTTACACCAAACCAGTTTCACTGGGGAGCAGACGTAACCTGTTCAGCTTGCTTGAGGTCTTGAAAAGCAGTCTAGAGCTTTCAGCTGCAGACAGCAGGCCAGCCTACATACATCTTCTGGGCCCAGTCAGGAGTGGACACACACACAGCTGGTTGCTTGCCCAGGCAGGAAATGCACACCTTCTGACTGGTGGCTTTGAGGCTAAATCTTGCATCTCAGCCTCTGAGAGGGACAGACCTCAGCATCACTCTCACTGGGAAAAGACCAAAGGAATTATTTTGTGAGAGATGTGTTATACAGACCCACCTAAGGTATTTCCCAGAGCTCTTTGAATACAGCAGCCAAGATAAAAGAAAGCAAAGCAGCACCTTCCCCCCCACTCCCCAAATAAAACCAACAACTCCTCACCCACCCAACAAAACACCTACCAAAAAAATTTAAAATCTAATTGCAACCACCACTTCATGGTGTAGTGATGGAAGGAAAGATCTAAATGGATTAGCTTAAACTCTTAACTTTTTCCTTACTAGATACTGATTCAGTAAATATCATCACTGGGACATAAGAAGGGCGCTTCTGTTCGAGTCTGTCACTATTGCATATGGCAATTGTTACAAATTTAACCTTTGTTCTAGGTGTGTAGGAAGATAATTAAAAAGACAGATAGCTTGCTCATTGTTATTAACACACTAATAATATTACTCTTTTATCCCTATCAGTAGTATTTAAATTGCCAAGGACACATGGCAGGTCACAATGTCACCTACACATTTTTCGGGGACCAGAGATTGCATCCTTACTGTAATTATAAAAGACACAAGTTTGCTTACTCTCCCATAACTATCCATATTGTTTCATTTTTAACCTACTTTCTAGCACGGGTTTGGCATTGCTCCTCAGATATGTCCTAGACACAACTTGGGAAGAAGTATGGCCAACCACCTGCTATTGACTGCTGAATGACTGAAGTTGCCATGTCTGAGGTTGGCAGGGAGGCAGAAGAAGCCAAACAAAAAGTGTGAACATCATGAGTTCACATTTATTCTTGAAAACAGAGAATGATCCCTAAATAGTTTCGTTTACTTGACTAGATTTAGAATATAAATTCCCACTGTCATGATACTTGTAATTCCCATTGGAACAAGTATTGGTCTTTCAATACCAATAATTCTCTGTAAAGAAGAAGCAGAGGTCAGAAAAACTTTCACAGGGTTATTTAAGCAAACATATTCATACTACTTATATCCTCTTTCTCTATTTTTGGCCACAAGTCATTTTGTGTAGGTGAAGAGGACTGTAAGTGCATGAAAGCAATTTTATAACTATAGAGGATGCAAAAGATCCTGGATGGCCCTGGGCTACAGTGAAATTTAGAAGAGAGATGTCATTTCGCTCACTTCAATTCAATGCACATTATCAAACTGGAAGAATTGTTGGGGGCCCTTTGGGTGTACTGAGCATTTTTCCAGGTGATCCATGTACACCTGTATGCTTGCACCTATGATTATAGAGCAGTGTCTTTCACCGTCACTTGTTTTAGATGCTAGTTGAAGTAATTTTCCTAGTAGCACAACTCTTCCTAAGATCCAGAATGAGTCCATGAGTCTGAGAGGAGTGCTACTTCCGCTCCTATTAAAACACTGCTTGCAAGCACTGCAAGCCCTTGTGCTTGTCTTGGAAGACTCCCCATTGAGTAACTTTGCTGAGCAGGATTAGTCCTGCTTAGTTTATGAGATCCAGCATGATCACAGCTGTGATGATGTTGTACCTAGCCAAGAGAACAAAGCAACCACGTCTTGCATATATGTCTATTTGGTAAATAAAGAAAAAGGAAAAAAAAGCGAACTAATTGAGGAGGGTTTCTTTTTCAGGATTTTTTCCCTCTCTTTATAATTAATTACACTTTGTTCACCATTTTGAGGGGATTTATTTTTAACTTTGGTTGAAACTCTTTTGTACAGAAGTCTGTGTTATACGAATTCCAGGTTTTTTTAGCAATGGATTAAGTTGTGGGAGACACTGACCTTGTGATACTACCATGTTTCTGCTAAACAAAGTCCAGAATGCCAAACAAAGATGTAGCAAGTAGTTACGAAATGGCACGGCTATTACACATGCTTTTGATTCTCATTGTCTGGTGTTTATTTTGGGATAATTCTGTTTTGAGAGTGGAAAAACCAGACTGTAAATAAAAGAGAGGCCTACAATACATGCATTATGCTACACACTTCGCAAAAGGCTGATGGAGGGCTCTTCAGTGAGTGCCTAGGAAATAAGAAAATTATTTTTAACAGTGAAAGAAAAAGGTAAGAATATTCTGGGACACCGTGACAAGTCAGAAAAATAGTTATTCATCCACTTGCGCAAAGCCTGAGTAATTTCTTGTTGCAGCTCACAGTCTGTGTTGTTTCGCTCCTATGTAATGTTTCTAGGTCACCGTCTCTGGTGTTGTTCTAAACCACGTAGCTCCGCTCCCAACACACCTCCCTCCTGCTGGACAGTGGGAGAATCTCTATTGCAGCTTCCAGGAGATGTTGAGTTATCTGGTACTGCATTTCCACCCCTGACTTCTCTCCCATATTACCCCACCCATGAAACCAGATGATAGGAAAGAAGAGGGAAGGGAACAGGTCAGACTGAAAGTCAAATGAATCCAATGACTTAAAAGAGTGCAATAGTAATCCGAAATCGTAGTCCAAGAGACACTAATGCCATTTTAAGATGAAACTTTTGTTAATGATGTGGATTCAGCCCTTAGTCACAGAAAACATAATCAAAGTTATCTACTTGTAGTTTTATAGCTCTATAAATCTTTGAGGCCAAATTCTGTCCTTCTACAAATGCAGGACTCCATTTATTCCATGGGGAGTTGCACTCCTATATCGGAGGGTAAAATCTGGTTATATTTTCTAGATAGCAATAGGAAAAAGGGGAGGTCTTTCACTTTTAAAAACATTTACTGTATCCTAGCAATGTGCAGCGATGCTATGCAAGTCTGACAGCAGACAAATGGTATTAAGAGATATTAAACCTTAAAGAAGACAATGTGATAATCTTCGAGAATCTGTAGGTAGGGCAAATCCCAAACATTGATTCTAGGCACAAAACAACTAAGGCAATACAGAAGGAAATATCTTAAAACCCTGTGTTGAGGTTGATGAAAACCTCAAGAAAATCTGGCTGTCCAGAAATATAAACAGACAGGGCAATTAGGAGAAGCAAATATTTTGTTTTCAAGGTTTTGTAACTCAAAAAAATTGTATCTACCTTTTTTTTTTTTTAACATGTGTAGGCTGCATTTGCAAAATCTTAGCTTGAGATTGTTGTTTTACAGCTTAGAGCTTAAGTGATTTTAAAGTTCTTAAAAGCAACAACAAAATTCTCTTTATAAGCAAATAAAGTATGAATCAGCTGTTTAGTTCCCCTGGATGAAAAAATTAAAGAAACAGGAAAAAATATACTAAAAGAACAGCTTTATGATCTTGTTAGCTACAACATATAGCTAATTAGAGAAAGCATTCTGAATTTAAACTTTGCTGGAATGAGAAATTGTTATTCACAAAAGCACAGTATAACTGCATGCAGCCTGCCACTATTTATGATGACAAGTTGACTCTTGAATAGGTTGTGCAATTACCAGAGGAGGAGAGAGAAATGGGAGTCTGAAGATGACAAGCACTGCTGGCTTCCATATTCTCAACTTCTTTCAGCCATATTTATCAATTTACAGAAACATGAACTGCAAACAGAGTAAAAGGAAAATGGCACTGCTGGAAGCTTTTCTATGAAAACCTTAAAACAATTTCATTTCCATCCTCTAAAACACCATGAGATGTGTTCTTAGTCTTAGTGACAATGTTCTGCCTCTTCAGCAACTTACCTTCTTCCGGTTATGAGAACTACCATTTGATCAGAATTTATCGTAGTTCATTAGGTGCTCTACCAAAATCTTTCAAAGGAAGTGTCTCCCTAAGGAATGTGCTAAGTGGTATGGATGAAAATTTGAGAAATATCAGACAGGAAAAGACTTCTTTATACTCCTGCAAATGCAGCATCTTGGTACATCTTCATGTTTTGTTGCCTTGCATACTTCTGACTTGACAGCATCATGCTCTGGAGCTTGGCTCTAGAGATGAAGGGAAGGAACAGAATTCCCAGAGGGAATTGCAGCACATTCAGCTGTGGTGGCAGGACACTCTTCTTGACCCTTTGAGCAGAGCTGATGCAACTTTTGAAAAAATTTCATCTCCTGTCCCTGTTGAAGACTCCAGCAGTCATAAATGAAGATTGAGAGAGGGGAACCTGAATCAGGTGGTTTTGCATAGCTCAGCAATGGACTCAAATTTTTGACAAGGATAAGATGCTAGTATTTTAAAGGGCACTTACAAAATATTTGCCAAAAATATTTCTCATATCCAACTGTCTTAATATAATGAACAAATAATTTAAAGTGTACACTTAAAAAAAATAAGAAAGAGTTGCAGTATTCAAGACTTCTTTATCACTTAGGCGAAATAAGAAAAAGGTCCTTTATGGAATCCTCTAGCTGCTGTACATTTGTGTTCTTGAAGAGGAGATAAAGGCATGGTTCTTCATTTATAGATATTTTTACAGCTACTGAATATCTGGTTTGAAGCCATTATGGTTGAGGCCCTATCTTATGACAAGTCCTTACTTCTGCCTTCTGCTGCAAATGAGAGCAATATCTGAGGCCTTTTTTTACTTAGATTTACTTTACTTGCTTTCCTTCTCACGAGTTTACCAACGGATTGGGTCATTCTCTGTGCCCAGTGATTTTGTGGTAACTTGTTGGTTTAGAGTCCTCCAGAATGATATCTTTAACATACTTATGAAACTTCTTCACCGGTGAAATATGTGGGCTAAGCCCAAAACCAACACCAGCACATCTGGGGTATCTATATTTTCTGGCATCACTTTCCAGTGCAGCCACATAATAATTAAATATCTGGCTGATATCCTAGCCAGTCTGGATAGCTGTTTTATCAGATGTTAAATGGCAGGAAAACATACAAAAATAGTAGTGGCAATGTCTGCTTTATATGATAACCTCAGAATGCATCATACAAAATAAGGCATTATTAGCTCTTACTAATGGTTGAAATAACATTGACATTTATGTGGTAGTGAAGTCACTTAACTGATAGCAATAGAGTCCAAATAATTGCTTTCTGTGAGTTCCCTGAGATGCTCTGGTGTTGAATATAGCTATTCCCAAAGGAAGCCATGATGGAGATGGATGGTATGCCAGTGGTGTGTCATTTTCTTCATCCTGTGACCAAGGGAATGTGCTACATCTGACAATGCCAAGTCAGGGACTGTCGTTTCTTTTGCCCTCATGTTTCTCACTTAAATCTGTGTCTCATGGTCCATTTCTAAGTTGCTAGGCATCACAGCCAATCTAATTGTTATCCTCCTTATCACTGACTTATGGATGAACGAGATTAATCGCAGGTCATTTAATCAGGTCAGATCCTCTAATTTCTGTTTGCATTTTGGGTTTTTTGATAAGAATTATCTGCATTGGTTCACTACTCCAGTACTGTGTCCTGTCCATTTGCAGCAGACATAGTGCTCCACAGTGCCCAATGTCTCTGGACAGCAAGTTCTTCAGCTTCGTCATGGTTCTGCCACTTCCTTTTCTTGTAAATCTGCTGTACCTCCATCTGCCACCTGTGGAAGAGGGTTAATTAAATCTGCCTCATATGCTGGGGCTGCTGGGTAGGGCTAAATTCCCTGGGTGTGTCTCTACTGCTGCTTTATTTTGGATGAGGCTTTTGAAGTGGACTTCTTCATCTGCTGTGATTACCACACTTTGGTACATCTTGGAGCACGTCTCGCTGTATGCTTCTTGGGTCCTTCCTTGTGCTCAGCTAGAGAACGCACTCCAGCTCCACATCTGATGCTGTTCAATCAACAGGAATGGAATAAAGCTAGTCTAAACTGAAACCTTCAAAATATTTATCATAGGGGATATTGAGTCTCTGGTATGAACTGTTTTGCTCTGCAGGTTCATTCCTATTGTACCATGGTATATAATGAAAGCATAGACATTATTATAACTGATGGTTGCCTTTGTGATCCTTGGATGAAGAGAGCAGCAAAAGTATGAGGTTTTGTATGCATTTCAGAGAATAAATGCAGCCTTTGTGTTTTAATCCCAAATTTTGGCTTTATTTCACTGCACTATTTTACTGGGAGATTCCATAGTTTATATAAGAAAGTTTACCTTAGAAGATCTAATAGCAAATGGAACCTGCTTCTGCACTTATGTAAATAAAATCTGTTCATGCTGAGCTCATTCTGGTCCATGGACATTAACCAGCAATGTTTATTTTTTTATACCTGGCAAATTTCCCTGAAATTTTCGTTTTGAATTAGATGCAGAAGGTTAACACCAGTAGTTTATTTTGATACACACTGTATACACATCCTAAGATACTAAGCTACACTTTGGGGTTACAGTAAACTTAGTTTTTGGGTCCTCCACAGCAATATTCCCCTTACCCCACCATATGCTTGAAATGAAAGTATAAATCCAAAAAAACTCTCGTACACATCATTCCTTTGTAGCACTTCTGTGTTTTAGAGCACACCATTTTTACTGATGCTATCTTGTGGTTGATTCTTATTCCACTCTAATATCTTTCACTCTGATACAATTCTGATTGTCTCTGCAGTATTACTTTCAATATAAAGAAGCATATGAATAATGAGGCCAAGAAAAATAATCTTTGTTACTTGCTCAAGTCCCTGGTTTTTCTTTTGTCCTGTACAAACCTTGGTTTTTTCTGTTTACCATCACTATTGACAACACTACAGAAACCCCTGGCCTTCCACGTGGTGGCAAAGTATCACTCACTTTCGTGCACATTATTTTATAGGCCAGCTATGCTCTTACCAATAAAAGTCTCACCCATGTCTCTTAGTCAGCAGGAGGTGCTGAGGAATGATGCAACAAATAACTTTTCACTGAGATAGTTGGGTTCCCTCTGTGCTCAACACAAAGATTTTCACTAACTTGTGAGCTGGATCTAAGCATTGTCACATCAAAGTGAGGATTTTAGTTCTATTTTTAGGATGGCATTTGGCTAGAGCTGGGACATTCTTCTCTTGCTCTTGTTTTAATTAAATAACCTTTATGACAAGTGAGCAGGAGCATTCAACCCAAAGCAATGCTTTCTGTTACTCCAAGAGGGAGCAGTGTGAATACATAGCATTTATTAAAGACTTGGCTCTTTTTGATCTACTTGGGATAAATGGCAATACATTACAATGATAGAGGTGGGATAACCAATAAAGAGAGGAGATATTGCTAATCCTTAAACTAACTAGCAAGACAAACTGCAATCACAGCTTTAGATGATATTTTATGTTAAGCAGTGATCAAAGAAAATCCAAAGAAGGTAAGCAAATATAGAAATATTTTCTTGTTTTCGAATCAGTGACTGCTGGTTATCATTCAGCCCTTAAAATTCCCCTACGTATTTGTTAGCAGTAGTCCTAACATAACTAAAATGACTACTGAACCTTTCAAACAGGAATCCTCAATCCACCTGCAGCTGCAAGTTTCCATGTAATGGCTGAGTAAATATCTTTAGCACTCTTCTAGGGAACCAATGGCAAGGAAAATATATATTATTTCTCATGTCACTGTGTTCCTTGGAAGTTTCAGTTCTCAGTGTGTGATGTGGATACCTTTCTCCCAGTAAGGTCTATGAAACTAGATAATCACTGAACACAAACACTTTATTAACAAGAACAGACAAGCATATGCACCTTGGAATATTGAATCAGCTACAAAAGCAATACCTGAACCAGCAATGATTAGTTTAAACAAAATATGAAATACCATGGAAGACACCAGGGTGAGAAAATATATACTATAATTCCCAACCATAAAAATGAGAGCCTAATAAATTATAAATGCCTAGAAAGATAATGCTGTTACCAAATAAATCCTACAATACTACAGTGTATAATCACTTTGTGGACACTTTGAACATTTTTACAGTGATAAAAAAGTGTTGTATTGATTTATCAGAAACAAATCCATCTCATTTTTCTTTGACAGATTAATTGGCCAAGGAGATAAGGATGAGGAGTAGACTTGTTAGATCTTGATTTTAAGAAAGTTTTCCACACAGTCTTACACACTTTTCTGAAAAAGAAACTGGAAAAATGCACTATAGATGAGTTCACCATAGCATACATGTGGACAGACGTCACTTGTTAGTCTAGTTCTAATACTTATTTTCACGAATGGCTTGAAATATGAAGCAGTGGATCTTTAAGTCATACCAGCAGATGGGAAGTGCCAGCACTTCAGGGGACTGTGCTAGAGCCTGGAGAGACAATCTGATACGAGTGGTACAAATTCAGAAAAAATAACAAGTGTAGTTTTCCACAGATATCAACTGCATGAATACAATATGGGAGAAGTTTATGTGCTATGCAGGACAATAAAGAAACCTGAAGACTATACAGCCCCTATGCTAAGTAGGAGTAAGCTGCATTATACAGCTGAGGAAAGATGAATCTCACTGCAGAACATCCTAGTAAGACTGCCTTATGTTCTGTTTTTCTCTGCTGGCGCTGAGGTGTCAGTACTTTGTCCTCTTCTGGGCACCACACTATAAAATGATAGATAGATAGATATATAGAAACAAGCTGGAGAGAGTTCAGAGGAGAAGAAGAATAATAGGAGAAGAATAATAATAAATAATATGGAAAACACACTGCATGAAGAAAGGTCAAGAGAACTGGTACTGTTTAGTCTAGAAAGAGAAGATGAGAACAATGCCCCAGAAGCTTTCCTGTATACAGAGCTAACTGTTCACCATGTCCACAACAGGCAGACAAGGAGGTGATAATTTAATTTGCAGCAAAATGTTTTGCTGGCCTGTTAGGGAAAAGCTGTAAAATGGAGGGCGGTAATATGGTAGAGTAAGTAGGTCTCCAACAGAGCTTGCAGAATCCAGTGCACAGGACGGATTTGCGCAGGGGTGCAGTGTCTCTTCAGCATGGTCCAAGGGAGTGAGGATACCTGAAAGCAGAGACAACATTTGTCTGACAGTGTGTTCATGTTTTCTGTCATTCAGCTTTCTAATAAGAAAAGAAATTCCCACTGGATTTCAACTTGTGACAAAGTATTTCAGAGTATTTATCTGATCTTTAAGAAATATTTATTTACCCACTTTCCATTATTTCAATGTCCTCTCTTCTTGCTCAGACTGCTCCCCAAAACTCATAGCAACATATAGGTTGCTATCACTATTTCACTTGGAGTTTATTGCTCACACTCCCATTTTGTGTAATGTGAAAAAACATTCCCACATTTAGGAGTATGCAATATACTGATAACAGTTTAAAAGGAAAATATTGACATTAGTCTGGCTGTGATAATGTGAGTAAATATTTAGCTGACTATTTAGTAGCTAAGTAGTCAAGAAATGCTGTAAAACCCAAAACCAGATGTATAACAAGAAGATTCAGTTCCCTTCACTCCTTTCCTGGCTCCAGAAATAGGTGCTAGCACAGAAGCAAAGATTTAGCTGCTTTCCACATGTCTGGACATGCCAGTGTCTCAACTCATCTTACTTCAAATGCCACTTTAAAATACATCAGTGCTGTAATGCATAAAAAGAACCTGCTGTGCAATAGCATCTTATGTAAATTGTGACTTGTGGTTGTTGCTACAGCTGC
Source organism: Ploceus nigricollis (assembly GCA_013399945.1). NCBI lineage: Eukaryota > Metazoa > Chordata > Aves > Passeriformes > Ploceidae > Ploceus > Ploceus nigricollis. The sequence continues at coordinate 4,032,711 of VXBC01005897.1, read as the reverse complement.
ACTAAGCATTACAAGCACATTTCATCCCTGCACTTTAACTGCACATCTTAAACACGTGCCTTGTGTTTGAGATTGCAAACTTTTCAGGTCAGAGTTTACCTGATGTCTGTACAGTTCCTCACGCATCGCCCTCCTGCCTGTCATTCTCATTTGTACTCTAGGATTTATCCACACTATTTACTTCAGTTCTACAAATCCAAGCTATGTCTAAACTCTTCTTTGTAACACCTATAAGTTGCCAGTTCTGAGTTATCATCTGGGACATTTATTAATCCACCATGAACTTTTTACTACAATATTAACTTCCTGTCCTTTGGCTAAAGCAATGCTGTCCTTCTCCTATCATTCCAAGAGGCTTTAGCAGTGCTTATTTTCCTGTTCCTATGGCCCTGTCTGCTCTTCCACTGGCTCCTCCTTTACCACCACATCAAATGAGCTACCCCTTGCTCTTAGGCTATCTAATGGCTTGCTGCCATATTCCAAGCAGCCAGTTTTGTTCTCTCTCTTGGCCAACTTTCATCACCCACATCCTAGATTTTCAGACATGTACTTGCACATTCCCAGCTCAAGGTTTCTCAGCAAAGTAGGCAAAATCAAATTTTGCTACCCCAGCAAGTTGACTGCTGGTGTGTTGCCACTGTTGAAAATGCTTTTTAATAGTTTCTTCTACTGTCTTTACTACTGTCTGTCCATATCAATCTCCTCTCTCTCCTACTCTCCCTTTTCCTCTCCCAATGCCCTTTTAGTTTAGAAATTTATCAGTTAAGGGATCATTTACTTGTGTCCAGCACAATGAGGTCTTGGCCAATGACTGGAACTCACAGATAAGCCATTCAGTCTTCATTAACATCTCAAAGTTTCTGCTTTCCATTGCAACATACATGGCTTTTAACAAGATCAACAGAGTTACTCCCAAACTACTGATCATTAGGCATTTCTTAATTTTATTTTAACACTGACAGATCCAGCTCTCATTTTCTTATCAGGAAAAACCGCACAAAATCTATGCCTTTTAAGAACTGCATAAGACTTTCTGTTTTTCCTTTTCTTTGCTGATTAATTTGTCTTCCTCAACAGATGATCCTTGATCCATAGCTTTTATCCTGCTTGCTCATTTTACCATTCCAAATTATATTACCAACATTTTTCAGCCCTGTAAATCATATAATCAGTCACTACTGTCAAATTTGAAGAGCAGAAGAATGCTCAGAGGAATTGTCCACATCTTTCATAGAGAAGCTCAGTGGAGTATGTGGTGACCTCTAATGGTTGCAAAAACCCTGGACCTGGAGCAAGAACACAGGGATTTCTGGATTCCCCCTCCTTCTCTTCATCTACAGAGAGCACATTTACTCAAACTTATGATTATGTCACTAGAATGAATCCAATATACCTTTTACTGTTGCTTATCTTGTTCAACTATTATTTGAATACCCTGGAGAAAAAACCATAAACCTCTAGTAGGTCAGAAGCATGCAGGTACCCTCAGCCACGCATCTTTTTCACTCCCAGTGCTGATAATAGAGGCCTGAACACCTGGCAGAAATTAGCAAATTCATAAAGGTCAACTGGCTGAAATTCACAGAGAGCAAAATAGAAGCAATAGTTTCAGAAAATAGAAAATATTTGGCAGGATTAGCCACAGCACTTCTCACCATGGGGAGCACTTCTCTGTCAAATAGCCAACTGCAGTTATCATCTTTACGGATTTCCAGAAGCCTGTTGTTTTTTTTTAGTGAGTGGCAGAAGTGCTAGAGCTACATGTCTGGCAACTTGGTCACAGTGATTTCCCTGTTGGATGGGACTCCTGGCGACTTTCAGCATATTTACTGCAGCCTACTGTGCTTGGGAAGAAATTGCATCCACCCCGGAAGGAGCCGCACAACAGCATTTGTGCCTGCAGCAAGACTGGAGATCTCATTGCTCTGCTTGTTCTGCCGGATGACTGCTGTATGACAGCCCACTTTGAAGTCCCAGGTCTCCATCTGGAATGAAGAATCTTCAGGCAAGGTGTACCTGCTATGTGCAACACAGCATGCAAGCTGTTAATAAGGGTTCTTAGTAAGAACTCTTTTCATTTATTAAAATATAACTACATGTACAGGCAGTGGCAAATGAAAAGGAGGACCAAGCAGAAAGTGCAGTTGGCATTTTACCACTATGGCACAAAGATGAAAAAAACCCAACCTAACCAGAAGTCAGGAAAGACCATACTTGGTGAGTCACACTCAAAGTTTGTGGTTAGGACAGAAAATGAGAATTATCGTTACCATATATAAGGCTGGACTTCATGGGAAATCATAAGGATTGCTTTGGAATTATGAAACTGCGGAACTTCTTGGTGTTTGGCCAAGTCCCAAAACCCCTAGTTCAAGTTTCACTGTCTGAAGATGAGTTTGATTAAGGAAGGAGACTAAACTCAAATGACTGGGATTAGGATTTGTACTCTTCTACCTTCTTGATCATCCTTCCATCCTGTAGAAAATTTTTGAAGCATATGAACGATTTCATGAGGAAAATAAAGCAAAATAAACCAATTTTTTTCTTCTGTTTTTGCTTTTTCTCAAATATAGGTAAAATTGTTAAACTTGGTAAAATTCATCATGCATTGTTGGAAAAGCACTGCAAAATATATCTGCAATGTTTTCCTCAACTATAAAGATTAGTCAGGCACTTATGTATTTGGTTGCTACTTGGACTCAGTTTTGCGATCTCAAAAGCTCCAGGTCCAATCTCTTGGTTTGAAAGAAGGCTGCTTTAAGAAAATAAGATTAGTAATCCCCTTTAGTAATGATTTTTTAGAGAGCCACAATGTGCTCATTAAATGAGACAACTCATCTTCTATCCTTTTCCAGACCACTTTTCCTAAGTATTCTAATGATCTAGTTTTACTGCCAATAAAATTACTGGAAAAGAAATGCACTGGTGGTGGCCTCAATGTATATTTGCAGTTCTGGAAAAAGTTTCAAACAGCAATTTGAACCGTACAGGAAATCCTCAGAAGTGAGTGTGAGCTAAAAATGACACTGCTTGGGATAGTGGTTTGGTGCAGAAGCCCTGGGCAGATAGAAGATTTCATACTCAATGAAAAAAAAAGGGAAAAAAGTTTTGAAGAAGCAGCAACAGAGTCAGAGATTTAAACAGGGCATGAAAGTTTTATATTTTATTTAATGCAGAAAAAAACCAAAATCGTAAAAGACTTGAAGATAATGAGGGCTTCTTTTAATGACAGAAACCAATTAAAAAGCCATCTTTAGACCATTTTTAAAGAAGGTTACTCATTAAAAGGAACTGTAGATAAGATTTGAGCTGTAAAAAATTGTCAAGAAAAGACTCATTACTGCCTGATTGGACACTTTTAATTTATGGCACGTCAGGAAAAAATTTCAGAAAATTAAAAGACTAAGGGTAAGAAATATGATGAACAAGTAGCAATTTATGTGATGTGGCTGTCTACATGAAAATTTTTCATCATTTGATTCATGTGTGGAAACCCTTAATAAGCCAAATTTTGTGAAGATGTTGATTTCTCAAATGTATAAGCAGAATTGATGAATTCAAAGACTTCAATGTGGGTGCCGGATGAAATTTCTTTAGGTCAGATGGAACAAGAACTGTGTCAATTCACTAGTCCACTTGAAAAGGCTTATAGAAAAATGCTCCTAACCTGATTCAAACACAGATTTAGACATAAGAGTGAGAAAAGGTTTCATCAGCAAAAAAATCTGATGCTTTAAAGGCTGAAAAATGTCAATCATTGGGTTAGTGGAGAAGTGGATGCTGCTAGATGCTAAGAGATGTACAAATTTGCAAAGAAAACCAGAACAATAGCAAAAATAATTTTTTTCAGGTATATAAAGAACAAGGCAAAAAAGAGGCTTCTCATTAAACATGTGGCAGTTATTAGTAAGCCAGGGCAGAGAACATAGGTTTGGCCCTTAAATAACTGAATAATTTGCCTCTGAGTTTGGTGGGAAGGATAATGTTGGGCGTGAAGGCTGGGGTGGAGGAGGAGTTAATGAAAGCAGACTACAGAGGTGGGGAGGAAAAGGTGTGGAAGACTTGGTTTGTTCAGAGCCTCCAGAAAGGTCAAACAAATGTTAGGGAGCAAAAAAGCACACTATCTGCAGAACAGCAACTGTGGCTGTCAGTATATTAAGAACACCTCCATAGCACTGAATTCAGCCATGGCAGGCACTGCTGAAGTCACGACTGGGATGCTGAGCAGTTGCCTAATGGAAGGTGTTAGGTGTGCCTTATCCCAATTCTCTCCCACACAAAAGCAAATATATTTCAAAAACACCTTTTCCACTGACATCCTCTCTGCTGTGGCCAGTGCCTTATGTGAGCATGAAAGCTGGAGTCATTTACAACCTGTTGGTAAAACATTAAAAGAAAATATCTGCTTGCTGCCTGCTATTTGTATTTCTTTAAATGATCAGAATAGCAGAAAACTGTGGACAACAAAGGTACAAGCTTATTAGAATTGCACATTTTAAGAGTTTCCTTTAAGAGGAGTCATTCAAATGTTCTTTTAGAAGGAAGAATCTGCATTTAAAATGCCTCAAAGCAAACATGCAACACAATACTGAAGTAATATTAAAACGAGCAGCAAGTACAGTGGAGTAATTTTAACAAATAATAGAAACAATTAAGATAAAATAAATATAAGCAAAGCTGAAAAGAATTATGGCATAAAACACACACATGAATGCTATGATTAATGTAAAGGGAGATTGCATATTCTGTTATAAATGTTTAATGCCTTTATTTTTAACATTGTGGTTTACATTATGGATATAATAGCCTTTCAGAAATGGCAGATAAATGACAATTTCAAGCTAAGAATTTTTCAACTACTTAAGGAAAGTTTGAATGCCAAGTTTTCTTATGATTTTTATTGCAGTATATTTACATTAAAAGCTAGAGATATATAAACTAGGGCAAAGAACCCTTTACTCAGAAATATAATTTGTTTGGAATTCCTATGGCTCTGCTCTCTTACAGCAATATGCATATATTTAAATGACAACAATAAATCTTAAGAATAAAATCTCAATGCTAACAGATTAATATACACAATATTTTAACATAACATTTTATTTTGAAAGTTAATTTTATAATTCAACCAACACAAAAAACTCATGCAAAAATTTCTAAGAGCCTATCTATTAAAAAAACCCATTCTTATGATATTGTTTATGGTTACAAACTAATGGTCAGTTTTGTATATTTTTGCAAACGTATCTATCCTCTATTGATGACCTTCTTTTTATTTTTGCATTACTGTGGGTTGCATTACTATTTCACCTTCTTTCAAGACTGGAGTAAACGAACTGTTGATCTGATAAGAGACAAAACACGTTGATGCATCATAGAAGATGGGCATGAATCTTTTCAGATTGCTGGAAAATATTTGCTAGAAAATTAAATAGACGTTTTTGGAGGGCATGTTATTGCTATGAAATTCAAAGCCCAGTTTAGGAGACTTTTTGCATAACAATGCCAATTCTTTCTTAGGACCATGGAAATGTAAAATGGGCACCATTGTGATTACAGATATTGTGAAAGACACAGGTTAAACTTAATGGCCCTACTGAAGTAATTCAGTTTCACAGAGATCTTCAGCTGGCGTGAATTAATGTAATCACTGAACTGAATTTTTCTGTGGAATGAATTTTTCATGGGCCAGCTGAGCTGCTCTGTTATGATGGTGCTGCAGAGTGATAACATAAATTCATAGCAAAGCACTGTACTGAACAACCAAACGCAAACGATAACAAACTGTTTTGTGTATCTGCAAGTGTTTGTGTGCTGCCTGGAGTTTAATATACCTTCTCAAATTTTATGTTTCCTCATAGTACTTGATCTGGACTTAGAAGAGATGCTATCATGTGCTGGAACTCTCCTAGTGTGCTATGAATGACATAATTCACCCCTGATATGAAAGTTCATGGTGAGGAATAGAAAGCTACTCTGCTTTTGATCAGTCTGTTATGCTGTTGTCTGAGGCATTACATAAAGCCTCTTGGGCAGAGCAATTAAACTAGTCAAAGCACTTGAACATGACTGGTTTGCTGGAAGTGCTGTGAGGTGGCCTCATGGGGTCACACACTTGATTTATGATGATCTAATTCAAACTCGTGCAGCTGCAGGACTTTTTGTAACTTTACTTGCTTTATGCTGTGTTATATGTGGCGCCATTTCTCTTGGAGTGGCAGAATAGCTTGGAGGAGGATCTGGTATTGGCTTTTCCAGTGTTTTAAGTATGTTTTTTATGTTTGGAAATTGCTGAGCTTACATTAGGATAAGAATCTCTAGAGTGAAAAAGTAATGAAAATGACAAGCAAAGTCGATAAATTTACCTACTCCATCAGTGGTTTTGGTATCCAAGTGTTTATAAGCCTCTGGCCAGAGTGATTATCCTAAACTGAGGCTGATGTTCCCTAATTAACTGTTTCTATAGTGATATCCTTCAGCCTCCCTTTAATGAGCATCTGTTATGCAAGTACTGGCAGTGGCAAGACAGCAGCATTGCTATGACATTGCACTTGCAGCAAGTGGGACTTGTGCAAAGAGCAGGAGGATGATACTGCAGATTTTCACCTAGAATACACTGGGACTTATGACTAATGATGTTGTGTGTTACTTCATCACTGACACCAGTCTTGATGAGGGAAAAACAACTAAGGACTCTGATATTTACACACTTAGTGTTGTGTTCTATATTCAGAGGGAGCTGTTAAAGATTAAATTCAAAATAAGGCAAAAGTATTAAAAAGCACACAACTCACTATTTTTCAGTAGATTGTCTGTCTGAACTTTTTTTCTGGAGTGAAGGAGTCTGTGGAGTTGCAGAGGCAATCTGACACATGCAATAAGAAGCTAAGAGCAACACAAGCAGCCATTCATGCCTCCCTCCACCCCGGGTGGGCATGGACTGAGAAAGGTGTGTTCCCTGTCGCCAAAGAAAATTGCTTGCAGTTTGTAGACAAGGCTACATTTTCGATCAGTATACAATGCTGTCATTGTCACTCTTTGTTTAATGTCTTTTAAGCAGTAGATAAACTGGTTAACTGCTTTCCAAATGAGTTCTGTTTGCAGAGGGTTTAGTGCTCTTAAGGAAGCAGTCTGCAAAGATTTAATGGGATCTGTCTAAAGAAGAGGCTAGTATCAGTTTCTGTGTTCACTGGTCTATGTATTTTTTGTCAGATTAATTTGAAGTGCTTGTTTCTATTTTATTTCTTGAATTATTTCTTGCAGATGTGTCCTTTATGAAGTTTTCATCTGGAGTGATTAATTGGAGACCAGGTTACAGGTAAGGTATGGGAGGCTGATTTGTTAATGAGATCTGCTTTTCCAAAACCCTCCTTCCTGCTCTCATAGGCTAGAGGATGTGCTGATAGGTTGTGTAGCCCAGCTGTCATGATTCCTAAGGTGACATCAGAGCTGTTGACCAGAGATCAGCCAAACCTGCCACCTCAGAGAAGGCTTGGTAGCTCTAAGATTACCTGGTTTTGCCCAGAAACTCAGTAATACTCCAACAATATGACCTGTTCCAGGCAGGAATTTGGTCTCAGCACTCAGTGCACTAAGAAAATTAGAATTCCTTGTTAATATAGTCTGTTTTCTTATTCTGTGCAGTATGAGGATAGCTGAGTCTCTTTTAGGTGAATGGATATATACAAAATTTTAATGGTAAGTCTTCTCAAGAAATTGCTATGGGATTAAAATGTCCATTTCTGAGTTCAGCTCTGTTCAGAAATACTCACGCACAGCTGCTAACTTCAGTGGAATTTTCTGTGGCATGAATGTTTTTTCCAGCCTGCTTGCTTAAGAGGATGATAAGAATAGGTAAACACAAGTGTTTTGCTGAATAAGAGTAGTACTTAAATGATTGTGTTGAGTGAGTGCCTCTAAAAGAAGACTTTTGTTTCCCATGACCTTGTCCATATTATTGAATTTTCACTTTCCTAGCAAGATAATGCTTTGAAGACTGGAGCAAACAAATCAAAGTCCTTGAACACAGATTTGTAGGATGGCTTTGTTTTTTGTTTTCTATTTCATGGGGTTAGCAATTTTCTCCACAGCGTCATGTAATGGAAAATGTTAGCAGAGCTGCCCTCAGATGGTAATCTGTATTCTCCACAAAATCAAGCAGTTTGAGTGAAGGCTGGAGAATGACAGTAGAAGCATCTTGAAATGAGCACTGAGTAACTTCAGTCTATTTTGTCCCCCATTAATGGATTACCTGGTGCAGAGTGAACTTGAGTCAGTTCTCTGAAACTATTGTAAAAGTGGCAGGGGTATTGAGAGAATAGAGCCTAAAAGCTACATACCATCAGCTCAGGAATAGCTTGGGGTAGCAGGCTATCTTGATACCCAAAAAGTGTGCAATCTAGGGCTTTATTGGCACTGTTACCCTCAGACTGGACACCCTTCACTTTCACATGCATGCATACCTACAGATCAATGCACTATAGTCATAAAAGAAAGAATATTGTAAGGGAAATGTGATGGAACTAGACTTTTTTGCACTCTGAAGGAGATTAAGATGAAATGTAATAATAGCACAAATTCATCTTCTTTAAACAAAGCTCTGATGAAAATGGATATATTGAAAAACCTGAGCTGCTGCTCATGACAGCATGATCCACAGCTCATGCCTAGCTCATGATCCACAGCTAGGCAGGCCTAAGTCAGCATGAAGACAGAAAGATGAGTTGAGCTGCCTGTAGCTCACAAAAATTGTTCATTACCTGTGAACATATATAATCCTTCTTTTTTTAAGGCTAGAGGAACAAAATCTCCCTAGTCCCCTGCTAGCTTTTGTGGAGAAGGAACCCAGACACATGGGACAAATGCATTTTTGTAATGAATCATAAATATGGACCTCTGATAAAATAGAACAATGAAATAGCTGGGTCTTTTGGGCTGCTGGTTATAATTTAAATGATAAAAATGTTAAGTGTTCCAGCAGCACCTGAGAATGCTTAGAGATGTGAGTAGACATTATCTTAATAAACACACTTGTGAAAGTCACTGATAAGTACCTGTGTCATTCCCAAACAGAAAGAGCACACCTGGCTTAACCAGATACAGCTCTCCTTGAAGCTAGTGGGAGCTGCTGTGATAGCCGCAGCTGAATGTGGCCTGATGTGACAAATCCCTGAGAACTGACAAGAAAACTCCTATTACCAGTCTCATTCTTTAACCACAAGAACATCCACTTTACCAGGAAAATGTATCCCCTTTTGTATAATTTGACAAATGCTTTGTAGTCCAAAGAAAATGTTTCTGTGGGGACAGAAAAAAAAAAGTGTAGAGAAATCCAATCAGTATTACTTAATCTTTCTCCCTTCATCTGGATGTTCTCAACTCATTGATATTGCACAGGCTGCAATAGAACAAACAAATCAATCACAGCATGGCACTGTTACTAGCTCAGCCTCTCTCCAGCCAATGATAAGTTACTTTTTTTCTCCCCTTTTTTAACAAATGCATTTCTTCCTAGTGGGAGAAGCACAATCAGTCTTACTAATGTCAGTGTGGGTGGAGGCACTCCACAGTGCCATCCTTCCCTCTCCAAATACCCCCATATACCTACAGAAAAGCTAAATACTAAGAGGTGTTTTCCCCTCTATGCTGGGATCCTTTCTTACAGAGAAATCAATCAATAAATAATAGTATTGGAAATACATGATATAATGACGCAGGAGAAAAGAAGCAAAGAGGGCAAACTGAGGCTTTATTTTCAAGCCAGGAATCAAAGTCTCTGTCAAGCTGTGTTCTGCAGCAGGACCCTAGCTTTTGTCTACAATGCTAAGTGGCTGCTGCATAATACTGCTTTTGGTGCTAACCCAGTTAAAATTTTTTTTCTTTTTTGTGGGATTTCCCCTATTGTTCTGGTGAGCTCTGCCTATGTAAGAACTGTACACTCCCTTCTGCTTCCCAGCTAGAGAGTGAGTCTCTCCTGTGTGGTCTGAAACATAAAGCACACATTTGTGGACCTCTCCTTCTGTGGATCCAACTAAAATGTTCCTGCACTTGCTTGTTGCATAGCTCCACAGTTGCATGTGCTGCCACATGGCTGCTGGAGGTAAGCTTCGTCTTGCGGCCCTGCAGGAAGAAGTTACAAAATGCAAAGTGGGAGTTAGGCTGTCTGAGGCAACACTTGGCCATTACGTGCGATGAGCTAAGGTCTGGTCCCAGAGCACTTCAGCTGATGTCTCCTGCAGCTCACCCTCTTCCAGTCTGGCCTGATGGTTCCTTGGAGCTTTCCACTGTACTTTGCTATGATGGGGGCAAATCACAGCATGTTCCAAATTTTTGCTGTGTGGTTTTGGTTCTATTCTGCAGAATGTGTCCAGCCTAGAAATGGTTCTCTTTCTCAAGCAATGTTACAAGTTATATTTGGATTCTAAACTTACATGTGTTTCAGCAATCCTGCTCTATAAATCCCAAATTGATGTGGTTGGTTCTCAGATTTTCTTGTCTTGGACTGTTTTTCAATCAGTACTTTTTGTAATAGCCTTCACTTGGTGATTGTTTTCTGAGTGCCTTGGGAGTCACAGAAATTAAGGACCAGCATCCATCAGCTTTAATTAATGCATAATGCCCCCCTAGACACCTTTGAAAGGAAAAGAGTAGAAGTGAACAAATTTGAAGTGTAGTTTTTCAGTATTGGCCAACTAACACATCACAAAACAATGGAAAGACCTTGGACACAAATGATGTATTCTGCCTAAGATTCTGTTCTCACACATATCTTGCTACATCTTATCATTGCCCACAGAAAAGGCATTCTTCATAACAAGCAAAAAAGAGGGTTATAATCTGTGGTTGACCTTTGATGGAGATAATGATACATTTTCTTTCAAAATCTGTGTGAGGCAGAGTTATTCATATCTTCATGAAAATGTCCTGTTTAAAAACAGTACATTGTTTAAAAAAAAATCACATTTGATTATAGTTTACAAATGTCACAATCCTACCCCACACACAACAGGAGAGCTGTGTTGATGTGAAGATCTGACAAGAACCCCTATAGAACAAGAAGTTGAAGAGGCTGGGATCAGTTTTAAATGTAAAATAAATACATAAAAATAAAGCCAGAAGAAAGTTCATGTTTTTAAGTTTAGAACTGGACCCATCAGATAAACATGAGTGGAGAAAATGCGTCATAAGACTTTGTATGCTCTGTAGTATTTCGACCGAAAAGCTCTCCCTGGATCATCTGACACAAGTTTGGTGCATTCAAAATTCCAGTGGAGCTTCGTGTAATTTATTTTTATCAAGGTGTTTTTCTCATCATATGAGGCACATTGTCTACCTTTCATCTCGGAACAATATTTTACGTAACAGCCCTGATCTGTACAATGATTCTGAAGGGCACAGCTGTGGTCAAACTCTCCCTGTAGAACCAGTCAATATTAAAATCAAGGTAGAGTTTACTTCAAGATCCCAACATCAAACTCTTCATTAATTACTCCTGTTCAACCCAGAAACTTTTTATTGCATTCAAACATTCCTGTTAGCAATTAAAATACAAGTAAATCTGCTGGGAGACTGATTTTATGGGCAAAAATTGGTTCTAATATTTATTTTCCTCAGTTGTTTAGACTTGGTAATTTTCCTGATGTTCTGCAATACCTCCTTCAGTTAGTGGTGTTTTTTTTTTAGACGGCATGACAGACACAAAAAAGTGCAAAAGGGCAGTTTGTGTTTGCATCATAGTAGAGCTTTATGTGTCTGGCAGCCAACAGTAGATTTCAATGTTTAAACATATTTGTTAAATGCTGTGTTTGCTTAAATATTGGAAGGGATGCTTGGAGAATGTAGGTTACTCATATGTAAATTTTCATCACAAACACTGATTAAAATGAATTTCATAGGGAAAGTTATATTTATGAAAGAGTTTAGGAGCTTCTGCATTATTAATGCTTCTTGTTAAGCTTCTGGTATACTCCAAACATTTTGTTCTTGTGAATGCATTAAATATTCAGGGGATGAAGGAAAGGGGATGGAGGAAAGAGGAGTAGAGAACTGAAATTTTGTGTGCCTGGACTGTTTAGGAGGTGGATTTTGAATTCTAGGATAAACAGTAGCCATAAGTGACTGCAAAAATAAGGAGCATTAGGATATCTGTTAAGACAAATTTTAGGAGTGATTAAAATGTCAGCACTATCACCCAGTCTATGTAAATAGGGCAGACTCTTCAGGCCTCTGGGTTGCTGGATCTGATATTTTACTGTGACATGATTTACAGCTGTTCTAAAGAAATATAAGCTAGGTATGAGATCTTATCACATCATTTTCTGGGAAATATGGCCTCTTGCTTGAAAACTAAGGCAGAATTTATTTAGGTTTGTAGAAGCACTCGCTTAAATACTTTATGGGCAGGGATAGATTTCTGAATCGTTGTGCCGGGCAAAGACTAATTTGGCTTCTAATATACTGTGTGCAGTAGAAGTAATACAGCCTTTTTGACACACAAACCAAGCTAAAAATGAATTTATTTCAACACATATGCCTCTGTTTCTCATGGATACAGACAGCCAAAAAAGTTCATTATCTTGTATTTATTGTAGTTTCATTTAGATATCAGGTTAAAAATAAAAAGCTATCAAATCCTGATGAAATATCCTGTGTACGTTTACACACACACACCTTTTGGTGGTCCTGGAATCCATTTCCTATTCTTTTTCAAGAAATACCTGAGAAATCTTTTGTTAAATAAAAAGTCATGGGTTTTTTCCCTCTTTTTCTCAGGATGCAGTTCACAGACAAATATAGCCTTTTAAAAAGATTTTGTCTGGACTTCAGTATAAACTCAGAAAAAAAGGGCAACTGAGAACGGATGGGAAATGATCCACCAAAATAATCATTATGTGGTGCCTTTTCATGCAACAGAAAATGAAGGGTTCAGTTTTCCCAAGCAAAGAAGGAAAACAAATACCTTTGTGCAGTTTCTCAGCTGCTGCAAATAGATTCAGCTTCACTGACCTCACCAGCACAAACAGGGGCTGAATTTTACTTTATTATTCACATTATAGTATTACCATGAAGATATAACCTGGTCCAAAAGTAGAAGAGAGATAGTAAGGGGTGAACCCTTTCTCAAAGACAGGTCACAGAGGCAAAGATTGCCCAGAGGCCCAAAGAGTAGAGTGAGAAGATGCTTTCTGCTGACACTGTACCACAGTGCAAGACTGTGCGTCTCAGAGCTCAAGTGCCAGCGCTGCAGGTGAGAACTGTGGAAGCACCACCCAGAACAAGCATGAAAATATGGAGTCGTGATCCTTCCAGCAGCAAAATCCTGGATGAACTTTCCCCCTTTAAACACCACTTTTAATTTCACCCTCTTGGGCCCCTCGGGCTGTTCTTCTACAAAGCAGAGCACAGACTTTCTCCATACATGTCCAGAGCTGCCCCAGTCTTGACAGGAACAAGCAGCCCCAAGTTAGTGCCTCCTGAATTTTTTGCTGAGCTGCAGCTCATTTTCGGTGGGGAAGGTGGGTGGAAAGTTTTATTCCTATCTCATAGTCTGATATGCAGGCTGGTCTTCTGAGGGTCGTGGGTTTGAGCCCCTCAGGCTAAGAAGGGAAATTAATTACTTTCTTTTACCTTTGGGATTGCATATTTGGGAAAAAAAAAACCCAAAACAGCCCCCACCCCCCAGATTAACCCAGCCAAAAAAAAACCCAAGTAAGAAATCAGTGTGATGAGCAGTTTTTTCTTAAAGATAGTTGCAAGGAAAACTGTTTGGTTTTTTGAAGGAGTTTCACCTCCTGGCTTTCTCGACGCTGAGAGAGTAGCAATGAGAGAGATGGCCTCCTGCAGCTCTCTTATCCTGCCCTTGGTGCTCCCTAAAAACTAGGATTCAGCAGCTGCCTGCTGAGCCTACTGATCTCAGGCAGGTCCAAGCTTAGCATGTTGATAGTTTTGTATTTTATTAGGAAGCACCTAACTCCTCTGAAGATATATGGTGGGGAAATCTTTACCAGGACCTAAGCTGGCAGCCTATGCTTTCCTGGAGCTAACCTTTACGTGTGCCCTGGGAAAGAAGCTGGGATTAAAGCCGACACTTAAATAGACTTTCTTTTTAAAATACTTGTGAATTCTTGCAGGATAGAACAGGGGGAATCTACAAATTCAGTCTTCTTCTGCAAATATATATTTTGTGAAAGAAGGCACAAAATGCTTTATCTATGTTCTTTTATGTGCGGCATGTATACAAAGTCTGAGTCTGCTATACTAGAAAAAGTCAAAAATCAATCATATCAGGAGGTTGTTGTGTAAAACTTACATCATACTCTAAAGCTGCTATATATTTTTACCTGTGTCTGAAGATCCTTCTGCCTCCATTAATAGTTATCACAGATTAATTCATTCACAAAAGAAGGCCACATTTTTGCCACTTTATCTTTTACCAAGGTAAACTGGTAGTGTGTATTCTAAACTGATTGAAGCCATCTCACCTTAATAGCTTTGTTGGTTTTTGCTTGCTTAAGTTCCTGCACCAAAGTATCTGCTGCCATTTCAGGTAACACACGTTCTACAGTGTTCTGAAGGGAAAACAGCTCTGTTGAAAGGACCAGATAGAGTAATTTCTGATGGAAATTTCATGAAAATTGAATTATTTTGAAAAGAAAAATTATCATTCCTTAGCTGAAGTTTTTTTTTTCAGATGTCATTGCTAGTGTGTTCTTTCTCATGCAAATGCAGTGTTTCCCAAAATTAAAGCCACACGGTATCTCATCTCTGTATGATCTAACATTCATGCAGCCTTTCTAGTTAGTTCTACACAAAGGTTCCAGATGTTGCACTTGATGATCTGAGAGGTCTTTTCCAACCTTAATTATCAAATTCCACTTCTCAAGGTGTGAGATTATGAAGGATGTTACAGAAATCAGTTGGTCTATAATCTTACATGAAGAAAGGGGGCAGTGATTTTAATCTGTCACTACCAAAGCTAGATTGTGAGTCAGTTTTATAAGAGCTACTTAATGTCAAACAAAAAGAGTAACAACAAACCTAGTTTAAAGCCTTATGAAGCACCACTTTCCCATCAGTGCAGCTAGATAATTTTCTTTATAGAATAAAAGAAACATGGAATCACATAATGGTTTGTACTGGAAGGGACCTTTAAAGATCTTCTAGTTCCAACTAGCCATGGACAGGGACATCTTTCACCAGACCAGGTTGCTCAAAATCCCGTCCAACCTGATCTTGAGCACTTTCAGGGATGGGGCATCCACAGCTTCTCTGGACTGCCTGTTTCAAAGTCTCGCTGCCCTCATTGTATAGAATTTCTTCCTTATGTTCATAGCAAACTTCCCTCTTCCTGCTTAACCCTAACTCTTGTCCTCTAAGTACAGCCTTGGTAAAAAAGTCTCTCTCCAGGTTTCTCATAAGCCCTCCTAAAGTATTGAAAGGCTTCAATAAGATTTCCCCAGACCCTTCTCTTCTCCAGGCCAAACACCCCCAACCCTCTCAACCTGTCTCCATAGGAGAGGTGTTCCAGCCCTCTGATCATCTTCATGTCCCTCCTCTGGACTTGCTCCAGTTGGTCCACATCCTTTTTATGTTTGAAGCCCCAGAACTGGATGGAGTACTCCAGGTGGGATCACACAAGAGCAGAGTAGAGAGGGAAAATCAATCTGCTGGCCACACTGCTTTCTAAGCAGCCCATAATATGATGCCAAAAAATATTTTCTAGGCAGTAGAAACAGTTGAAAACTGTGGACTCTTCGGCACTTTCTTCGTGGGGAGATTTTTCTTTCAACTGAAAAAGCTGTTTACTGCTTTTATTCTTATCTCTAGGTATCAGCAAGGCCCTCTAACTTGAGGTGTGCAGGTGTTCGGTGCATAAAAATAACAAAAGCACAGCTGAGTAGTGTATGAAGGAGCACAGTTGCAAAAGCTTCATGCTTTATTCCAGCCACAGGTCTGGGCTTTTTCAGGCCATCCTCTCCCCCTTAATGGGTCCTGCAAGGACAGTGCTCTGCAGGGCTGGACATCTAGAAACAGGCTGGTCATGGTCCACAGCTCTGAGAGGTTACTCAACTAGACAGGGCACTAGGAGTAAAGCAAGAGGAGCTGCAGACTGCTGGAGCTGATAGAAGCCTTGCCCAAGCTGAAATGCTCTAGAAGTGCAAAGGATCACTGGAGGAAGAGTAAACAGCAATTCACTGTACATGCCAGCAGCACCTGCCAGCTCAGGAGAACGTATGTAGAACATAGTCTTATTTCAACAATAGTTGATTCTGCAGCATTAAGCATTAAGAAAAATTTCAGTTCAGTCACATAGAGGAGGCTAGTATAAAACTTTGGTAATGAAATGTGAAACATCTGTATCTGTAGAGCAGCACTAAGATCCCTCAGCTACTTTTAAACAGGCTTTGATATTGGCAGCAACCTGGCCATAGCAGCCCCAAGCTCAGCACAGGCTGATTTATCCTTGTCAGGGGAAGTATTTGGAAGTGGTTATAGTGTAGTCAACTTCTGTAACAGAAAAAAAAGTCATGAATTCTGCAAACCACAGGAAAAACAAAACATGTATGATTATCGTACCCAGAGAATACTGAAGTTGGAGAGACAGCATTGTGGCTTCTTCGTAGTGAAAAGGGTTAAAATTAGATTAACATATCCCTTATAAATTACCAAATCAAAATGAATTCTACAAACTGTGTTACATAGTTATTTATGGGGTGGGTATGGATCTCTAGCATTAGTAATATACCCAGAACAGCTCTTGAGGCAGCTATGAATGATTGCCTCCAGCCAGGTCCAGCCCTTGTCCTCACCTGGTAAACTGCACAGGACGCACTCGTAAACCAGTTCGTGCAGTGCCTGCCCTCTCAAGTACCAACCCCAGCTCTGTCACTAGCCTTGCAAAAATTAATTCTCTGAGTGGGGCCAGTATGAAGACTTCTTTCCTACGTGTTTCTGTCTGTCAGTTAACTTGTTTTAATAAAATTTTCCATTGCTTTGGCACATCCTAAATGTGCTTCTATTGGCAGTGCTATATATTGTGTGTCACATACTTCTCTACAGAAATCAGTTGGCAGACAACTTGTGAATGCTCAGACCTCATCTCTCTTGTCAAACCTGTATCCCCATGTGGGGTTTGACAGTAGAAAAAAGCGGCAAAATGCACTGTGGATTGCAATGGATATGCAGACATTGATGTAGCAAATTTTACTTTCACTGGAAATATGCCTAAGGAAGTCAAAGAAGCACACTGAAGATCAAGAATTAATCTTTGAACAATGTGCGTGGGGAGCCAAACAACTCACAAGTTATGAAGTGAGGTGATGGTTTGGCTTTATGGGCCAAGGAATACAAGCTATCCCATGAAAATAGACACAAACTGAAGGACACTTGAGTGTCACTTATGTTTTTACTGCTAGAAACTGGAGAGTCACTGGAGACTTCCATCAGTCAAGGCCAAACAAAAAGCTCATTGTCAACTGGGGTCCCAGAGGCTGCTACCACTTCATGAAAATTTTCCTGGGAAACAATGGTTGCTAGCAGAACTGGGCAGCCCTGGGCTGGAAGGGTTGTCACAGAGACAGATGCATATTACAAAGAAATATGCAACTTGTTCTCCAAAACCCCTGAAAGAAGAAATCCAGTTCAAGACTCTCCTCAAGCAATTTGTCAAACAGACAATTGCTTCACTAAGCTGCAAAGGGCAGAGATCCTGGGCCATGGGAAATGAGGACAAGCAATGTCCATGCTGCTGCGGGGATATGGGGTGCCTGGTGGTCTTCAGGGGGGTGGCTGCAGCTATGGCAGTGTGTGGGACTGCAGGGCAGTTGGGATGTGGAGCATGACAGATATCATATGTACTAGAAATGCTGCACTGGGATGCTGATTGTTGTTTGATGGTGGTGTTCTTTTGCTTCTCTTGGGAGAGGAGTTGTTGAGGAAATTCAGTCTTCATGAGGCCCCTGTGAGAGCCAGCCAGGAGGAGTGGCAGTGGCACTCAGAAGCTCCAGTGGCATTGTCTACTGAGGAGAGGTGACCATAGTCACTGAGTTAAACTCAGTGCCACACTCCTCATCATTCCATGGAGAAGCACTGGAGAAACCCCTTCCCATATGTGCTCCAAAAAGACCAGTTATACATTTGACCTGGGACACAATACCCAGAAACTCCTTAGGGGAAGGAAAGGGCGTCGAAACCTCCTTTACCTCCTCCCACGGGGGCCATAACCCCTCAAAGGTTCATGCTCGCTCATGTTCTCCACAGTCGTTGTGAAGCTGTGGTTTGCTCCTATGGGATGGAAGAGCTTCAAAGGGCAGGGTGGAGAGCACTTTCACCCAGAACAGCCCCGGCCTTGTGGCAAGGGCGTGGGTTATGATTTCCTCGGGCACAGGAGGGTGTAAACCCCAGCTTTCCCACATCTAGGGTAAAAGCCCTGGCCACAGAGCTCTTGAATGAGGCAGAGGAGAGCAGCAACAGCTGCCGCTGCGCTTCGCAGAGCATCAACTCTCTGTGTTTTGAGGATGTTCATTGGCTCTACCCCTTGGGCAAGATGGGTGCAGGTGCAGGAAAGCTGAGTTCATTGGATCTGACGGTGCCAGAGTGTGAGTTAACTGGGTGCCATGACATGAGAGGCATTTCTGGACATGCCCACAGCAGAATTTCAGGAGTCTGGAGAATTTTAATGTGAAAAGCTGGCGCCTCCGGAGCTTAGGCGCTTCCAGGGTGTGGCAAAAAATAAGCAGGAATTTAGACGACTGCAGTTTTGGATGTAGGTGCTTCATCCTGATAGAAATAAATACCTCCTTTCCTTCTGTCTGGCTGGACAGAGTTCCCTGAATTTGCAGTGTAACTTCTTGTTGAGTAGGAACAGTTCTTCTCCAATTCAAGGAGCATTATGCCTGGCAAAAGAGTAAAAGCTGTCAGCAGAGATGATGCCACAACGTTCTGACTCTACAAGATTTATGGGGCTGTGGGAAGCTATTTTATTTTATGGACGAATCATAAATAATTGCATGTATCATGCTAATGTAGCTGCAGAATGGGAGTGAGTTTAGTTTTATCCACTAATTCAAAAGACTCTCCTTGTGAGCATTTGGTAAAAGTAGTTTAGCAAAATCAAGTATAAGTCAAGGTAACTTATATTAGAAAAAGATCTTCCTAAATGGCTAAAAATGAAATGAAGAAAAGAGGAAGAAATAAAACTAGGTGTCATAATCCAACAGCCTTGTTAATGTTGTTGAGAAAAGATAGAAACCTTTTCTACATGAAACATTTCATAAAACACAGGCATACCTCAATACATGACTGCAGAACAATTGTTTCTAGTTTTATGAAGATGCCATGTATCATTTTAACACTGATAATAAATAATGCACGTAGCAATATATGCAACACGTTCATTGATAAATGTTTTGGGCACAGTGCTAGAGCCAGCTGTCTTTGATACTAACATCACATCTACCAGACTCAGTGTTTTAAGAGGAAAATTTGACCTAATGCCCAAAGTCCATACAGCCAAGTGGAAAAAATTTACCAGCAACAACCAACTTGTCAACTACTAGTGTTTCACAGGTTTGATGTTTTGCACTGGAGGCTGATTTCATCTCATTGGCCTTAGTTTATGCTGGTATTCCTCTGTGACAGCAAAGAATTTCTTTTGGTTGTAAACAGTAACAGTATCAGTCCCTAACTAGAAAAGTTCCTGAGGATGAGAAAAGCCCCATCCTTTTTCTTTCAAGGCTCTAAATTATTGCAAAGAGACAGAGAACTCCCTGAACAATGGAGCTGAATAGGAGGGTTGCGCTTAAAACGAGAGGCTGAGAGCTGTGCTGAAAGAAGCTCAGTCTGGTTTCCTACAACTGGCTCTTCAAAACGTGTCCTAAGAAGATCATATTCCCACTGCTACAGCATCTCTTCCTACTTTTGCCTACTCAGATCTAGGCTGGGAGGTCCCCTGAACTTGCTGTTACTAATACGCCAGTATTGATAGCATGTGGTGTCCCAGGTTCTATGGAACAGCAACAGACCTTAAGGAAATGCTCTTTTGCCAAAGTTTTTGTAAGTTAAATGGACAAGACACATAAGGAATTCAAAAAGGCAAAGAATTGGAAAGTAAAACTTGAATCAGTCAGTGACAGAAACAGGACTATAATATAAATATCCTGCTGCCAACTCAAAGACTGGGGTTTTTTTGTATCTCCACCTATCTGTTTTTCATTTTTGCCTGTCCAGAAACAAACTTACAATTAGAACTGTCTGGGAACTTTTAACAAAGTCATTTTTCACCCAAAAAAAAAAAAAGTTTACAGTGGGGGTTTCACTGGTGTGAAATTTATTGTCAAAATGAAAATGAATACTATAAATACTATAATAGATATTATTTACCTAGAAAATAAGGCATCTGGCATCAAGCCTATAACCTATATGAGGAAGAACAAAGATTTGAATCCATTTTTTAGAATGCTCAATGAATGCATATTCTATTGAGTGTTTCTATTTGCCTTTCTTAAAAAGAAAATATAACCTAATGTACTAATGTATAAACCTAAGAGATTATTTGTGTAGCACCATGTGTTTTTTAGCACCTGTACTTTTCCAGTTCGAAATCTACAAGTGGACACTTTCTCAAATACATGGATTTTAGAAATTCTACCATATAATTATCCTGAATAATTCTTGGCCTGTAGATTTCTGTAATTAGTGTGTTCTTACTGTTATGTATTCAAAAAGAGAAGTTTGGGTTGTTTTGATTATGTAGGGTGGAAGAAATAGGTCATACAGAGCACTTCCATTCTGACTGGCTGGGGTCTACATTTAGATCCAGGTTTCTGTTTTGGAACTCATATTCTGCACACTATTAATGACTACTAGTTTGTGCTTTAACTTTTCTGTTTGAAAATGTCTGACAGTAAAATCATTTGCTTGGACAGAAGAGGGTGTAAGCAGAGCCATTTTTTTCTAAATACTTGCCTGATTACTTTTGCAAATTCTTTTTGCAATGATTTCCCAGACTGTTTAATATCCACATCAAGAACCTTGAACTTTAGGATGGGAATGGAGTGTGAGAAGATATTAAGGAAGTGAATGTAGATGCAGATGTAGAAATAGATTCAAAGCAATTAGATGGAAGCCAGTTTATCCAGATCCTCTATCTGCCTAGTGGATATTGCACAGAATTTGGTATTCTGGATTTCTGTCCTTCACCCCTAACTGCATGTCTTGCTGTGTAGACTTTAGGTATGCTGCATGGCTGAGACAGTGTGAAGAAAACCTAAAGCTACTCTAGTGTCTCTTTGGGACTGGACAGTGGCTCTTCAGGACTTTGACTCTGGAGGGGTTTATGTCACTACAAAAGGGCAGACATGAGCAGACTCCGTTCACATGCATGCCAGTCCCAGAGTGGGGAACCTGCTTCAAAAGCACCACAGTACTTGAGCAGGAGCCACCTGGCACCCTGAAAGAGGAGAGCTGGCTTTGCAGCACTCAGGCACTAAGTGAATTTGCTGAGTGGATTGACTGCTCCAGTGTTATTTATACCACATTCCCCATCGGATGGTGCAGTTCTCCATCCCCTCTAGTTTGCCTTTCCTCAGAAAGGCATTGGGAAAGTGATAGTCCCAATAGGCTGAAGATAACTATACATGTACAGAAGCTATGTAAACATATGGTTTATGTAGTGCAGCCTTAGTGCAACATATTTTCTGCTCAGTGAGGCTTATCCACTCAGGTTCAGCCTGGCTTTTACTTGTGTTCACACAATTGCTTACTAGCATATAATGGAGTAAGCTGTGGTATTCTTGCACTAGAGGCAGATGAAACTAATTTCTGCCTGTTGATTTTTGATGTTAAAATACACTCGGTGCATAATTAGATTATTTTGTCCCAATTTTATTTTTTTAAAAGAGCCAGATTTGAAAGCAATTGAAACACACACCTGAATCTTCATCTATCAGAAACTGGAGAAGACTTTATTCAAGGAAATAGTCCCACTAGTGCTGCTGATGAAATGTCTTCTATGGATAAAGCCTATTAGAATCACATAATTGTTTAAGTTGGAAAAGAACTCTGAGATCTCTGAGTACACCCATTAGCCTAACACTGACAGCTCCACCACGAAAGCATGTCCCCGTTAGAGTGTAATATTGATATGCTACACCTGAATTCTTTTCTTTCACTATCTAATGCAAGAAATAAAAGTCCTAAGAGTCCTACAATAAGTTTTCCCAGAAGCTGTGCCTGTGTTTTTCTGAGGTTAATCTCTTTGCTGAAACAAGGTTGACTGTGCATTGAATAAAAAATGAAAAATCATTGTCTACTCCAACACACTTGAAAATACTATTGCTAATCATCCTGAAACAAGCTGTGACTGGCTGAGACACACAAATAAAACATAAATTTAAATGCAAATATTTCTTGAATTTACCGGTTCCCTTACTTTCTACTTTACATTGAAGGTGCCAGGGGCTCTTTCCTGGCCTGATCTTCTTTCCTGATCAAGGAAACAATAGACATGCAAGTAAGCCTAGCCACAGAAGGTTTTTGTCAGGACTAGTTCTTGCTTACAAAAGCATTTTGCAGATTTTACATAAATTCTAATTTATTAAGGGATCAGGTTTTACATTAAAAACATTTATGCTGGCCAAAAGGAAAATGTTAGTTTAGGATTTCAGGAGTACTTTTTTCATTGCATGGCTGCTGGTGAGCAGAAGTATTTCACTGAAATTTTGTGACAGCAGCAAATCTGTATTTAATTTTTTTTTTTTTTTTTTTTTTTTTTTTTTTTTTTATGTTGGGGAATGGCTTTTTTTGATANTGTCTTTATAATTTTTTTTTTTTTTTTTTTTTTTTTAGTTCAGGGTCACTAAATGTATGTCAGTCTGGTTAGCCATATTCATCAAATGCAGATTTAAATAATTTAGCAAAAATTAAAAGGGAATAAATGTTATTTTTACTTCTGTCATAAAACAAGTTCTATTTTTGTGACTAAAGCCATAGTCTATGTAAATTATGTAGATAAGTAGATTAATTTCTGTTTGTGCCTAGTACATTTCTAATAACACTTAAAAAAAAAGAGTTATTAAACACCAAATATACTATTTTCCAAAGATCTCTATGTTGTAGCCATGAGTAATTACTCTGCACTGAGAGCTCTGCATGTTTCACAAATTTAATTCATTTGCCAATTTCCTTAATTTCCTAAGCATTTACAAATTAAAAAAAAAAATCTCTGTTCTAAAATTATACCCTAGGTTTTGCCTCACAGCAACCCAAATTTCTTGGGAGGTCAACTAGTCATTATATTCATATGACTGGTTTTTGGAATAGTCTTTAAAATATACAGAAAATAGCAACATACATGAATTGGAAGCCTTGGAGCTGCATATTGTCTTTTAATAACATGCCAGTGCTATAAAAGTGTGAAACGCTTCACACTGATCCCAAGTATCATAATGCATTAGTATTGAGAGAGGGTCATGGGCGCATCTAAACCTCTAAAAACAAAGAATTATTTGCCTGGGAGTAGGTTACTTGAAAGCTGGGCATCCTAACAACTGGATTCTCCAGGACCAGGAAAGATCTGTGAGCTAACTCAAGCAATGAAGGAACTCTGTAGATAGCCACAGATTCTTTGGGTTGTCCTTGGGCTGTAGCACTACTAGGAATCCTACTAATAAGCTTCATCATATCTCCTTGTGGCTGCACCTCCCATTGCTGCCTTTCCCAGATCATAAGAAGAGTGAAAAGGCAGAAGCACCAGTAAGACAAGTATGGTAAAGAGAAATGTTTCTTTTGCAGAAGCTATCATTTGTGGAAGGTAATATGTTCCACTCCTAAACAGAGAAGTAAATACACAGGGTGAATGGTCTCTGTCTCACTGGCCCTTTTAATTGATCAAAAGATTGTTAAATTTACAACAAAAACATATAAGAATGAGACATACTTCTAGTGAAATGTCAGTCTTGAGAGCAGTCTTAATCAAGGCACTAAGGAGCACAAAAAAGAGAAATGTCTGAAATTGTCTGACTGTGCTAGGATCCAATGTAATAAACAAGAGAACAGAGAACTGCTCATTTTATGGGCTTAATTTGACTTAGACAGTATTAATAAATTTGGAAAGATATTAATGACTTAAAGTTATAGAACTTAATACAGAACGGGACCAGCTGAGTAAATGAAGAGAGTGGTACTTCATCAGAATGAAGTTATTTCTGGATCAGCATCAATTTGGAAATAAATTATATTGATGATATTAATCCTTATGGATTAATGTTCTAGTGAAGAATGCCAAAATCTGCTGCTGAAAACCACACCAAACTAGTAAGCAGGACAATCATCTCCTTAAGCATGTGTCCACACTATGGAAGGGGAATTGTTAGCACTGAAGCATCTTTGAAATTCCATAATGCTCTAGAAGCAAATTTCCCATCCCAAAAGTTTCCAAATCCAATCACAGAAATGCTCTTTTAGGCCTTCATTCAGCAGGTGCAGTGTACTGGTAGCATGATTAACAATCATGTACTCATATGTATTATTTTACACATTATATTAATCAAGTCTTCCTTTTCCATCAGGATTCAATGCCAACAAATACAACAGAAAAATCTAATTAATTCAGTGACCTTTAATGGTACTTTTTGTATTTATACTCTCAATTTCTGGCAAATATATTATTACTCATCAGATATAGGCAGCTCTGCCAGTTTGCTTTACTTACATGAGTAGTTCCATATGGGCCCTTTATTCCAAGGAATTTTGGGAGTCACTAATAGCTGGACAAGGGACACTGATTACTGAATTCCTGTCTCTGTTTTCAGTTTTGGACTGACTAGTATGTTTATATGATGCAGAAGTCAACCACAGGATGCCTAATTCATACTTACAGCACTGCATGTTCCTATTATTTTGTGTAATAATATATCATTTACTTTATAAAGACTTTTCTCATTCTATTTTATCAGTGGTTCACAAACAAATTTAGAAACAAGTTGAACATCAGGACTTGTAATTTTTCTAAACCTTGTCTTAGAATCTTTCCCCTGTCCACGTTAATTATAAATTGCATTCATTACACTGAAGACTGTTTATTTGCTTCTTCTGTTTATCTGTTTTGCCTATCTGTAATACCACAGTGGGAATGGCATGTACAATGACAAGAAAATGACCTGTGTCAAACAAACAGATGGTTTGCACACAGATAAAAAAAGCAAAACCAAAATATTTGCAACATAAATCAGACTTTTTTCTTCCCATCTTTTGTTTTCCCATTGTTCAATATGAATTAAAGATCTAAACTGCCACCAGCAATAATTCTGCCTCTATTCCTCTATCAAAAGATTATGTGATATTTAATAACTTTCCTCGCTGCTTCTTCTCCAAGATCTGAACTAAATTTTTATTTCTCCATAAGAAGGGAAACTGGATTTTAATGTCCTAAAACCTTAACTCAGCTTAGTCTGATTGGATTTTTTTATATGTAAATTTCTCATTCTTCCTGTTGTTCTTTTTATTAATGCATGATATTTCTCTTAATGAAAAAAAGAAAGAAAACAGTGCAAGTGGTAGCAGAGGAAAATGCACTAAATATGAAGGAACAAATAATCTGCGAAAGAGGTGAACAGGCCTAATAAGAGGCCCCATTTTAACAGTTCAGTCCTAGCAGAGCACCAAAATGTCACCCCAGAAAAGCACCTTAAATATAATGATGGCAAATTTTTCAGTGTTACTGGCAGGTATTTACTTTCAGGTTTTATTCAACCACCTGGTTGAATAAAACCACCGGCTTAAGAGACCAGGAGGTAATTGTAAATAGGACTGAAGTTCCCAGAGTAATTCAGTTCCAGGAGAGAGGCTCAAACAAGCTGTCCCTAATCCATCTGTGTCAATATACAGTTAAGCTCTGAATCTCCTTATCACAGCTTGTTTCAGATGCTAAAAGTTTGCATGATTTCAAAAGGCAACTAGACAAATTCATATAAGAAAAGTCCATTGAGTTATTGTATGTCAGACAACCAGTGCAAAAAGTCAATGAGGCACAAATAATTGAATGATGGACGAATATTCTTCAGTGGCATCACTTACAAACTTCCGTAGGCATCCACTTCTTGACTTTTTTGATAATAGGACTCTGAGCTGAGGTGTGACCCAGTCAGACCACTCTCATGTTCTTATGCATCAAAATAGTTGAGATGGCACATGTTACTTTCTGAGGAAAACTCCCCAACACAAGTAGCTCCCTGAAGTGTGTATGTTCAGTAGAAAGGCTGCCCACCTGAGATGGTTAAATGACTATTTCCCACTCAGGTACATTTGAGAATTATCAACAAAACATTCTTAATTTTCATGTCCAGCTCTTAATGTCCATCCAGCTCTTCTGGGTAGATTTGAATTTACTAGCTGTAGGCACCTTCCCTGAAGAAACTGGTTGATACCTACCACTTGAGCAACGGCCTAATGATGAGAGTACATCCAGGATTTTGGTCAAGCCCCACAAGATTGGACAACACTGTTACCACTCCCACAAAGAGCATACTAGGCTAGAGTAGGAGGTTCCCATTTTGTAGGGTATTCAGAAGGAGAGGCTTTTTTTTTTTTGTCTGAGTTGGAAGCTGGGATTCCAGGAGTACAGATTCAAGCAGGGAGGGAGATCTAGCAAAAGTGAGGCTCTCTTGAGAAGCAAAGGAGAGTACCCTGGCAAAATTCAGGGGTGTGATTAGTTCCCAGCCCATCGCTGGCATGCACTTCATTGAAAAGCAAGAGAGGAAAAGTAATGAGGAGTCTAGACAGCAAACTCGTGTATCTCTGTGGCCTTGGGGATATATGCAAAGTCTTTTAATGTCTTCTGTATACATCTCTACATTTAAGTCAAGGAAAAGAACAAATGGAAATCAAAGCCTTCTTTACTGAATAATATTTATATTAAGATAATAATTTCCTATTTAGAGCATAAGTTTTGAAAGGCTTCTCACATTGCTGCTCAAGGAAGTCAAGGATGGTCTGTTTCCCCGAGCTTGACACCACTGAAGTGGAAGCAACGGGAGGGAAGGAGTGAGGAGGCATCAGGAGGACAGCTACTAATAACAGAGCAATCTGCATTTTCCTGTGGAAGGCAAATAAGAGATAATCACAGCAAATGGAGGATTAAACTGTGAACAGTGCTTGCTTAAACCTAGAGTAATTTCTAGCTACCATTGCTTGATTTCCAAGCAAGCAGTTTGTTGCCAAATTAGAAAAGTTTGTATCAAATGACTGAAAATTATTACAGTTAGAGGTATATTAGGATATTCATGTTTGTAATAATTAATAAGCTTGTTTTTTATGGCTGATTTGAAATGTAAGTAATAACTTTTGTGTATTTTATTTCTGCTATGAACATCTATTTCAACCACAGCTTTCACAAGGCTTTGCTTCACTCATTAGCTGTGGAGGTGCTCAGACAAAATGCTTACAAACCCAGGCAGGTCTAAGCTTTTTCTTTCCTGAATTTCAAACTGCTGAAAGTGCCTTTTAAACAAAATGCCTGTCTCAACATCATTACATTCCTGTCACTTTGCACTGAGAAGAGGTTCAATATTGTTTCAAATAGATATTAGTTTACACTCTTTTGTTCTTCTTGTTAAGTCCTGACAGTCAGTACAATCATTCATAAATATATAGTTGAGGACAAATACAGACAGGTGGAATTAAGCTTATATAAGTTGTACCTATTTTTTTTTCATATACGCCAAGAAGATAATTTCTTTATCTACTTTCGTATTTTCTAGGCCATTCATGCGTCTTTCTTTTGTGTATCTTTCATAACTATTTATGCATGTATACAGATGAACTCCTGGTTGCCATCCTATTCATTTGTCTATTTATTATTGTCAACACCTATGCAGAGGAAGATAGAAAAGAAGATAGAAATTAATGTTGTCTTGCTGTGATGTGATTTCAAATTTATACCAGAATTAGCTGAATATGGCTGTGCTACTCACAAGTGGGTGACTGGTCATGAATGATGGGTTGCAAGTGGAGAATGTATATAATCACAGAGTGACTCCAAGAAACTAAACAATTACTATTTGAGGCATAGTTGAGAGAGTTAGACTGTTTCCAAACACTTAAACACATAATTTTGTATCCTTCCTATACACAAGCCAGAAGTAATTTTGACAATTACTTGTGCACCTCAAGATTCAGATAACCTCCTGATTCCTCCTAATTGGCCTATGATGGATGGCAGGAAAATCCTGCTGGGATGGTTTATTTGGTACAGAACTGAGGCCTGATCTGAAACTCATTCAAGTCAAGAAGGGCCTTCCAAAAAAACACCAGATCAAAACATGTATTTCGTGGAACTATAGGGACCCAGTGTTGCAAACAGTAAACAAACAAAAAAAAATTTATCCACAAAATTATCTTACTGCTTTCATGTTAGCTGTGGGATGGTACTAAAAGCACATCATCCAAAAAGAGCAGACTTTATGTCAGAGATATCTGTCACCAGGTGACACCAGCAATTAGATTTTTTCATTTAGCTTTCTCATGTGTTGTATAACTTTTTAATTCATATGTCATGCCTAGTGTTTTGTGATGTCTATTCTATGTACCAGGTGAATAAATAAAGTAATAAAAGCATGTAATTTACATTTTCATAAGTATAGCAATGATAACAATGGAAGAGAACAATTAACTTTGTAAGCAGACTTTGGGATTGCAATGATAAATGTTAACAACCCTCAAAAATTATCTTCTGGCATAGAGAGAAAAAAATTAATCAATTACCAAATACTTTTCATTTTATGCAGTTTTGAATCATGTTTTAACCGTACCAGCAGCTGACCTGCTAATTGGCCTTTGTGGATGAGTTAATAGTCCAGATACTGTTGTGAACTGCCAACCAGAAACAGCAATGTTGCCATTTAAGGATGTTTGGTGGAATAAATGTCTTGATATGATTATAAATGGGACATGTAGAAACCAGGTCTGTAGATAGATAGCCTGCAATTCTCAGGAAGAGAATTGGAAGCAGAGGTCACAGTCCCTTACAGTTAGCCCTTCTAGACATTACAATATTATCCTGAAGGTAAAATAGGGTGAGTGTTGGTGGAGATTATTTGGATTGAAAACCAGCAGATTTTTTGTCATATTTTTAACAGTATATTGATTTTAATTTATGTTGTTAGCCTGAATAATTTAGATTATCTCAAGACTGAAGATTAAATTTCAGGAATTCTCCTTTTTCGTTGAATGCTTCTCTTAACTGCAGGTCTGCACTTGGACCCCATTTAATGTTTTAGTTGGTTTAATATTACACTAGAGCATACAGGCTAGCCAAAACACAGCCTCACTTAACATCTGGCAAATAACTGAGCCAAATAATGAACCTGAAGCACTCCTTGTTGGAGTTTCTCTTTCAAGTATGTGAAAGGTGATGGACTTGTTTCATAAAAAAAAAGCCAACACATATTTGCGAACAGAGAAATTACAAGACAAATGGATTTTAATGAAGAAATTTCCTTTAGGTGATGGATGACAGGTCCTCATAATTATTTGCAGGATGAAAAATGTCTTTCTTAGAAAGCATTTAAAGAGGGACAACATTCAGGATTGCCCCTGAGGTGTCCTAGCACAGATCTTTTCTATTCTTTTTCCATTTCTGGTCTTCTGTTTATCAGGGCTTTCTCAATCCTTTTGCTTGGTGGAAGGGAAGAAATAGATGAGTTGCAAATCATCCAGTGCAGACTTTCCTTCTATGGAAGAGATTAGCGAAGTCAAGATTATAAAGTATTTGTAAACAGGCTGCATATTTATAAATCATATTCATTTTGTTAAATGCAATGAGGATTTCATTGAAAATAATTTTTTCTCGTTTTCCGTTTGCCCTCCAGAAACAACCTTTTTGGAAGTCTTTTTCTCTATAGTTTTTAGATATTATTCCTTTTTTTCACTTCTCCCATGCTTTTGAGATAGCTGCCAGTTCTCTGTCATTGCTCCCACTCGAGTCTATATCTCTTTGAACTCACCAGGACGTCATTATTTTAACCAATGCAAACTCAATATATCATCTTTTTTTTTTTTACTTCTGTGGCACTACTAGGTCTCTTATTGACACATAAAACTCAGGACCAGGACCTGCAAACATACCAGACTTCCTTAATTTATTTTCCCTATATAAAATAGATACTACGGTAAAATTTGGGGTAGTTTGGGATAGGGAGACAGGAGAAAAGATGGAATGGGGAAAAAGAGAGTTTGGTGACAGGAGGACATCTCACACATAATGCAGTGGCTGTCTCAGGACTAGCTTTACACATTCTAGTCAACATTTCAATAACACTAAGTTACTTTCAGAAAATATTCTGTACTTTGGAGGATAATTCTACCTGCAGGTGTAATATTAATTCTTCTATACTCTTTGCATACCTCCCTCATTCCTTTCTAACAGCTTGGTTTCAAGTTTCCCAAAGTTCCACAGATTCTTTCTGACTTACGTTTTTTGATCCTATGTCCTTATGTCTGTATTTTTTGGATTGAAAGTTATATAATTCATAGTAAATCGAAGAAGCTGGGAGCAGCACAAATATCTAAAAAAATTGAACAGATTCTTCACCACGGTGTTAATTCTGACCCTATTCTGTTCATAAATCATTAGGGAACCTCATCTTTTACTTAATAGTATTCTATGAAAAATTATGCCAATAAATTGCTTCAGTCCTTAGACTTTGGGCCAATTAGGAGTAACAAATCACAAACTGTGAATGTTCAAATCTCCTTCAATTCTCATTATGGAAAGTTTTGCTCACTACTGAAAAACTGTTAACTGCACCTAAAGATGTGATCTTCAGGGCCAGTACAGGACATTTTACCACTCAGTGAGAACCCAAAAGTAGATTTTTTCCTGGATGTTGTTGGGGTAAGTCTTTACATACAGGTCTGCCTCTGGCCATACACTGGGAGTGGCAGAGCTTACAGAACCAGTTTAGATTTGTGGTGGAGAATATCTTCTCCCTCAAATTCTGCCGAGAGATGTATGCACAGATAACAGAGGCAAGAAGGAGAGCTCTAAGCAGATGTAGAGACAAAAAGGAAGCAAAACACCCTTGTGGGAATGGTCTTTGCCTCCAGCAGGTCTCAGAAGACCTGATGGTGCTCTGGGTGGAACCCTTCAGATCTTCTCATAGGGAGCTGAAACCTACTAAAGCCTGTTCTGAAAGGAAGTTTGCCCTGCCCTGATCACAAGAATTATCTGTGGAACAGTCTGTGCAGTCTGGGAAAGCTGCATTTCCCTACTGTAGATCTCATAAGCCCTATACAAGCTGTCATGTGGATTTAGGAACCCTAAATGTTTGCATAAATGTCTTTTTATGATTAAATAATTGCCCCCTGAAGCACCCCAAAAGAAGCCAAATGAAAGAGGAATCATCATCTACAAAAGATTAAAACAAAATTTCAGGTTCCTCAGCCAAGACATTTTGTAGTTTCTGTGAGCCAAAAAAAAAGCTAGGAAAACTTTCAAGAGGTGAAACTGTTTCCTCTTTTGAGCCCTCCTGTCTCCCAAACATCTTGTTGAATTTACCTCAAACTTTCCATTAAATTTCTACTTTGGCCAGAATAACAAACTTCTGAAATTCCAAGCAGATTGGTTTGGTCTGGTAAAAGGTAAAGAGCTAAAAAACTCTGTCCAGGAGTAAAAACCTGCTGCCAACTTTAGTATGGAGAGAATATAAAATGAGAAATCCACCCCAGTGAACCAAGAGCAAGGGTTGTGTACACAATGCTTATTTCTGAGCAGTAGTATCTAGTGCCATTTAGACTGATTTCAGGGCATTAAACCAGTTTTACTTGGTTTACTTCACTCCTCAGCACTTTGTACTACCAGCTGAAACAAGCATATTAGCAAAAAATATGCCCCCTTTCTGTTTCTTTAGTGCTGCTGTCAGAAGGACTTGATGCCCCCCATGATTTGCATAATCACATGGAAATATTATTCTTAAAGTTTATTGATAAGTTTTATTCCTAAAATCAAGTAGCACCCTCTACTGGGCAGTAGATCTTCTTCTGGACATATTGATCTTCTGCCACTGAAAATAAAGATGTCTTGCTTTAAGTAAAATGCCTGCATAATTATGTATGCTGGAAAATCAGAAAATGAGACATTAGTGTAGAAATGTTAGGATGAGTGAAAGCATATAAAAGAACCACTGTGAAAAACTGTATATTGCATTTTGGGGTGCAGCTCTATGAATTTCAATAGAGTTTGTCTATTTAACACCAAAGCAGAGTTGGCCACAACTTTGTGGTTAGCTTCATATTTAGATTTCAACAGAAGCTGAAAGCCTGAGCAGAAACCCATGTGTTCCATTTGTTGGCACGGATATTTTTTCTCCAGATCAGTGAAGGTATACAGCTTTTTTGGAAATATTTGGAAAGTCAGCTCATGGTCCCTTCCAAGGTAATGCAAGAGATGCTTATGTTTATTCTGCAGCACTACTAAGTGCTGTGGTTTTAGTTCAGGACATGCAGCAGGCAAACTAGACAGGTTGCCCTTCCTTTCACTCCACTTCAGAGCCCTTAGTGGGTTCTTTCAAGGTTAGAAGAAATTTGGCTGTTACTGTTTTAGCCTCCATAAATGCCTGATATCATTTGCTCACAGAACCTGGCAAAAGCCTCTGTCTGATCTCTCCCAGTTGCACTCTCTCTCTCTCTCTCTTTCATTCTCTGTCTCTAAGGAAGCTTCATCTAAATGGATATTTTATTCTTTGTGTTCTATCTCCTTTTCTGTCCCTTCTCAGGATGGCTGTGACATGACTGACCAGGAGCACCACATCAGAGTCTAAGGACAGTTTGTTAGAAGGGCAGTTGTGCAGGAATGACCTGGTGATGTGGCACTTGGCTGAGAAACCAATCTTCTGAAAGCCAGCTCTGAACAGCACTGAAATCAGCGAGCGTCTTCCCGTCAGTCTAGGACAGCTTGGATCAGGCCCACGTGCACATCTGGATGCAGTTTGTTCAAAAGTGCCTGCACTTCCCCACCTTTTATCTGGTATCACTTTTTACAGGGATAAAGGAAAGCCTCAGCCTTACATCTGATGCTCCACTGTTTCATGATTCTTTTCCAGTGATGAGATTAATATGTGACTTTCTCATGTGTTTAATTTATTGTTACTGTTGGATTTAGATTTTTTTTTCTCTGCTGTCAGTATATTAACCTCAAAGAATATTCAACCACTTATTTCAAATGCATGAGTTGCTTTTGGTGATTTTGGTGGGGGTCTTATTGTTTTGTGTTTTGTGTGGGGTTTTTTTAAAGTAGGAATATATACTTTTGCCTGGGCTAAATACACTAGTTCACAATATTGCCATTGAATCAGATAAAAGCATATCTGGGGGAAGTGAACTCCTTGGCACAACTGATAGAGAGAATTTTAGTAGGAAAAAATCTAACTTAAAACATTTCTGTAAATCATAGCAGGAGTTAGTCTGTATTTGGTAAATTCTGATTCTTTATTTCTTGCACCTATCACATGGAAACCCATGCAATTATTTTAGAAAGTTCAGTTTCAAGTATTCAATAGCTTCTGTGAGAAGATTTTATTCTCACTAGTGCACAGTTATAGATGACAGAAGGAGCAGGACAATGTATTTGCTCTTCATGGCTGGAAATTCCTCAGGTTTCAAAGCTGGAAACTTTTAGAAGCGCTACTCAAATGTATCATGGAAGAGATAATACCCTCTCTGTTTGCCTTAAAAATGTGGCCCATGAGTAATGTCAGAACACTTTTCTTTTACTGAAATATGACCTGATTCTGTAACTCTAGCTTTACTTAGGAAAAAATTGGTTTGTTAAAGAATTCACACAAGCCTATTTTCAGTGGTTACAGAAATGGGTGGGGAATGCAACTTAAAATAAGGTACAATTTTGTCCTTATGTAGAAGATTTTAGTAACACCCACAGTAGAATCAAGTTATATTTTTGTATTTAAAATGCAATACTGACATGTTTTTCAAGGCAGATGTTACATATAATTTTGTATTATCCTTTGATGTTAGTACACTGTGGTAAAGAATTTTCAAGAGTACACAGACTTGGCAAACTGAGAAGAAAGATTTAGAATATGATTGCTTTGAGTTGGAAAAAAAATTCAAATCATGACATTTTCCTATATTTGCAATTGGAAATTGGCTGGAATTCTTCACAAAAATCTTGGATTGCACACCTGACCCGCTTCTACCTGTAAGAAAATCAGATTATTCTTGTAATAGGTTAGCCATCCATCCCAAAGAGTTGTGAAACACAATTGTCTCCAACATGTCTGTATAATTCTTTTCTCCTGGATTTTGAAAGCATTTTTACATGTACCATAAATTGTAAATTATTTTATTTAAATCTGTACAGAGGAAGGACTTTTGTAGTTTGTACTGTGATTTCAAAGCTTTTGTTCCTTGTAATCCAAAGCAGCCCTTTTCAACTTTTGTACCATTAATCAAGAGGAATTCTAAAGAAAATACACTACCTTTTGAAACATCCAATACATGCTATTTTTTGGGAAATGAGACAGTTTCAAACACTAATATTTTTGTACTGTAATAATGTATTTTTAAATTACAGCATTAAAGATTAATATTAAAGAAAATTTTGAAAAGAAAATTTGTATTTATCAGCTCCTCAATTTTAATTAATATGATGTATATTTTTCAGTTATTTCCTAGATTTTCCTTTCAGGCAAAATTTCTGCTCTCCTTTATACAACCTCTGGACACATTTTAAATGGGAGAAATATAAGCAAATCTTGGAAAAGTCAATATAAGGCTTACTGGACAGGACACTTCTATTTAATAGAATAATAAGGAAGTTGTGGAAGGTCAGGAAACGCTGAGGACAGAATGTGAAGACAATGTCTAAAACATCTGCAGAGGGATGAAGGTTTAAAACTTGTAAGTCCTAGACACAGAAAGGGGATGGTGATATAACTAGTAGAGAGGTGAATGAATTGAAAAATATGGTTAAAAATTTAATTTTAAAGAAAACCTGTTATCAGTAAAAGCTTATTTGTGTGAACTGAAGAGAGAAACTAGAGTAAGAGAAAATGAAGAGGGCAGAAGAGGTTAAAGTGGGTAGACCAGAGCAGCAGTTCGTGACTGAAATTATGCTCTAATAATATATGTATCCACAAATAATTTCCATATGTTTTAATGTCTTTTATTTTTCTCCCAAATGCCTACCAGAACATTCTTCCTTTTGTGTTTCTCTTTCATACAACAGTTTTTTTCTCTGATATTTATTGCCCTGCTTGCTAATTCTCCTTCCCTGATCGAAGTTCATGAGCTTTCCTCTCTGATCAGCATGGAAGAGACATGTTCAGAGGAACATGGAGTCAGCTGTGTAAGCCATTTCACCCTGAGGCTGTGACACACATCCCATGAAGAATCACATCTGTGTCCTTTTCATGGATCGGACCTGAAACACAGCAGCACAGAGCTCATCATAGCTTGGCATGAGCAGTGGTCTCTTGTTTCACCATCAAGCTTGTTCCCTGACTTTATCCTTCTTGCTTCCAAATATTAGATTTTCTCAGAAGATGTTGCTTAAATTATGCTTACGACTTTTTCTTTAATAGAAGGAGACATAGTCCAAGCTGAATGTGGCTGAAGAGCTATGCAGTCAAGAAGGTTCCTTTTTCATGTGACAGTGTCCCTTGGCACTCCCCTTAAGTATCCCTCTCAGCTTTCAGCCCACACATCCATAAAGTTATTGCTCCAGAGACTCGCAGTCCAGTGAGTGGAGAATTGGGAACTCCATCCCTGAAAATGCAGTGGGAGGTGCCCAGCCACTAATGAAAACAATGGTGGGAGGAGGGCTGTTCTTAGGGACTAATATCTGCAGGGGGATAATCACAGGCTCCACACACCACTGAAGCCAACTGCAAAGATTTCAGTGCTTTCAGTGGGGGAGTGGATGGTGTCCTATGGGCAGGAATAGTATGACAATGGCACAAACCAGCTAAAACAAGTCATCAAATGGCGTAGGTGAGCTCTTTGTATGGGCAGAGTTTTATGGGCTGCTTGAGTCAGCTGTTTTGGACAATTATTTTTAAAGGCAGCAACAGGCACTGATTCACACTTGTTCATCTGAGTTCATTGCAGAACAAGTTGCTTTATGCACCCTCTATGCATTGTCAGCCTATTTTGCACCCTACTCAAAGGACAGATGGATTAGTGTTTGCCAAAATTGTAGCTAAAGTGCTAAATACATTAAGGACTCATAGTTTATTAGCAAGGAAATTTTGGATCATAAAATGCAGCAGAAGAGCTGGTGTTCAGCAAAACAGCAACTTTAGCAGCTGAATATTAATATTATGAACAGTATCAACAATAAACACATAATAGCTTTTACTTTGGATGCTTTACCAGCCAAGACCTTGAACTAAAATAATCCCTGATACTTTAAAAAATCTTTGTTAAAATTGCCATACAAGTCTGATATGTCAGAAAATATATATAAACTGTATTTTGTTGATATGAAAGAAATAACCAACTGGCACTCCAAGTGCACAACCAACTGCACAACCAACCAAGTGCAGTTGGATCCAGACTGCAGAAGCAAGATTTGGCTAACTTAACATTCAGCCTTCAAAATTCAGAACAAATTTCCCAAACTGCAACTTGCAGCTGCAGAACATCCTCACAGTTGCCAGAAAACATCACTGCTTTCATGTTCCTGTATTCTTTTTACATATAATTTTTAAATTATGGATTTTACTAATCCACAAATACTGCTTCAGACAAAGCAGATAGGTGCAATATGAAATGCAACAGTGATTGCTCACATAGAAAGCAAAGGCATTTTTAAAACATCTGCATAATTGAAAGTCCATTAGGAAACACAGTGAGCAGAATGGCACGCTGTAGTGCATCCCCCCCACCCCTGCAGAGCAAGGGGAAGACTCATGCAGGGGGAACAGCTGTTTGGAAAAGCCCTCTTGTCCCTACAACCAGGAAGGAAGTGCTCCTTCGGGAATCTTGTCCAGGTGTAGAAGCAGAGGAAAGCAAAAACAGGGGAAGGCAGCTGCTCACCATTCAGCAGCTGAGGTGAAAAACCCATGACATGAGCTAAAAATGAGGGTTCTCCTGAGAGAGGAAAGTCAGGAGTCCAGCCAGGACACTCTTGCCTCTTTGCCAGAATATTTATGTCCATGGTGCAAAGAAGGAGATGGTATAACATGGAAGACTCAGACACACAAATCTTATTGAAAATAGATAACTCATTACATTTTACAGGTGTTAATTGTGACAGGAGAGCACTTTTAAACAAGGCTATAAGTACAGAGGATGCCCAGGGGTGCCTGTGTGTGATGGGAGCATCCCAGTACAAATATATTCCCTTTTGCTGCTCAGTAAATACACATCTGTTTATACTACTTTGACATCAATAGTTCTTGAAGGAATATAGCTATAAACTGCTAAGGCCATTTTAGTGCTTTTATTGGGATGAAACTAATAGTAAAAGATAGTTAAAAGCTTTTTTTTTCAGAAAATTCTTTCCTGTAACATAGTATCTCTTACCACGTGCTGCATAAACCTGGATTGTCAGGTGTCCGAATAGAAACTTCCTTAATCCCTACAAGGTTTCCAGATGGGTTTTATGAATTGTTTGTGTGATTTGGGTACCTGTCTGCCTTTCAAAATACAATTCAGCGGGAGGTCTGCTGGATATACATCTGTGGAAATACACATGTGGGAACCCAGCTGGGGAAGGAAATGGAGTTGCGGGAGGCTGCAGCTTAGCGCAGGGTAAGGGCACTGGTGAGCACGCGGTGTCCTGGGCTGGCAGAATAGGTAACCCAAGTGTGTCTGCATGTGGTGCAATCCCAGATCTGCCAGCAATGTAGGCATGCCTTTGTAGTGACTGCTTCCTACTCTTAACGCTAAAAAGCTAGAGTGGCGTCTACAAGTCTGCCTGTGGGAAGGAGAGAGAGAGAGACACTCATTAAATGTTATTATCTTGTGAATAGACTTGGTCAGACAAAACAATAGGATAGCTGAAGCTTAGGGGAAAGCTCCACTGTGACGCGCTGGGGTCTCGATCATTAGCATTTCTTCAGTGACAAAGCCAAAGAAAAAAGGTCTGTTACAGCCCTTTGAAAACAGAAAGGCCAAAGACGTGAATGCAAGGATACACATGGGGATGTGAAAGGTGGACATAAGGTAGGAAAGGGAAAAGCTGCTCTTCCAGCAGTGAAATGCTTCAATCAAATTATTTGTGACTGAAGAAGAAGAGAAGGAATCAGGTATTTGGACATCAATAATGAAGAAAGAAAAAAAGCAGTGTGGAAGAGGAAGGATATCCTCCAGCTGCTCAAAAAAATGTAAGAAACTCAAGACAAGAAAATATGAGTAATTTCACTTGGACCGATGTATTTCCCATGCTAATTAAAATAGAGAAATTCTTGGGATTTCCCTAAGTGTACATATCTTCAAATATTCCATGGACTTACAGAGCGAATGTAAAATGTGGCATGACAAAAAGACTGATGCTGTGGAATAAGATCCAGTGGATAGTCAGGATGTGGGAACTTGTGGGTGGTACTTGGCTGAGGGTAACCTATGATTTAATTTGCATGATGAGTGAGAGGGAGGGAAAACTGTCTGATAAGGAGCTCAAAGATAACATTTGCTGCTTAGATCATGGAGTGCTGAAGATCATCACACTGATACTACTGGAGATCTGGGATACAAAATATGATACTTAGAGTACAGTCATAGGAGCTTGATGAAAGATCCATAAAATTTGAATAATAGTACTATTCAAACTTAAACAGTGTTCACAACAAAATTAAAAACAACACAATAGAATTACAAAGCATAGGAAACAGATATGCATCTTACCTACCATTAACATTTGATCTGTATTTGTTGGTTTTGACACACTAACAATCTCTGGAGGGGGAAATAGAAAAGACTAAAATGCACTGCCTAATTCCACAAGAGAACGCATATTAAGAAGACAAAGCCCACTGACTGTGTACTAATTTATCACGCTCGGGCTGTCTTTCATGTATATCTCTGCCTCTGATAGCTGAGAGACTGAGGCTATCTGGAGACAAAATGTTCACCGCTGTCATCCTCCTCCTCAGATCTTCTGTCTCTCAAGGTATCTATCCACAAGTGCTGCTGAAGGATATTGCACCAGCACAGACTAAAATAAAGATTTTGTAATGAAACAACAGAAGACTATTTGGGAAAATAAGATGTCTGCCTAGCATACCAAAGAGGAAGGAAGGAGGAAAAAAAGAAAGCATGCTGGCAAGACAGACAACTGAGGGATGTGGCCGTGCAGATCTGAGGGTTTGAGGGGAAAGGTCTCATCATGCTGCCAGCCACCACACTCTGCACAGCCTTTGCAGAACAGCACTGTGCCTTCAGTTCAGCTGAAGTGGACTGAAGGACCCTACTCACTGCCTTGCGAATGGGGGTGTTGTGTGCAAAGCACTACAGCAGAGCAAGGAGGCTAGGCACATCTCAAGTATTTGGGCTAGTTTTCAGCAAGACTGCAGTGTCCTGATTCAATAGGTGGTTTCACTACATGATGAAGTGAAAGAACTTTAGCTCTTCCGCTTTGACAATAGAGCAAGGCCTCCTAAAATAGCAATAGTTTCAGGCACTTAATACAAACATGCCATTTGTCAAAATCTTATTTGCTTCACAGAGATGATTGATGAGTGTGCTATTTTGTGCTAAATATGATAACTTTCTGGAACATTCCTTGTTGATGACCGTGAACTTTGCTCCTTGCAAGGCCAGCTGAGGCTGCAGTAGTGTAACGAGCATGTCCTTAGTGGTGACATTGGCATTATTACTTCTGGATAACCCTCTACTTCTAGATAAATATTTGTCTTTTAAAAATGGGAGGAAAGGCCTTGAATGTGCTTAGAACACTGTCAAATCAGTTGTCTGAAAGCCAACTGTTATATCAATTAATTTTTGTTTACATACAAGAAATTTTTAGCTGAGCCGACTGGCTATACATTTTGAAGAATTGGAAAAGTCATTTGAATACTTGTGGCTGCATCAAAGATCCTTTATCAGTATCCTGAAATGGTCATACAATCTTTGAAAGAAAAGCTTTTCCCTGGCTGCTTTATGTTGTCTGGAGACAGCTGACTTCTGCAGTATGTGTAAACCCAGAGGACCTTCTGTTAAATACATTTATAGAACTAAGTGTTTTGGGTGAAGAAAATATTTCCAGCCCTTTTGCCACCTCTTTTTTTCCCCTACTCTAGGACACTCTGCAGCATGGCACATTGCAAAGACAAAGTAGCAACAAAGCAACACCAGTTTTTTGTTATTTCCAGAAGAAGAAGCAGAAGGTCCATGAGACAGAACGGATGCAGTCATTCAGTGCATAATGCTGCCTCTGGTTCTTGCTTGTTTGATATACTTTCATGTAACTAATTTATTATCTGTCATTTCCTCACAAGCCTTCAGAGGCTTAAAATCTTTGAGTGGGCTGAAGCATTACATGTCCTGCTGGTACCAAACTCACAAAGACTCTTGCATCCATTGCTTTATATAACTGCAAAGATCCAAGCTCTTAGGTCTTTGTCATGAGTTGCAATATAATTGGAATGATGCAGTGAGTTCAGTGTCAATGGAGAATGAATGAGATGGGTGTTGTTTGTAATATTACTACTGGTAATCTCAATTTTCTTGGTATGAAGATCATTAAAATTTAAAAAATTAAAAATTTACAGAACAGATGGAGAGATCAGGCATTTCACAAAATCAACTTCTCTAGCTGACTGTAATGGCATGTACTATTGTAATCTACATTATTGTGTTGTTCAGAATGTATTAAATGATCAGTTTCTGTTATACCAAGATTGTTATGTCTAGTTGATCTAATAATATCTGTTCATAGCACTGAAAAATGACTCACATGATTTTGAATCTTTGATTAAGCAAAACTCTCCTTGTTTTAATGAACAAATGAAACCAAAATAGACTCACAGGAAGCAATACTCTAGTTAATCCAGTTTTTATTCATGCCTGAAAAATCTCTTCAAACATTGAATGAGTGCAAATTTTTTATCTGTTATCTTGAAATGTATAGTTTCCTCATTCTTTCTAATGGAGCATATGGTTAAATCTACTCTTGGGTACTTTAAAAAAGTCAGTTTTCTCGGAAAATATTTCAAAATAAGTCAATTTTCTAGGAAGCTATTCCATATTACCAAGGAATTAGGAAAAAAAAACCCAGCTCATCTCAGAGCTTCACTTCTAAATTGAAATGGATCACGGAGAGAAAATCTGCTTTCACCACAAGCAGAAAAAATATTCGATGCTAAATTTTCAGCCTGGACAAAGTAATGTTCCAAACATGGAACTGAGCAGAAATGTGAGAGAAACAGAACCATTCCAACAACTGAGTGATTGGCCAGGTACCACCTGCCTGGTCTATATCCCTCCAAAATTAAGTTACCCCTGGGGGCTTAAAAACTGACCTTGCCAACAGGAAAGGTTCAGCAGCAACTACTCTGGTATTCTCACATTTCTTTATAGCCTCTCTGGACTGCATTTTTTCTTCCTAGAATGGAAATGATGGAGTAGCATGTGTTGCAGTGATTTAGTTTGCGTAGAGCCTGGACTTACTCCCATGCACCACAACTAAAGGGATCAGAGAACCTTTCTGTCCACTGTTGGCCAACAGAAGTTGTTAGTGATTTGCTCAAAGTAAGCTTTGTGCTCTTATTTGGCTGTGTCTAGACAGCCAAATACTTTGCTGCTATCCAAGGAATGTGCAGCTAATGTCAGTGATGTATTCACAGGAAAGCATTGGTTCTGGAGCATAGGCTCAACACAATCACTGCAAAGTGTAGAAGCCAAGAGGCAGGGTATTCTTCCTTGAGCAGGCTATTTATTATTGGGCTTACTTAATTTCCTCCAAGAGAAAAAAAAAAGTTGCAAAAAATTCTTTAAAATTTCACCAATTTAAAATACATCTAATATTCAGTTTGATAGTCATATGAGAGAGATTTAGTTAAGAGGCATTTTAGCCATATAAACACACATAAAATTCTTGTATGGTCCAAGAATTACAAGCAGAAGAAGCACAACTATCTTGTGTTCTTCACTAGCAAGTGGAACTGCCTTTGGATAAAAATTTATGACCTGTCTTGAGTAACTGTATTAACAGTTGACAGGTGTTTAGAAAAACAAAATGACAATCCAAGAGGTCAATATGAAGAAAAACCCAAACCAAACAGCACTAGCATATTTTGAAAAGGACAATAACACTCCAGCAAAAGTTTAGGTTTTGTTAGCTCCCAGTGGAGTTATGCCTGCTTACAGAAATGACCCATCATACAGTGATAGGTTGTCCTTTGACTGCTTCTGAGGAAGAATAGTCAGCTACTAGCATTTGTTAAATACAACCAATCCTGTGAAAGACCAGGCAACTGTCTCACAAAGAACTGAACAGATGTAATAATTCGTGTCAGATAATGAACACTGCCCCTATTTATCAGCTGTGCAAGCAAAAGCACAGAAGAGGTAACTGAATTGTCCACAGCCATGCAAGGAGAGTTAAACAAGGCAAACTTTCTAGGTGAAGGGTGGAGGCAGCAGACCAGAACATGAGGTACTTGATGTTAGATATAATCCTAACATTGCAGTAGCTTTGTTTTTAACTCAGCAATGTATCTGGCATCTTGTCTCCCCTATACATCAAATGCAGGAAGACAATATGAACAGTTTCTAACTCTACCTCATAAACTTCCCTGAACAGGCACTGGAGTTACAATAACATCTTTGTTGGCAAACATTTCCAGGCACTGTAAATCTGTCTGACTCTACAGGAGAGATGGCTGATGTGCAGATCTCTAAGTCACTGTTGTTAAAAAACAGAGCCCCTGTTCATCCATCTTGGGCCTTATTTTATAGCATACCGTATAAATGAGAACTTAAAATAGTTCTTTATCCTTCCAAAGTGCACAGTCACTGGAAAGGATAACACAACAAGTTTAGCCTTGGGAACCTGAATCAGCTGAGAAAAGAGCAGCTGAAGGACACATCTATGTTTGCCTTTCCCCATCCAGAGGCAGCCCCTGCAGTCCCTACCTACGCCAGCGTGCTTTTACTCACTTAAGAAATTGACTCTTTTCACCCAAATGTTCACAAGACCAAGGCAAGGAGTTGCAATCTTTATCACTTAGCATCAGGGAAGCGGTGCAGTATTGTACAAGAATGTTCCCAAGGAATGTAATAACATGAGCTGGAATGATCTGGCTTCTTACCATATGAGGCTGTGGAGAGAAAAATAGCTATTCTTCCCTTCCCATAAGCACACAGGAGGACAAGCATCTATCCTTTGTTATCCATGCTGTAATGTGCATTTATTAGTAATAGCACGAAGATATTTTCCTCAGGGTTTTGACAGCATCTTTGACATGGGCTAGGTTGAGAGAATTTCCATTTTTTGAAGAGGTTTAAGATTTTGAAAGATTTTAAGAAATACAAGCAAACATAGTTTGATTTGACTGGTGATCTCAAAATGGGAGAATTAGGGCTATCGTTTACTATAAAAGCTTTCAGCTCCTCACTCTGCAGTATTATTCTGAAGTTTAAAAGCTTTCCAGGTGAGACATGCATGGAAAAAAAGTTTCACCTTTTTTTTTCTTTCCCCCTGCAGCTTCACTGCAGAGCCATATTTAGAAATGCTTGATCTGAAGGTGTTTGGATTTGGCAGGGAATGGCTATGATGCACTTTCCCCAGGGCCTGGGAAAGAGAAGCAGGCTGCAAAGACAGCTTTCACAAGTTGCTTTCAAAGGCAGTGTATAATTATAGAGCCTGGCAATGAAAGACAGAGCAGCCTCCAGGGATACCCCTTTCCTATTCTGCCACTTACAGGGATTCTTGCCTTTGCAGTCAAGTTCTGTCGTGTCCTGAGTAAGAAGCTGGGTCAGCAGGGAATGAGACAGCTTGCATCATCTTTCTCCTTCAGCTAAACTATTAAAAGGAGGCAGATCTAAGGCTCTTATTTTTTTTCCCCTCTTGACAGACCTGTGACTCATGAATGCTGCAGAAAGGAGAAACTAATAAAACTATTTCTACTCTTTAGGTTTGAGCTTCCCTTTTAGGGATTACATAAGGTAGCATGTTCACTGCCTTTGTTCATAGTGCTATTATGAAATTTATTATTATTATTATTACTAATACTACAACTACGATCTTGTATTTAGGCACCTTACATCAACTCTAA
Source organism: Ploceus nigricollis (assembly GCA_013399945.1). Classification (NCBI taxonomy): domain Eukaryota; kingdom Metazoa; phylum Chordata; class Aves; order Passeriformes; family Ploceidae; genus Ploceus; species Ploceus nigricollis. The sequence goes on along the minus strand of VXBC01005897.1, from coordinate 3,988,477 downwards.
GGACAGGTTTAAGTATGCAGCTGATCTGTGTGATGAAAGCATTGTACTTTTGAAAGCTCAGCGCTAGGGCCACCTGCAGAGCTTTCTGAGAAATGTACACCACCTCCAAAGATTGTTTTCAAAACCAATACTGGCTTCCCACAGCCAGGACCTGTTCTGCTGAGTGCCAGAAACTCCTTTTACCAGCCTCTTGTCTCCCTTTGTGCTGTGCAGTATTTCTGCTGTAGTTCTGGTTGCAGAGATGGGAGGGAAGTGCTATGGAGCTTTCACAAACTGCATTTTTTTCTGTCAGCAGCACCTTTTCCCTCAAGTTTACATCAAACCCAGTGCCAAGTCTGTGGCTTAAGCCCATCTCTGCACTGGACTCCCAAAGAAACCAAAACAAAAAAAATTTATTGCCCCCACATCTCTCTGCCTTATGCTAATTATTTTGGAGACAGATATTATGTGCTACATTCTCTTTAAAGCAATTTAAAACCCCCCCCACATAGTAGGGGATGGAAGGGACATGAAGAATGAAGAAAAAAATGGGCTAGGAAATTGTAAAGTAAAAGAGAACATGCTGCAGTTTTAAAAGATTTTCTCATTTGTTATTTTTATTGTAATTTTCAAATTAAACCTGAAACAGTTCAGCTGAAAGGTATGCCAATATGTAGCCATGAATTTTGTATATGTTATTAGTTCTGATACATGTAAAGGCCATTTCCATTAGTGATTAAATAGACAGCAATAGCTAAAACTACAGATTGCTCCCAAATTTACTTCTGGTTCTTTTTTCTGGAATGCAGGATGCTGCAGAAGACCCTCCAGGATTTAACTGTGCTGCACATGCAAATAAAAGCAGCCGAATGAAAGTGGAGTTTCTGTCACATTTATTCATTTCAGCACCTGTTTACTTTCCAAATTGGAACAAAAGGTCAAAGCACACTGTGCTTGACAGAAATTATAAAACATTTTGATTCAGAAATACTAAACCAATTCATTTTGCCATCTTTAACTACGAAGAAGCATTTTGATGTTATATTAACTAGATGAATTAACCTAAGTAAAATTATTTTGTTTCAGTTTTCAGAAACTTTGTTTTTTGCTTGAAAATTAAACTGTTTCCATGAAAATACAGACATCTGGCAATTTAATTTCTTGTTCTGAAAAGAATTTCTGAGCAGCTCAACAAAAACCTCATGCCATAGTATAGCATTCTGTCAAATTCTTCTTTCATTGGGCTGTGCCCTGTCTGTGAGGGATTGTTACTAATATTTCTCTTTTTAGGGAAATTGTCTCCATTGTCAATATTAGAAGTTAACCATGACTCTTAGTGAATGTGCTAGGATTCTGCACAGCCTGATGTCCTGCAGTCATGGACAGTCATGAGCAATTAGGACAGGACTTTCTGATGTCACTATTGCTTTCTATTGCAGAAGGAATGGGAGAAATGGAAGTTGCTCAGCAGGTTCTCCTTCTGGTAAGGAAAATGAAACTGCAATGCACTAGGTTTTCCTGCAGCTAGTAGGTATAAAGGGACAGGTTTCCCTTCTAATAATATCAAATGACACAATTTTATTAGAATTATCTAAATACTGAAAAAGGAGACTTGATTGCTAAAAATTTAAAGAAAAAATTTGAATGTGATTTAGTTTCTTGGGGTCTATTCATTGGCTGTTGCATCAACTTTCTGTAGACCAGTGACAAGTGAGTAAAACAAAGCAGTTTTCTATAAAAGATTCCTGAGATCAGACGTAGATACTTTACATCACCTTTATCTCTTCTGAAACCCTCCAAGAAATTCTTTAAATAAATGTGTGGGATTTTAGATTCTTTCGGAAACCTAGGTTTTATTTTACTAGAATGCATAGCTGCAATCAGAGAGATAAGCTACACAATCTTGGGTCACATATTATACTACAGGAGTACAGCTTTAGCTTAAAGTCTTCCTCTAGCAGCATGACCAACAGGAGAGTATCTGTACATTTTCAGAGCAGAGTTGGAGATGCTGCAAGGAAGGCTCACACCACGCACATGAGAAAATCCCTCATGATCATCTTTTTCTTCACCCCCTCCTACACCACCTCCCAGCAACTGACTTTGATGAATAGTTCAATAACCAGCTGTAATCAGTGTATTAGTTATATGACAATCGTTGCACAGATATAATAGGTGTTTTTAAATTATTTAAGTATTCTAGGACTTGTAGACAAAATACACAAAAGGAGGGCAAAACAATTCTGTGTCCTTTTAAGACACATCCCAGTTTTCCCACCTGCACTTTGTCACGTCTAGCAGGCATAAACCTGTATATTAGTCAACATGTCTACTGCAAATTATCCCACTAATGTGATGTTGAAATAGGTAGCTCAGCATAAAGCAAAGAAGTCCTGATGTTTGTCTTTTATCATCATAGGAGAGGCGTTTCTAAACACGCAGTGAAAGAAAAAAGATACTTACATTAAAATAACCACTCAGAATGAAAGCTAGTCAAAAAAGATAAGAATTTTTTCTTTGCTTTGGTTCTGCACCTTTTAATGAACTCATGCAGCTTAAATAGTGGAATAAATATACTCCATCACATGAGTGAGAGCTAATAATATGCAGTTCTCAACTAGTTTAATTGACTTGAATCTGGGATACCTGAAATAATTATAAATGTTTCACAATTGCTCAATGTGCAAATCTGGCTAGCACTTTTAAACATGTGAAATTATAGAAAACCCCAAGTCATTCTAATGTATTTTAAACACTTGCAAGCTCTAATGCTATATCAATATTCAACAGACTGTCTAGTAGAAAAACAACAATTTTACTGGGGAGAATGGTAGAGTTATAAGAATAGCTACATGGTTAGCTTAGATGAAAATAGAAGTAATAGGGGTGGAGGATTAAAATAAGGATAGCATAACTAGCAGAGACATAAAATAACAGACATCTAAATTTAGGAGTGTTTGAATGCTCCAAACTTTATTTTTATTGGCTTTTGTGTGGTGTTTCATAAAGTTATTTGGATGGTGCTGAGAACCTATAGCAAACACAATCTTTGCACAACACTATTCTGTAGACTGTCTTAATTTTTTTTCTTAAAAGTCATTAACAGAATAAGAATAAAGAGATTTTTATAACTTTTATTTCATTTGGGCATGGCTGTCACAACAGTCTAGACTGCAAAAGTGGCATGTGAGTTTAGGAGTAGTTATTTAATTCAAAAGGAAAATTCTCCTCATACAATTTCAAACTCTTCTGTTTAACTCCAAACTGGTGTCTCCTGCAGAATTGTCTGATGATCATTTCTCCTTCTGCAGTTTGTTCCTTAAAACCTAACTGTGGAAAGTTAGTGCTGGAACTTTATGGCACTTTGATTGAACAAAGGAGGGAGAGTGCTTCTGTCCTCCTCACTGAAATATGCCCTGATTCCTAAAACATGCAGGAGGGACGTGTCTCTCAAAAGGAATACAATGAGAGCAGGTTAGTGTGGGAGGAATGGTTTTAAGATGATTTCTGCCCTGTCATTCCTTGCCTGGGATACCACCTTGCAAGCTGGGGCTGGCCTGATGTCAGCCACGTGAAGGTTGTACATCTGGTCTGAACAAACCGCGTAAGCTCCCTGTGGAGTCAATGCAGGAAGATGAGCATGTCTGGAGAACTGCTCCAGACATTTTTGTATCAGACTTGCTAATTAGAAGGACTTCTTTCTTGCAGTCCATAATACAAACCTCAAGGATTCTCTCAGACTAGAGACCTGTGTTTCAGATGGCTAGAGCTAGGTGAGAGGAATCTTACTTTCCATGCAGAAATATCTTAAGGGTACACCAAAAGATTTTTTAGATTCACACTAGGAAAAAAAATCAGGGAGATTCAAAATGGTGCACCAAGTGAAGCTCACAGCTGGGAGTTTCCTCTACTATTCTTTATGGAAATTTTTTACTCCCCACACTTCAACCACTTGCTGAAGTATCGTTGGAAAACTTATTCAGGGAGTGATGGAAGACAAACACACAAATCTATGTGACAGCAGCTTTAGAGAAGACTATTCACATTTATTTCTATGCATCGCTCCTTATAAAAATCTCAGTCCATCTCTAGCTTTTTGTACCTTTATACCTTATATCATCTATACCTTTTTATAAAGGGAAGTTATTCCTTTCTAAAGAGTAGAGATAGATGTTACCTGACATAGTCCTCATTCTCAGTGTTTCTTCAAGGTCCTAGAATCTGATATATGTTCACCAAAGAGAGACCTGAAGGCTGGAGAAGGAGATCAGTCTACTGCAGGTTGGAAACTGGAGGTTTTTTGTTCTAAGGACTTGAATAAATTTACCTCTCTGTATTTTCATATTATGAAAGAGAACATACCTATTTGCCTTTATGGTGACAGCACAAGAGATGGCAAATTGCTCCCTAAAGTGAAACAGAAAGGGAGAACTTTGCCTTGGAAGAGTATTATGGCAGCTATTTCCTGGGAAGATGTTCAGAACTGTTCACAGAAAGATCTCAAAACAAGTAAACAAAATGTGGGAAAAAAAAAGTAGAAAAAGAAGACATGAAAGGATTCAGGTAAACTCTGCGTGTTAACAATCAAAATGAGTCACCACTTTCAAGTTTTGTTTGTAATCTGGGCACCTGAGTTGTTGTAGCAAAGAGAAGGAATTGTGTGCAATCTAAAAATAATTTGCACAATTATTGGATTGCTATAAAGGAATCCAGATTTGATTCTTGTTTGCTTTTTACAAATCTTTTAATTGACTGATTGTTCATTTTGTAGAAATAACACAAATAAACTCCAGAGAGTTCTGGTGTATACTCTGTACCTTCAAGTCCACACATGCATGTGTATAGCTATATATTTACTGATGCTGTGGGGTGGTCTGAGAATTTATTAAAAAAATTGTATCTGGCCCACAAAATGCTAACAAAAAGAGACATTTTTGGATTATGAAAGATTTTTATTTTCCCTTGGTACCTGCTCGAGCAATTTGAAAATCTCTTTGTACCCTTTGACAAAGACAGCAGGGTGTGTGGTTTAGAGAGGCAGATAAAATCCGGAAGACTTAAAAGAAAACATTTTTTTTTACATTTCATGATCACTAAATAAATGAACTTTCCTACTCAGGAGGGAACGATAACTTGGCAGGGAGGTAGAGATTAAGAACACTTCATTTTCTGTTTTCTAATATTTTTTAAATGAATGGTCCTTTTCTTTTCAAAGTATAAGTCTGTGAAATTAAAGGCTTACAGTTGTTTTAAAAAAATTAATTTATCTACGAAATATGGAGCCATGAAAGGGAATGTTTGTATAGAATAACTCTGTCCATTAATATTTCTTGCTCCTGCAAATATTCTAGACAAAGAAGGGCAATAATTCATAGAGAACATCTTATCATCAGTAATTTTATTTTGTTGTTGTTGATTTAACTGATTTAACTCCTTACTAATTTTCTTCATTGTGACATTTAAAATTTTTAATCTGGGGACTGTATGAGTTGTTTGACCAGTTAAAAGATATGTGTTTCCAAATTCTTAAAACTGAGGTTTGGGAATGGTAGTAGTCGACATGTTCCCAGTTAAGGAAGTTTTTTGCTCTGTGAAGGCAATTATATAGAATGGGTTTAGTAGCTCTGTTGGTCCTGGTAGCACCTCTTTTTGTTCCCTTTATTAAATAAAATTTAACAATTAGTTTCTGTTCCAGTTCTCTCCCTCCATAATGCACTTGCTGATTCCTCAGCCTCTCTTTTTTTCTCAGCTGAGCTGAGGAACCACAGCATTAGCAAAGTGCCTTGGCTGGTTCCCTGTGCTTCAAAGACTTCCAGAGTCTCTCTCCAGCCAGTGGAGCCCCAGCAGTTCCCTCTTGCCCCTCTGGTGTGGTAAGACTATACACAGCAGCATAATGCATAGGGAGCTATATAGCTCCCAATAAACATTCATCTCCAGAAAAGTAGTGGTATCCATTTTCTTAAGTTTACTGGAATCAGGTTTTAAATTACATTATCCACAATATTTTAAAGATGTTTCATAATAATAGCACTTCAGACCTCAGTTTTCTTTTGTAAGCTAAAGTGCTCTGAAATGTCAAATATCCTTTCCTCAAATATTTCATTTTCATCACAAGAAAAATTGCATTTACATTACCTACCTTATAAATAACAAAGGCAAAATTTCTGGCATTGAGTGACTCAGTGAATAAATTGCAGCATTATTCCTCAGAGCACAGTTTGGTTGCACCAACCCATAGGGAAACAAAAGAATTCATACTAATTCCTCCCTACAACTTCTTGCTTGGTGGCCCTTGTTCACCTCCCCCTGATTTCTGTGGGGTGGAAGTGTTTATGGTACATCTGGGTACATATGGGAACTGACTCACATCAAAAATAAGTAGAATCTTTGTGAGTCCAAGAGAAGTCCTAGCCCCATTTCATCAGTGCCTACTGTGTGTGAGCATGTTCCAGAAGCAAAGTGGGGAGGGCTGAAAATATCGAGACAAATCTGATAGAATCCTATTATTTTGTCTGGATGTTTTTCTTCTGGTCTCACTTTGAGGCTTACAAAAATAACTGGAGTTATTACAGCAATGTCTCCCTGCCTGCACTGGATTCCCTGCTTGCAATAGAAGAATAAAGACAAAATGTTCAAAACTAAGATAACAAGGACAGAGGACAGAACAGAGCTTTTGGAGATATTACTGCTCTGCAGCTATCAGTCTTAATTATCATTGTTACAACCCACTGTACTATGAGTCGAAGCTCTCTTCAACAACTTCTCCATTGTCTTTTTTCTATTCTGATATTTCTATTCTCATATTCCTGTTTGAATATTGCTTCTCACGTTAAGAGCAGTAGAACAATAATTGTTACCCCCCCC